>UESW01005045.1:297514-519530 GCA_900491605.1 Calamus simplicifolius | reverse complement strand
GAAGACTGGAAGCTGATTGTTTAGACCGGAGAAGCTTACGGAAGACAAAATCTATTAAATAAATTGTGAACTCTTTGGATCTCTTTTTCTTTCAACTTTTCTTTTTCCTTTACCTTTATTAATTATGAACATGAAAGATAAAGAATATCCATCCGACAATGATACATGCGGACCACTCAGAAGCAAAAGCAAAAGCAAAATGGGGTGGTAGGGAGTCTACCACCCTCACTACAAGGGAATTTCTATTTGCACGCTTCAATTGCTCCGTACATCTTCCCTAATTAAAAAATAATAATCCTAAACTATCCTTAGCACCCTCCATCTCCTCCCCCCCTCCTCTCTTCTCCAGCACCAACATCCCCTACTCTCCTCCTCCTCCTTGGCACCGCCCCTACCCCTCCCTTCGGCCCCCGTCTCCTACCATCCCATCCCTGGCACCACCCCCACCCACCCCTCTCTCCTCATCCCCGTCTCCTCCCCACTCTGGCTCCAGCACCCCTCCACACCGTCTCCTTCCCTCCCTGGCACGGTGCCAGGAAGGGGGGGGAGACGGTGCCGAGGGAGGGGGCACCGGGGCCGGAGAGTGGGGAGAAGACCGGGGCCGGAGGAAAGGGGTGGGAGTGATGCTAGGGAGAGGGGAGGAGAGGGGGGGCTACGGGGGGGAGGGGAGGGGAGGAGACGGGGACCGAGGGGAAGGGATGGGGGGCGGTGCTAGGAAAGGGGGAGGAGAGGGGGGCGCGAGGCCGGAAGTGGAAAGGAGATCGGGGCCGAAGGGGAGAGATGGGGGGCGGTGTCAAGGAGGGGGAGGAGGGGGGGGCGCCGAGGCCGGGAGTAGAGAGAGATCGGGGCCGAAGGGGAGAGGTGGGGGGCGGTGCCAAAGAGGGAGAGGAGAGGGGGGGCTGCCGGGAAGGGGAGAGAGGAGACGTAAGCCGGGGGAGGGGTGAGGGGGGGAGGAGAGAGAGGGCGCCGGGGCCAGGAAGTAGAGAGGAGACCGGGGCCGGGAGTGGGGAAGGAGGGCAGTGCCAGGGACGGGGAGGAGAGGAGGAGGACGGGGGCTGGGAGGGAGGGCGGGGGTGGTGCCAAGAAGGGGGGAGGAGAGGGGTAGTGCCGAGGCCGGGGAGTGGGGAGGAGACTAGGGCCGGAGGAAAGGTGTGGGGGGTGGTGCTAAGAAAGGGG
The DNA here is from genome assembly GCA_900491605.1 of Calamus simplicifolius. Lineage (NCBI taxonomy): Eukaryota > Viridiplantae > Streptophyta > Magnoliopsida > Arecales > Arecaceae > Calamus > Calamus simplicifolius. The sequence continues at coordinate 518,354 of UESW01005045.1, read as the reverse complement.
AGGAGAGGGAGGGTTGCCGAGGAGGGAAGGAGAGGGAGGGTTGCCGGAGAGGGAGGGGTGGGGGGCAGTGCCAGCAGGGAGGGGGGGGAGAGGGGGGGCGCCGGTGCCGGGAAAGGAAGGGGGGGAGGAGGAGATGGGGGTGCTATAAGGGTAGTTTAGAATTTTTTTTTAAATTGGGGAGGGGAGTACTGAGCAATTTGAGTGGTGCAAATAGAAATTCCCTCACTACAACCATCAGAATAATACAAGCAACTGGGATCATTGCCACTCATCACTGTACTTGAGAATAGGGCCAGAATAGGGCCCTCAATCTATCACAACAATCTAAAACGAAAGCAGGCAAGCATGCAGTATCCTTTCAGCAACCCCTTTTTTTACTTCACCTTATTCATTTTCCCACCTAATGAAGTCCGTCTCTTATCACTGCTGCTAGTAGGCTGCCTCCCTGTCCGATTAGAGCCGTTTAATGCTTTCCTTGATGCAGAAGGAACGTGTGTCTGGAGTCCTAAATTACAGTATTGGAAAATAAAAGCCATTAGAATAATTCAAAATGGTTTTATTGAAAAAGAATGTCCTTAAAATAATGCAGTAAGTCAACAGGAACACCCAAGTTCGTTATAATGTTAAGTTTAAGCACAATTTAGAAATAAAACATGAATTCAGACATGAAAGATATGCACTACATGACAAGCTGTATATCTTAAAACACAAGCTTGGGGCAGGGGAAGGTGAGGGGTAGCTTCATAGCTTACAGCTGGGTTTAAAATTTGCACTTATTCTGATGTAATGTCAAACCTTCATAGCTTGTTGAGAAATTTTAAGCAAAAAAATAACCCTTTGGCAACGAATAATAATAAAGCTCATGCAACAAACGACTAACAAAGAAATGCTTGAACTCATATGACCAAGGAGGATCCTCGAAGACTTATCAGTGACCAAGATAAAGCAAATTTTGATGACACAACTTTTAACCTCAAAGCTGCAATTTACGAGAAAAAAGGGAGCCAAATGACAGACAATTTCAAAAGCATAAATCTCATTTTAAATTCAATGCTAGAGAAGTGAGAAAGGGTTAGAGATTGTTGAATATGTTAACAGATATATTATGGAGAAAATTAGTCCAATTAGCAAGCATCATAGATTCGGCGTACTTCTAATTCCCAGCTGTGATGAGATGACAAAAAGATCATGGACTAAAACGACAGGTACAAGAAAGGGAGATGCATCAATAGAACTTGTCATCACTGAAAATTGGCAGCTTAGAAATGCCAATATGATGAACATATCATTCCATCTGCCTAACAGATCATAATGCCCTAGTCTTCTGCAAGGGTTTTTGGCTGCAACTAGCGTACACAGAGTGATGCATGCTAAAGGATTCTTATATGGCAAGATGCTGTGCTGATTATGTTCCCAACGATTACTGTAGCCTAGGATGGTGTTCATTATTGCAAAATTAATAACAAAAAAACTAGAGAGATTTGTCCCATCATGTGTGCGTGCATCAAACATTGAACATCATAAAACAATGTGGATACGCATAATTTAGATCATATGTTCTTGACCTATAAGATAATCTACTATAAAAAGACAAACAGTAAGTTATCTTTATGTTACTAAGAAACAAAAAAATTATCACGCAAGATTAGAATAAGTTACCACTGGCTAAACTGACATGTCACTCTAGCAATTTCGGCCAGATTGGTGTTCGCATTGTTCAACCAGAACTAATAAGCCAGGAGTTTTAAGATGCAAGCCAACCACCAAAAATACTGTGTGATAAAAAAATTCAAACATTTAATTTTCACGTTTAGATCCATAACATTCAATATATCTATGTTTGCACAATCATAAGTGCAGTTGCCGCTAAATTATGACAGAGACTCCTTTTCCATTAACAACTCTTGGAGATCAAAGCTTGTTTTCTTTTTTCTCAATGAAGAATCACTCCACATCTATAAATAGACCATTATTAGAAAAATCATCCTTCAGTGCATAGCAAAATAAATAGTTAATGTAAATGACCAGTAATAATCTATGTGATGGTCATAAGAACCAATCAAATCAAACCAGTATCTCTAGAATGCCATACAGATTTTTGCAACAAAAATTAACAGGTTTTTTTTTTTCAAGCTTTGATGTAACACAAGGAAGAAAATACACAACTGGTATATGCAGTGTAAGTTAACATTACATGCTGGACATATGAAAAATTGTCAGGTCACTTTAATGTGCCAAATCCAAAATATAGATCCCTAAAATATTTAATGTTGTGATGATGGATGGCAATAGTACAGATAGGCCATTACTCAAAATCCAACTTGCTGGAAAATAATGCAGGATCAACTATGCTTATGAAGTGATATACAAGCCTAGTTTATATTCAATAATTATCAATCTTGAGAGAAATTGAAATATAACATTTCCCTTAAGTGATAATCTAGCATCTCGTATGCAAGTTACCATATCCATCTATTTTAGGGAGCATGTGTTTGAAGTTAATGGTTTAATTTGATAGTTTCATATCACATTAAATTTTCCATTACAAAGATATGAATGGGTAAAAAAAATTATAATATATAATTGTGCATTTTTAATATAATGACAACACTCACAATCCCTAGTCTAGCAGTAGCCATCCTTAGAACAATACCTCTATGTTTCCAACATCCTCCATAGGTTGTCTTTGGTTAGTTTGATTATTTGCGTACTTCCCATTATGTCGTTGATTTGAGTTAACAGGTGATGGTGCTTTCAGATTGAGCATATCAGGACTTGCTATTATATTCTGAACATGCGCGGGTCCTCTATCTTTCCTTGCTAATGCTGCTTTAAGGCAAGCTACCTGAAAAACGACAAAAAAGAAAGAAACTTGATTTCAGAAAGGACATAGAAATGTGAAACAGAAGGATATGCCTCATTCATCAATTTATAGGTGGCAAAAGAAGAGGCAAAAAACCTATTCCCTGAGCTCTTTGGCTTCTCCACTTTATTTAGTCGTGCAGCACCAAGTTCAACCGTAGCAACCCGCTCAGCAAATTTAAGCGTGCTAATAGCTTCTCCAATAGCATCCATCTCAGGACTTATATGGACAAACATCAATGTTTTTGCTTGCCCACCTGATATGCAAATTTATAGAACTTAGTGACATAGAGATAGAACTTCTTTTAAGTCACATTGACAAATTACCATTATTAAAAGCATATATTTTACCAAGACAGTCTTTAAGTAATTGCGTTAGTTTACTATTTCTGTAAGGAACATGCGAGTTCTTCTGGGCAAGAGCAGATATTACATCGCCTAGAGCTGAGAGTGAATTGTTTATATGCTGTGCCTCTTTTAGCCTTTCTCCTGTGACCTCAGATTTATCAACTCTTTCACTGCCTGCAAGATCAACTAAATGCATGCATCCACGAAGGATGGTTCCAGATGTCATATCTCTTCCTTGAACATGAACAGTCAAGCAACTGCAAGCAAAATCCTTTGACATCACATACTCATGTAATTGAATTTCATTTATTCTGTTATGGATCAAGTACAAAATTAAATATAATTGCACACCTATGAGAACGGCTGCTATGATCATTCAGTGCTGTAGCACCTACTGCACGGTTCTTCTGCCCAATATTCATCACTTCAATGACATCCGTTGTTGATGAAACAGGGACTAAGTTTGCATCAGGTACATTAAGTCCCTTCTGGGAACTATTTCGAATTTCTAATGTATTTTCATGTTAAGGAAATTTATTGTTATTGTCAGAAAAAGTTGAACAACAAGAACATATTAGCAATAAAAATTATGTTTAGAAACACACCTGATTTTTTCCAATAATGAACTAATAGACTTATCAAAACATCCAACTATAGAAAGGGAAAAAATCTAAGGCAAACTATTACATATAACAAAAACATTTACTTGCATAGGAAATCAGACACATTAAGGAATGCTTTGAATCAAAAATAAATAACAGTGAGAAGGATATCTTTTGTTAAGACCATCAGTAGTAAGGAGGTCTCTCACTTGCTCATTATAAATTTCAATCATTTGAACAGAGATTTCGTAAACAAATGTGCCTTTTCTTTGTTCTGAGAGTTTAAACAGGTCACCAAGTGCCCTATAATTCACACCCTTTGTTTGCTCGTTCTGATCCTTAGGTCCACTCTGTATAACATATATGATCAGGTCAACCAAGATAGTTGGTCCAATGCATCTCAACTTTTTATGTGATAACACTTTAATGTTCAAAGTATCAAAATATAATGACAAGAAATCATGTAAATGCAAACTTCAGTCAATCTGTGAAAGCATGCAACTCTTTATCTTGCTTATGAGTTGTCAAATTTCTTACCATGGTATATGTTTTTCCTGATCCAGTTTGGCCATAAGCAAGTATACAAATATTATAACCATCAAGAACAGATCGGATCAGAGGTTGCATATCTGAGAATACCTCCTCTGTGGTAAGATAAGAAAGAAGTTAATGGCTGCTCGAGATGCTTTTGTATGGAAAGTCAGAAACAAAACACTGCATCAAATAACCTTGGGTTGCTGATGGACTAAAAACTTTATTGAAATTGAAAGTTCTACACCCTTCTTTTCCATTCTTTGTAGGGGTGATAATTGTGATATTTTCATCATCGAGACGACCGATAGTGCTTCTACTTAGTTGTCCAGATCGGAAAGGTCTCACTCGGCAATAGACCCTAATGCTTCCTATTAATGGAAAAATATCAAGTTAGTCCGCTAGAAGTTTACTTCACACACATATGAATATAAAGAAATGGCTGGAAAGTTTACCTTTCAGATCTTGCACTTGATTGTAGAGCTTTCTGTTTTCTTCAAGAACTTTGTGATAACCTGAAGCTGCATGAGTAAGGCTAAGAAGATGCTTGCCTGTTATACAAAATAACAGTAGAAGAGAGCATAAATATTTGTCAATGAATTCGGATAGCCTCAACAGATTCACTCATGAATTTCTTTCTATCTTACCAAGCTTACTGAATTCCTCAGAGTACTTCATTTGCATGAACTCCATAGCAGCTTTAGTAGTTTGAAGAGTACACTTTAATTCCTACAAAAAAAATGACTACTGATTTAAAATGATTAATCTAACCTTTAAATGAAGTTATCCAGGAACTACCACTAAACCAGTGTCATTACCTGAATCTCTCTTTGCTGTTGCTCAAATATCTTATGTTGCTTCAAAATCTTGTCTTTTGATGCTTCTTCTTCTTTTATGTTCTTATGAATATAGCTCTCTTTCTTTGACTTTGTGAAATTATTTTCCTCCTTCTCCATCTTAAAAATGACAATTAAAATTACAGGGTTGTCTCATTCCCGTATTCATTGAAGAACAAATCTATTAGAACAAATATAGTAAAACATGACATATGATGATAATTCTTTTATTATGACTATTCATACTTAAAAAGTACTTTGGAAAGTATAAATAAATGATATTAGCTGCATGAGAAAGCATTGTTGGAAATAAATCTGAGACATATCTTGACCTCACAAGAACTAGATGGGGGATCTATCGAAACCTTTTGTTTGCAAGTTGATTTATTGTTGTCAGCAAGACCCTTGAGAGCTGTTTTCACCTGTGGAGTTGACAATGCAAATAATTATATAGACCTGAATATCATCATTAGTAAATACACATTATGCTGGATGCTAAGAAACATTGAAGATAATCATTCATTGGAATGAATTTGAAATTTAGCATACTAACCGTTTCAGTAGATTCAATTGAAGTTCCTCCATTTAAATTATACTCCATATATACAACATCATTTTCATTCACCGATTGACTTCTCAACAAGGAATTCTTGAAAGGTTCTGAATTTTTCCTCAAAAAATTTTTCCCTGAGTTGGAAGGTTTATAATTCCTGCCATATTTCCAAGTGCCATTTCCTCCCATTTGTTTCCATTCACCATAAGATTTGAGAGCTAGAAAACAGTCCACAACCCTGGCACTTTTCCCTCCCTAAACATCCAAAAAGCATAATTACATAGAGGAACAAAAGGTCAAAAAAACACTTTATATACATTAACTTTGAATTACATAGCAACACTTTGAAGAAGTTTGACAAAGCCACAAAATTATAAGGCTGGAATTAGAGGAAATTCAAGAACTCGTCGCAATATCCATCAAGCTTTGTTCCAATTAATTGGAGCAGCTTATTAAATTCACATTCACTTAACATTCCAAAACAAGAAAAATTCAATTAAACAAAACTGTGGAAAATAATATTTGAGTTAAATTAAATAAACAAACAAATAAAAAGATGGTTATTTCTATTGACTTTTTTCAATGTGGATATGGTATGCAAGAAAAATTTGCTTCTTGAAAGTCGAGAGATAAACTACAACATAAAGATTCTTGAATAAATGCCTATGTGGACCCTTTAAGCAAAATCATAATGTAAAGTGAGGGAGAGGTGTTTATTAGAGAAGTTCTATTATCTAATAACTACAATACACAATTCCTACCTGCTCCAAGTCGGAAGCCTCAAACATTGGAAGACCAATCTCTTGCGCAACCACAAGAAAGTTGCTTACATTCTCAAAATACTGGTAAGCATACTGGTAAGCCGACAGGGCTGCATCATCTGGGTAAAGAACTGAATCTACTACCTGAAAAGGAAGCAATATCTAAAAAACTAAACTGATGCAGGCTTTAAAAGTAAAAAAAGAAGAGGAAAAAAAAGTTGGGGAGAGCGGGGTAGAAGTTGAAGATTAGAATTTTGTCACCCAAGTAGACTTACCCTTGGCACAGCACCAGGGTGAACCTTGTTGAGCGCCTTGCAAAGAATCGACCCATTTCTCAATCCAAGCCTGAATTCCTCCTCCGAAGGCTGGTCTGGCAAATCCTTTGCAAGGACTACTCCAACCATCTTTCTCAGCCACCCAGCTGCCTCATATCTTCTTGCCGCTAGAATTATACATTGAAATTTTCCAAAAGAAACAAAAGGAATATATTTTTCAAACAACTGGAACCAAAAATTAATACTGTAGATTGACTCAAAATGAAGAAAGTCTTCAAGAATCCTTCAAATAAAAGAAGTGACTCGAAATCTCACCGGCTTCTTCTGCCTTCCTCGAAGCCAAATCCATATCGCTCAGCCTGGTCCCATGCTGCTTGAGAACATCCTCCACCAAAGAAGTGACCGTCAACAGCCCCTCCGACGCCATTCCCCACCCAAAAAAACTCTTGAAAAAAGAAAATAACAAAAACAGAGCTTCCACTGCCCAATCAAACCAGGCAAAAATCTGCTCTTTCCCTTCCATTCTCCGGCAAAGAACTCAAAGGCTTCTAGGAAAACAAAAAAATCGCTCAAGATTAAGGTTTATGACATCATTTAAGAAAGTCGTTCTCAAATTTGAAACCCGTTTACATATGGAAGGAGGCTTGGAGTGGAAACTTTGAAATTATTAATTAAGGCATGAACACCAAATATAACAAATGTTTATGTATATCATCAAAATTTTCTTAATACCTTTCTTATATTTTGATTACTATATAAGTGAAAGAATGATGTTTATTAATTTAATTTAGTACCAAATATATATGCGAATAACTTTTTTGATGCATTAAATTTTTGTTTAAATTTTAGAATAATGTGATTCTTTGTACTCTTATGAATGAGACCTTGTTTCAACTCTCTTAAGCAACTTTTTTTAGCAATTTCACCTCTTGGATCATATGGGTGAACCGAAAGTAAGGAAGTTGGTGCTCGGTGCCAATCTTATCTGTTAGAATTAATCACTTGTTTCGCGTGCATAACAACGCCATGATTTACCGATTTTTAGCGTCGTGGGAAAAATATGCCGATGCTTCTGCAAGCATCGTGACATTTGCCGATGCATCAAAAAGCATCGAAAACGCTTTAAAAAGCATCGGCATCGAAATATGGCTCAATTTCGGCTCAAGTCGGCTCGGCTAATTTTTTTCCCACGCTTTAAAATGGTATCGGAAATATGGCTCGGCTAAATTTGGCTTTTTATTTTCCTCCCATAATTTTAAAGCCAGGTCAAGCAGCTATGCAATCAGGGGAGAGATGCCTTATACCACATGAGAAATAGCTATCTCTTGTAATAATCCTTAATCAGCCTTAACATTCCTTAATCAGCCTTAACATTGAATAATGTCTATAAGCAATTATTTCATTTTTTATGCATATATTTTATAGAATAAGAGTACATAAATTATTTGCTCTAAACATGCAAAAATACATGCTACCTTTAAACTCTCAAAATACATAATAATTCGTGATCAAATAAAATTATAAAATATGCATTAAATAATAAATAATGTTGTAATTCAATAAATAACAACGTAATAACATGTCATGGTCTAAAATAAAGGACCATACTCATCCCCATAATTTAGGTTGACTTTATTTCAGATTATTATAGCCAAATTAGCAATTTTTTGCATGCAAAATTTTTGCTAGCCAAACATAGTAAAAACTATTATTTCCTGTAATTTTTTTTTTCAAGACAAATAGGCCTTGGAAAAGTTTTTCCTAAGAAAATATTGCGCTTATTATTTTTGCTGGCATATGAAATAGATCTGAAATTATAAGACTTAGAACTGCAATTAAAGAAAAATTGCTAGTTTGACTACAAGTCTCTTCTACCCAAATAAATAAATAGAATTGAGACAAGACGACAACTTAAAAGAAAAATTGCTCGCTTGGCTACGATTAACTCAAATAAATAAATAAATAGTGATTTAAAGGGGAACCATCGGGCTATAAAGCAGGACATGAAATCTCTCTTGGCGCATGCGTCTTTTGATGAAATCTTATATCATCATCAGGCTGTCTAATAGCGCAATGAGGAAACAACCACTGAAGCTCATTCCAACTTCCATGGCCGTTGGAACATCGGCTGTATGGAGCTGCCTAAAAATCTATAGCCCTATCATATATGCAAAAAAAAGGAATGAGATAATTAGATACTTAACCACATCAAAATAAGGATAAATTCGTCCTTTTTCTTTTTGGACAACTCTTCTTATCAATACACATTTACATCCTTCTAGACAATGATAAATGTGCCATTACAGTTGTTTCCTGCTTAAGAACACGATACGGAGTTGTCAGCACAAAATATTTGCCTGCTTTAATTTAAACCACAAACATAACTTGTTTCCAGTTTTCAAAAAATGCATATATTAAATAAAAATCAAAAAATATCTAATGGCATCCCAAAACATATTTCCTTATAATACATTGTTTATATGCCAGTTCACTCTTTGCCCAGAACTTGTGAAACGCTTGTTTCTATTTGCACAATTTTTTGGTCCCTTGGACATACCATAATCTATTGAGTACAAGACAACTGGGTAACTGGCATACTCTTCAAGGCATTTGTTGAGCATCTTCTCTTTTTAACCTAAAATATAATACATATTCCTTATCTGTACAATGCTCACCTTCACAATTGCTAAAACTCAATCCTCCCAAAACCTCTTCCGTAATGGCTAAGCCATAGCAGTTACCTAGATGACGGTGATTGCACAAGCTCTCCGTGCGTCTAAGACCAGAGCAAAATTCAATCATGGCGATGCCTCCATCGTAAGATGCAAACTAATGGTCCATTCCCCCTTACCTTTAAAGTTTTCTCGTGGATCAAATACTATAAATATTCCACCAGCACAAGTATCTGCTAACCACTGCCAGATTTTGACTCTACAAAACTTTGTGAATTGTCATTACTTTGTGGCAGCAGCAACATCACCATGTTGAGTATACTCTTATTTGCTTGTCGCAATGTTTGTTCAAGAAGAGTCCCATGTACTTGCATTCTACTCTGAAACAACTCTTGTGGTTTCCTCCTTTGGAGGTTGCTGTGGAAAGAAAAGGATAGCCAGAATTACACATACACTTAAACCAACAGCTCCATCAAATGGATGCATGGGATGGACATTGGCTAGCCAAAAAGGAGTACTAGGCCGGTATTTTATGAAGCCACCACACTGCAAAGTGAAATTGGTAGCCATTATCCCCGTACGCAACCCAATTGGGACAGAGAGCTTGCCATGAGCTCTTTGTTTTATCCCAAAGAGCGCCAAAGATAGCAGAAAGAGACCTGGTACCGAAGGCAAGGACCTGCAAATTTGTTAACAAGAACGATTAATATTTTCCAATTAACAAAAAAAAGGATTAAGTTAATAAACCATGATCAAAATATGATAGGAGCTGTGTGAAGAGACATGAATATGGAAGAAATTTTTTTCCACTCTCCAAGAGATTCCAGGAGTGGCATCTGAAACAGTTACATTTCCAGATATATAGTTTTGAATTTTCTTAAATTAAGTCACTTCCCATTCGCAGAAAACAGAATGAACCGAAAAATTTCAGAAAACAGAATGAACCAAAAAAAAAAATTCTTTCTAATATGTTATAATGAAAGAGAATTACATTAAGACCCTGCTGAGGGTACATCATATAATCAAACAAAAACATTGGTTGAAAGCCAGTAAGCCAGCCAAAGGTTGAAAAATAAAAATCCGAGTTCCAAATTAGAACTAAAATGTAAGTCCAACAAAATCATCTGCAGCAAGCTGTACTAAAATATTCAAAAAGTCATCTGCAAGGAAAACGTACCCATCAACCATAGAAAATGCAACTCCAGATATTATGATGGCATGGTAATACCCAAGGTCCACAGCAGCTTCCTCTGGTAGCCACGACCTGAATAACAATTCTTCCACTAGAGAAATGCTAGCTGCAGTCACAATGCCTCGAACAGCATGTGCTAGCATCATCCCGCATGCTTTGAGCAATACAACGGGACCTGTTGAAAGAGATGGCAGACCTGATGACAATGAGAGGCTTGCATATCCCAGTAATCCACTCACTGAATGTATACATATGACAATCATCATTCCTCCCAGCAGACCCTTGAGGAAATCGTGCACCTGCAAGAAAATAGTTGATTCTAGAAGCTGTTACAGCCTACAAAAAGAATTGCTGAAACCTTGTTTGTTTCAACCAAACCTTACAACTAAGTCTAAAAGGAAACCTTGAACCATAACCACCCAGCCTTGTCCCAACCTTTGGGTTGGCTTTATGGATCCTCTTTTGTCAAGGATTCCTATCTAGGATCCTCATTTGCCAAACGTTCTTCCTATGTAGGACCATGACTGGTGTAAACATAGTCTAAAAGGAAAAGGAAAAAACAGTAATCATAATAAATTATCAGAATGCCTTCATAGAAGCCTGCCCTGCAACCACAAAACAACTAAGAGTAATTTCATCTAATCAGGTACTAAGCTATTAAAACCCTACAATCAGAGACCCAGGCTTGACTGGATTGGCTTATATCACAGCTAGAGCCCACACCAGATGGAGCAGCTCTAAGATTGATGTAGGCAAACATGTCCTGCTGAGCCCACACCAAGCAAAAACGTCTATTATGTAATATCAAGCATTTGATGCAGCAAAGGAACTGTAAAGTTTATACCCTGGGTGCCGATGTCAGATCCAGACCGTATTGTTCAAAGGGATCATCATATCTCCGAATTCTTTTACCCCATAACACAACAAGGATTGTGATAGAAACGTAGAGGCCTAAAATGCAAGCATATTCAGCAATTCCATTTGAAGCCTTTGTTGCCCAATTCTGAACAAGTGTTGGGAACAGGGGATCACCACAGGTGACCATAAAACAAGCACCATGAAAGCAAACCCAAGTATCCTAGAGATAAATAAAGCCAACATAAAAATCTGCAGTGATTCATTACCAAGGGGGAAAAGCTTGTGAAAGAACATCAGAAGAAAATGACAAATAATATACAAAAACCAATATTCAAACAGATTTTAGGTTGTAGAAAATTTGACCATGATTTTTTATGAATATAAAATATCAATGCTACTGAGATGGACTAAAATAGAAGCAGGTTTGACCAAGATCGAACAACATGGAACATAACAAAGTAACATAAGTTAACTAAACAATAAGCACCAGGAGATAAATATCTACCATAAGGGTGCATGAGCAACACCTGCATGTGCATGAGGATGATTTTTCATTATTACAAATCAAGCATCTTTTTATCCGGTACAATACTATACAGAGACTAAGAAAGTTAATGACCTCATAAACTAGTCCACTAAAAAGGTCAATCATTTAAATTATCTTTGTAAATTTGTTGACCGCAACTAAAAAGATGGAAAAGTCTTGCTGCACTGCCCTCCGATGCAGCAACCGCGCACCAGCCACGCAGATTGGCTGCCCGTGCGTGTCGGCGTGCGTGCGGTGCACAGCAAGGCCCATTGAGCCACCGCATGCACGCCGGCATAGGCGGATGGCCAATCCGCACGGCCAGTGCGCGCTTACTGCACCGAAGGGTGGTGCACCAAGCCTTTTCCTTAAAAAGATATCAAAATTGAAATGTTCAGAACTGTATTATTTTTTAACCAAAAATATATAATAAATAAAGAGAACTTCAACTATTGCAGCACATAACAAAAGAATTAGTAAATGGATCCCACAATTCCATATCTATGGCATGAGTCCCAAACATTTAGCAGCACTGTTTTACAACTGCATTATCAGAGAATAGAAACCTGGTGATTGGTTATCTGAACATACCGATAAGAATAAGAAAACATGCTAGTAAGAAAAGAAACATCATGGATCATGACTCAAGAAGTGAACTACATAAGATACGATCGTAATGAGTACATTCTATACTATTCTACCATAATGCTACATCATTCTGTATTTTTTTTATTTGTAACTTAGGATGGGAAGAGACATCAGGATCAAGGTTGGATTTGACCCCGGCCATTGATATCCAAACCCTATTAACTTTACTACTTGCACTAGTTGATACCCCTCATCATTCTATTTATATTAAGAGAACTATCTATTTCAAAACTCTTGCTTTCAAATATTTGATTTCAGTATGCAATTTGCATCCAAACTTGTAAAGCGGCTTCAGCAATATCTGCATCCACCTTGGGAGTGAGAGTGAAAAGAAAGAAATTAAGTTCAGTGATCAAGTTCTTCTCTTGTTCATTTGCTTGTTGTTTCAGTTGCACCTAGAGTGGTTCACCTATACTTGTTATCACAGCTTTAATTAGTTGACTTGCTCTACGACAGTCGTTTACTTCATTTCTTCATGATTCATAAAGTCTTTAAACCACCACAATGAATTAAAAATCCAACATGAACTAAACTGTTTGTCCTTGTCGCTCAGTTATCCAAATATTTTTGTTTAGTTTCCAGTGGTTCTTGTCTACTGTAATGTGCTCTCCTTAATGCTTTGGTTTGATTAAATTTGCATTAGTTCATATTTCATTCTTCATTTTATAATCAATGTGCACATCATCACTGTAGATCACAAATACAACGAGAATGGGTCAGAACTTGAACCTTGAGTCACGTTCAAGGTGTGACAATCATTAACTTGGCATCTATTTGGCATTGATGTAACAGCACTCAACATTACATGTAGGATGAGGAAACTGAAATTAGTAATTGCAATCTTTTATCAAGAATGCCATGATAACAAGAAACATCATACAATATCTTAAAATAGCCAGATGCAAAGGAAAGCTAGTAAAATGGAACTAGACAGGTTTCATAATCTTCACAAGTGAAAGATGCCCTAAAACCTGTAAATTAAGTAAGAGGAAAAAACTTAAAACGCAACAAACCTCTGAAATAAGGGCCGTTCAGCAATACGCAAGAATGAGATAAGCCTGTCTGTCAAGCTCATAGCACCACGTATGCCACCCCAGAGTAAAGCAATTTTGCCAACAAACCGCAGCATTCCACCCCTTTGTCCCAATTCTGCCAAAATGGCAACCAGCCTTCTTGTACATGTTTAACAAAGCCAAGACAATCTTGGAAAATAAGGGACATGAAATAATAATAATAAAAAGAATATATCAAAATGGACAAGAATCCAATGTATCTGACCTTTCCTGATCCACTTCCCCATCACCCTTTGTAGGTACTACAGGACCAGCAACAGACATTGCTTTCTCAGCTAGGCTGCTCACTAAATTATCTTGATTTTTTAATTGCATTGCTTCCTCAAGCTTAGCATGCTCCACGTAGGGAATCCCCTTCTCATTAGATAAAGCAGAAGGATTTTCCATGGTCCCATCACATTCATGGCTCTTCTTTTGCTTAAGGTACAAAGAGAATTCATAGATAAGCAAGAGGCATAACATATGCATCTCATTAAACAAGTCCCACTTCCATGATTGGTAAAACAGTGAGAAAATAAGTAATATATCCCAAAATTTCAACAGTTATGGATGCCAAGATGTCTAGGTAAGTATCAAAAGCCCACTCAAATAAGATAAACCCTAGTGGATCTATTTCACTAAAACTATATTTCCATGCACCATTCTGTCAGTCATTATTTAATATATTATGTATATTAAACTACAAAGCTTGGACATGGATGCAAAATACCAATATGACACAATACAAATACGCCGTTACGACAACATATACACACACACCTTTTGCATGTGAAAAGGGCACCTTTGAAACATAGTAGGCCATCAAAATAGTATAGCCAGCATCAATTTATACAAACCAACAATCTTGTCATCATTCAAATTCATAGACCATAATTCACACTCCATGTTTTTAATATCAATATCATAAACTTCAAAATTAACCATTCCTCTTTAGAAAGTTAACATTCATAGAAAAAGGAAATAAAGAAATGAACCCTCCTCTCATTCTTAGAAGTAACCTTGAAGTATCTTGAGTGCATCCAAAAAGTATCCAGAGTTTTTTTAAGAAAAATAATGATAGGGAACTTAACACATGTATCGGACACATATCCTTCAAGTATCTAACAAATATCAGTATCCATTATATATCCACAATACACATGGCATTTAACTTTTAGTATCGGTGCTTCCTAGATATTGAAGTTTAGGAACAAAAAAAGAGATAATTATTGAACACAACATTGCACTGATATCGTACGGACGTAAGAGGAGTCAAAATGTTTAAATGTATGGTTTACTTTATAGAGGTACTGATTAGAAATATGAGATCTTAATAAGTTACATGGAAGTACAATCTCAAAAGTGAAAAGAACTCCGTATTGTGAAGTTTACAAAGAATAGATTGCAAAGAAAATATGTACAGACACATTTATATCTACACAAGACATCCCTATCAAACTCCCAGATGATTAAATAAAAGGTTTAAAAACAGAAGATTATTAATAAAAGGTTTAAAAACAGAAGTACTTCACAGTGTGTGGTTTAAATAAAGCAACAAATGTGGTAGCATCATGAGTTACGAGGGAGCTTTTCCAATATAGAAATAACAAGTGAATTGTGATCTTTCTGTGCGCTATAAGCTCGATATACCAGATGCTAACAATACAAATTCAGAAATCAAGAGTATAAATAAGAAAGAATGCAAGAACAAAAGTAAATCTAAGGAATTGCACATTTAAGTTGTTCCAAGATAATAGTGAAACATGGAAGAGGAATAGAATATTAGTTTGGAAACATATTTGATACATTATTTTGGGATGCCTGCTTCTCCAATTGTGAAATGGAGGCCAAGGAAAAACTAGCCTCAAGTGAAGTGTCAACCATGTCATCGCAAAACACAAGAAACTTCTTAGATAAAGAAAGGCCGAAAAAAAAAACTGCCAATATACTGGTCGCAGATGAATTATAGGCCATGAAACAGTTAACATACAATATTTGTTTGAAGAAAGAAGATTAGTATGTATATAGTACAACCCAACCCAACCCAACCCAAAGTCTGGTATTTAAGGAGGAAGATGTTAAGCCCAAAAGGGAAGCAATGATGGATGGCAGATATTCATGCCTCATATGAGACCCAAAGACTGCAAATAGATCAAATCATCTTTCTGTTATGATGATTATGCTCTGTACCATGATGGTCAACAAACTGACAAACCCAAAAATACCGAAGTTTGCAGTATCAGTGCGTATGGGCTCATTCCTATCATACTGGTACTAAATAGATACTCAGTACAAGGGGTGTACCAAGTGTTGGTACATTGAAATGACCCCTAAACCAAGTGTACCAACATGGTACCAGTATGGGATCTGATGTTATTTAAGATTTGATACCAACAATAGTCTCAAAGGTGTGAACATGAAGGATATGAAAAATTAAAAAATGAACACTGATGACAAGGGTGTATGTGTTCACATGCGAAAACAAAATGTTAAGGGAAAAAAATAGAATAAATTTGTAGTGAGAGAGCAAATAAAGATAAATGAATAAATGCAAATGCATCATAAATTATACGATAAGCAGTAGTTACCCCAAGAATCCAAGCAGACAAGAAGCCAACAATGATGGGGTAAAAGCTCAAGCAACATTAGGCAGTAAATGAGGTGAATGCAGGCAATGTGGTAGTGGCACAAATCAATCATAACACTCAAAACATGCTAAGAGAGCCTCAATGAAAGAACCAAGAAAACAGTTGCAGCATATGTAGTAAACATAAAGTGCTAAGGTAATTCAATTGGACAAGCCATAGACATATCAACAAAAACAATAATCATCGTTTGTCATTACAGTCAGTTTGAAACATCTTTCCCGCATGTGCAAATGGGAGATTCATGAGCCAAAGAGTAGCATATGTCCCGATTAGAGGTTCACGAGCCAAACAATAGCAGCAGCAGAGTTCTATATTGCTAACAGGATAAGAGTGGTGCTCAGCATAACTGCTGCAGTAACGAGCAATCAACTAAGTCTCAACAAAGTAAGAGAGCCACCATAAACTCTCACAACAATGCAAAGGAGATGGTGAGAAAATAACAAAACAAGTTGCCCAGAATTAGAGCTCTAGTTCAGTGTATCAAAGGGGAAGTATTTCAGGTCAGCAAGATGTAATTTGCTCTTCCTGAGTCAATGCACTGCACAATCAACTTGGGAGGACTGATTTACATATTTGAACGTTCAAACGTCAGTATTAGAACCCCAAAACACATAGATATATCCCAACAAAAAAAAATTAAAGAAAAAACAGTGAAAAAAATGAAAGGCATGAAATGGGTCAAGGGAGTTGGTAAATCAACAAGTAGGATATCAAAGAAATTTGGTTAAAAAAGCCTAACATGCTTAAGCTGATTAAAGTAGCTCAGGTTAGAGATAAACGGAAAACAGGGTGATTAGCGCTAGAAATCAGTAAAGGCAAAACTCCAAGTCCTAAAATATATGCTCCATAGATCTTGGAACGCAAGAAAAATGACAAGAACGGGGGAAAATCCTTCAAGGTCATTCCAGTTAAAAACAAGGAAACAGATATCATCCAGAGGCAAAAGAGTTTTAGTGCTGACTTGGATTTGACAGCTCCTAATGTAGAACAGAAACCAGAGGGTTAACTTTTGAGAGGTTGATGCGCTAAATAGCTCATAATGACTAATGAACAATTCACCTTTTGCTGGAAAGAAAACAGGGACAAGAATATATTCTGGTGATAATACAGAATTCAAATCCATCACAGAACTTGTTTTAATTCATGGTTCAGCTATCAGGACCATTAATCTTGTCGGATACTAGCAAATTCTGTCAGATGTCAGCTCAGAATATATGATTCCAGTGAGCTCCAGCATCTAGTGACAATCCAAGCACATAGAGAAGCATTAAAGCACCTAGCAACAGCAACACAAGACCACACACATGCACAGAGGATGATTTCTATAATGAACTCCAACAGCCAAGAGAACTATAGATTCTTTAATATCTTGCTAACATCCAGCAAACCAGAGAGTGGCATGAAAGAAAGGTCCAGGATAAGTTGCAGCACCAAGTTAACAGAAAAGGTAAAAAACACGTGATCAGTAAAGAGGGATGGATCTTACAAGTCCAAGAATGAGATTTTATAAAACATCTGAACACAATGAAAGGTGAGGTAGTCACTACAGTGGAAATTAATTCACTATAATAATTTCAAAAAAAAAAAAAAAAATAGGGTGAGGGTATATATAATGTTGTGCACCACATTTATGCATATGATAGGGTAACTTGCAGACTGTAAAAAGATTGATTCAGAAAGAAATGGTCATCCAAAAGGAAAGACTGAAATCTAAGAGGACGAAACAAGAAAAGGATATTTTGCTTATCTTTCCCATTTTAGATCAAAATCACAAGACAGTCCATAATGTACAAAACTACAATGAATAGCAATCTAAAAATAGCAGGTGGACAAGGATAGAAAGGAAAAGAAAAAAGTTTACTGCAATAATCATTTTAGGCCCCATTTGACATTGTTGTAGGCAATACAGCTTTTGCTTATAGAGCTTTGGGCAGTAGAATTTTTACTAATAAAGTTTTAAATACAAAATTGTTTGTTGTTTGATAACTACATTTTAAAAAATCATAGAACTTAAACATCTATTGAGTAATGAAACTGAGAAAGTACATTTAGCAACATTGGACTCAAAAGAACATTACAAGGCGCTTTCAATTGTCTAATTATTTGTATCAAGAATAATTACTATAAAATATTTTTATTTTATAAATTATTGATATTTTAATCTAAATATATAACAAATTATAACTTTTATATATCTTATAAAAATATAATTATTTTTCATAATATCATTATACTATATAATAATAATAATAATAATATATTATCATGTTATTAATAAAATTATACAATATTATAGTATTATATAATATTATACTATAAAATGTTTAATGTAAAATAATATGATATAATTAGAATAATATTACAAAATATTAAAATATTAAATATGGTTGTTTCCGTGTTTCGAATATGATCTCCATGTACAACGAAAATAGCTTATCTACATGTCCCAAGTAAAACTTTTGCCCAAAATTTTTAGTTATAGCTTTTCAATAATAGACCTTTTCAACATTTAGAGCAGATAGAAAGCTATTTCCAAATTTTTACCAAAGACATTCAAAATCATCAGGCCCCTCCAAAAATGCTTTTGGGCCCTCCAAAAGCAATGCCAAATAGGGCCTTGGAAGAAAAAAGCATGTTATCATATTCTTAAAAAAAATGATCTTATGAAATGTAGAGATCATTTTTTTTCTAGAAAGCTATGAAGTACGGAAAGAAACATAAGGTTCTGAGATTTGATCTAATACCTGGTGATGTGCCAATAAAGCAGAAGCACCCAAGGCAGCTGTAACAGCCCCAACCATGATGCCCTTATTGTTTGAACTGTCTGTCTGATGCATTTCATTTTCACTATTTAATGAGTTATCTGTGTCAGCATGTTGATCCTCATTCCCAATGTGTCTTTCTTTGTCTAAAAACTTCCACCCTATATTTCTTGATTGGCCGTTGGCTTTGCTTCGAACATCATCATGCACAGCAGCATCCTGAAAGTACTTTCTTAACGATGCTAGGCTTGAACCAACAATTACACCAACTGGAAGAACTTTTCTCAAATGACTGGAATCCTGAACTGCAGAAGAAATGACTTTTATTATATGCTCTCCCTCAATTGCAGCAATCTTCACTGAACTAGGATCATTATTTTCTGAAAATGAGTTCAAATTCAACTCATTGTCAGATACAACAGCACGGGATACTGCATCACAGACTTGTTCCAGATCATATACCAGGCCACTATCCATTGCCTTCAAGTCAGGCATGCCTAATCTGCGACGAACTTCAGCTTTTAAAGCTTCCAGCAAAGTATTCTTAATTAATCTCATCAGCTCCTCTTTTTTAACATCAGATTGATTGCTAGAATCACCTATTTCATTGAACTCTTCAGACTGTTGCTGCTCAATTATTGAAAATTCAGTATCTAAGATTACGTAGGACGGTTCAATAGCTTTCTCCATATCACCTTGTTCTGATGGAGAATGGATAATATGACTCATTCCATTGATGTTTTGGTTTTCTCCACTTTCACCTACATTATTATTAGTATTTCCTGCTTGATCGAGCATTTTCCACTGACCTTCTTCTGGGTCAAGAAACAGATCAGTTGTTGAATTTAGACTTGATGATTTCATTACTGGCAACTGTGCAGAAAGATATCTATGGAGATACGCTGCATATGGTGGCCCCCAATAAGAGTTCATAACTGCAGTCAGTGGAAACTTTTGTACACAACCAACCTTGTCAAAATTCTTAGTATCTATGTAATTACCTCCTGAATTACTTTCTTGAGATTGGTTGATATTGCTTTCTCCAGATGATATAAATAGCTTATCTTCATCCAACCTATCTTCAACTACTTTCCACGTATCAGTAGCTGCTTCATGTAAATTGTTCTCTATTTGATTGCATGGTTGACTTATATTTGACACATCACCTGGTCTATTGTCACTGTCCTTTATCCCATCAGATTTGGCTTCATTGATCGGAGAGAAGTCATGAGACGCAACTTGAGATTCCGGATCCTCATTTTTATTTCCTTCAATTTGGGATTCTTGATCCTTGATGTTATCTACTTCATCATTGTTCCCCTCGTTGTTCGTTTTCTCTAACTGATCGATCATATTTTCTATAACTCCAAACACACTATTAACAGCCACCTGTGTAGAGTCATCAAATCCATTTAAGGCATCTAATGCCTGAGTGACACTCATTGAGGGGGGCTTTGAAGACGGATGTTGCGATGAGGATTCTTCTGATTTAGTGGAAGAGCTTTGTGCATTTTGATCTACTGTATCCTGAGTAACTTTATCTTCATTCGTCGGAATTTCATTCTCTGCTTTTCTGTCACCTGCTTCTCAGATGTGGATGAACCAGCTGAAAATGTTTCTTCAGTGTTAGCAAATGAAATTGGCTTGTTTTGATCTACTGAAGGATCCACCTTTGTTGCTTCATTGTCATGGACATCATTTGCAGTCACTTGATCATATGCAGAATGCCTCTCAGTTATTTCATGGGTTTGTTCGAGCTTGTGCTGCTCACCAATAGCCTCATCCATCCCAGCGCTTGCTTTCTCAGATTTGTTAGGATGGTTTAACTTACCTGACACTTCCGATCCAGCTTCAACATGTCCAGAAGCTTGTGCAGACTTTTCCTGAGAAGACTCAACGCTATTATGAGTGTTGTCGTTGCCTGAATTTAAGGATGCCAAATCATCTTCTGTTCTTTCCTCATTGCCTGTACCCCTTTTACTCTGCTCTGATGAGAGAGTCTCATTGTACCCACTTTCACTAGTTGAAACTCCCTTGAACTTATCTTGGATCTTTGACTTTACCTCTGAAGTTAAAGTAGGAATCCATTTGATCCTTTTGAGCCCATCAATATTTAAGTTTGTACCCTGAGTTTGCAAAATTTCAGAAACAGCAGATGTAAGCTTTCCACGTACATCTTCAGGCACAGCTCCTTCCAGAGCTTTCATAAGTGTTTCTCCCTGTTCCATGGCAGTCAGAACCTGGAAGAAAAAATCAAAAATAATAAAAAATGCTAGCCAACACCTAAATCAGCAGAGACAAACATTATAGCAGACAAAGGACTTAAAAATATAAAGTTAACCAAACCAGCCAGTTCGGGCTGAACCAAAACAAACTGGCCATTAACCAATTTGAAAACAGCATTCAGTTCAGTGTTGCCTGTGAACCGGTTCGAGTGTGGGCAGTTCAGCATGGTTCAGGTGTAGGATGGCTTGGGAGATAGATAGGATGTGGGCTCTTCTGAGCTTACAGAGAGCAGAGCTGAGACTCTCATCTTCTCTCCCCTTCTGAAGCTCTGATCTTCTTTCCCCTCTCTTGCATTCAAAATCATTTAAGTAAATGTTATCATATATGTTTGACCAATTATTGACCAAAATCTTAAAAATATATTTTTTAGATATTTTTTTCAGTATTTTTTCTATTATTTCTAAGTTAAATTGATTATCTGAGATTTTTATTCAGAGTGAAAGTACCCTAACTTGATATTTGTTAAAACAGAATTTTCTAAAATTCTTCAAATTTGTTCTTAGAAGGAGAGTTGACCTTTTATTGTTAAAAAAATTTAATTTCTCTGATATTTTTTAATGGAGCACTTTATCTTTCTAATTATGTAAATACTGATTTTGTGGT
This sequence comes from Calamus simplicifolius, assembly GCA_900491605.1. Taxonomy (NCBI): domain Eukaryota; kingdom Viridiplantae; phylum Streptophyta; class Magnoliopsida; order Arecales; family Arecaceae; genus Calamus; species Calamus simplicifolius. The sequence continues at coordinate 496,339 of UESW01005045.1, read as the reverse complement.
TAACAAAAGGCTGGTCTATAAAAGGGAAGTGAATATCATTGTCATCTAAAATTTCTCAAACAGCACTGAAACAATGTGGTACTAACACTGTGATTCTTCTCTCAATCACAAAACATGGCAGTACAAACTTTTGGCTTTACTTCACTCTCATGAGATGGGATACACTATTTAATTATGCAACTACATAGTGAATAAAGCATGCTTCCTCAGCTGCCTTAAACATAAATGATAAGTATCAACTCATATGTTATATGAAATGGAGTGTTAGGCAATACTGAAATATTTGAATAAATTAAGTGTAACAGAAATGCGCATGTTAAGATGAATATGTGTTAAAACGTTAAAAAATAGAATTAGAAATAACAAATATGAAAAATGATAGGAGTAGCCCCAATTAAAGATAAAATAAGAAAACCGATTATGGTGGTTTGGACATATACAATGAAGACCTTTAGATACTCCAGTTAGAAAGAATGATCTTTTAACAGTCCATGATGATGATAGAGGTAGAGGTAGACCTAAATTAATGTGAAGAGAAATAATTAAGAAAGATATAACTATTTATAATTTGAGTAACGACTTAGTCTAAAATAGAGCAAAGTGGAGGAAGCAGATTCATGTAGCCGATCCCATGTAATTTGAAAAGGCTTAGATGAGTTGAGTTGAGTATAGTATCAACTCCTGAAACAAGTAACAGGATTTCAAGAAACTGAGACGACATATATTGCAAGATTCAACATGCCTTCTTTGCATTTTGCACAACTGGACCAGGCATAGTAAAGTCAGAAATTATTGCATGATGATTATTCTAAAGTCAGAAAGAGATGGCAATTATAACCACACCTTCTTCTTTTGTTCATCATCTAGGGTACCAGGCATAGTAACATCAAGCATATTCATGACTACAGAAGCAGTTTGTAGCACTTGACTATTTTCATTAACCATAGGACCATCTCCTTCTTTGTCCAAACTGGCATTAACTGCACCATTGGCCTGCAAGGCTTCAACATTATTGTCCAATTCTGTTCCGAAATTATCATTTTTCTGTATTCTGTGCAACTCTTTTCTTGATTTTAAGTGACTGCTAACTTTACCATGAACCGCACCATCACCTATGAGTACATTTCCTAGTGGATCACTGAGGAATCCATTTACAGGATTTGTCTGGTAAGGCTTAATGGATGTATTCCCATTTGCAGTCTTGCGACCTAAGAACAATCGACCTTCATCATAGCTCTCATGGAAACTATTTCCATCTGAAATAATTCTCTCTGATGCCATGTCATCGGCAAATGCTAAGCCTTTTGAAGGACTGACAGTGATATCTAAATCTTTTAGAAGAGGATGGCGACCTTTCAAAAGTGCAAGTTCCACCGCTGAAAGCCACTGCACAAGTAACATGCATATACATAAGATATTGCTAGAATTGTATACTACAAGCTTCAGAAAGTATGTATGATATGATCAGGAAAACAGGTAAATGAAAGCAGACAATCATGGTAAGCAACATCACTTGTTCTTGTATGGGGAAAGTAATCTTTAATCATTTTGAAGTGACAGCTGCCATGACATGATAGCTTCCCATAACAGGACACATCACTTGTATTTCACACAGAAATTTTATTTTATGCACACACTTTTCTCCAAGTAATAGCTCAACTCAACTCAACTCATCTAAGCCTTTTCCCAACTACATGGGGTCAGCTACATGAATCTGCTTCCTCCACTCTGCTCTATTTAGGACTAAGTCAACATTCAAATTACAAATTTTCTCCAAATAATAGCTAAATAAATAAATCAATCAAAAAAATTTTCATCCTGGATTCATTATTACAGAATAAGAAGATTGACTAGGGGGGTAATGACAAAGAAGTAATTACTGCAGGGGTTTATTAACATTCTTAATGGCATTTGCAGAAAAAAATGGCAAGTTTATAAACTACGTATTAAGAGAACACGGAGATCTCCATAGAAGGCCTCCAATAGAGTTGGTCTTAACCTTACACTTTGAGACACTACAGCATGATGTGGTCTTAATTTTAGGTCAACCTAGAGTGCTGAACTACCATCTTGCAAATGAAGAGACTGATTGGGATGTATTTTGTATAGTTGAAGAGGGGAAAATGAAGTAAAGAAAAATATGGAATCATTATACACAAAAAAATATGGAATCATTATACACTGACTGTGAAAATTTTACAATAAAATTATCAATCAATAATACAATATGAACAGGAATAGCGAACAACAAGGAGATCGATGGGCACAAAGTGATAATGATAAGAGAGGATAAGGTGTATGTTTAGTTAAACTAGGAGGATTATAACTGAATCAAGTATAGCAGAAGAAGGTCATGAACAAACCAATTAGCCAATAAGTGTGGAAACCATTTGATGTAATTAAAATATGTATCTGCAGGTTACAGATGTCTCAAGTGATGAAGGGATCATACATACAGGTCTGAAAAACTGGAAGCGGTGGGAAATGCCTACCAAGTCTTGAATGACAGAACCCTACCAATTTAGAAAAAATGGCCTTGGATGGAAATTAATGATGACCCAACCACAGTATGGTTGACTCTAATTAATGTCTAGCTGCTGCTTGTTTCATGTATCGGACTTTCACGCTTCATGAAGAACCGTCTTAATCAACAAACACCTTCCACGTAATTGAACAACTAGAGAAGGTAATACACCAACAAAGCAAATAAAAAAAGATATCTTAAAACAATATCCTGGTAGTAAAGAGGTTGAATTTTACGAACAGAACTAACAAGACAACCAGCTAAAAATCACTTGCATTTGACTAAACTGGTTGAAGTTTAGTAATGGGTTCCGTGCTGCTCAAAGTCTCAAACACACATTCTCCACAAATATTTGCAATCATACTTGCAGAGTCATTTGACAATGAATAAGTTGCCCTGTACTGCAGAGCAAGATGAGAAGCTAGATTGAAGAATGCTGATCCTTAATGAAGAGAACTAATATAATAATCATCATTCTTTATTTTTCTCAGTCTCTTCAAAGGATTGCCATTTTGTCTACATAATATAATATAAAAACCAATGCACATAATTTCTATTTTTTCAGAGTGCGTAGCTTTATCCAACATGAAGAAACTTGAGGGGAATTGGAATTCAAAACATAAAAATAAAAACAAGCATTTACCTCAATGGCTAGATTTTGGCACCAAAGAATAGCAGATCTCTCAGTTGTGACACTAGTAGTAGGCAAACAAGAACAAAGAAGCAGACTTGTAAATGGATTTTCTGCTATTGAGCTGCGTGGAACAGAGAAAAGTGGTACAGTCCCATCATCACTCTGCAAGGTAGCAAATTGAGCAATTATGAAAAGAGAAAAAACTGAGGAATATAGCATAAATATCTCAATTTTTCAGAATTAAGGTAAATAACTGATTTAACAGATGACAATCTAACATATGGAAAAACACATGATAGAATCAGACACTAAAACCAATTCTGAGACAACACGATGGTTATTGTTATAACAACCTTACTTTGGCTAAGTTGAGAGTCACTTTATTAATCCCAGTATGCTACAATTATGTCAGTTTTACACCACAAATCATAATTTCCTTTTATTTAATTAATAATATTATTAAGAATGCAAAGATGACAATCTGATAAGGTATATAGAAAGCTGAAACAAGCAAGAGAGAAATTGCATGTATCCATCACACGTGCCACCAATCATCATCAACACCATGGTTTGCAATCTCAATATCAGACCCATATTGCAACCACAGTGGTACAATATTTGTACACTCGATATGCAGGTTGTTTTGGTGTACCGAGACACGATATACCCCCTGTACCAAGTCTACTAGTATGTACAATATGTCCAATACAGAACCATACGTATTGATACGACATGCCATGATTGATGCTATGTTTGAAATCAAGGAATATTCCTTGATTTTTGCCTATCATTTTATATACCAAGAATATCCCTCCTGTTTATTTTAAAAATATGTCAATTATCCTACTAACTTTCTCTGCTCCCCTGTGCCCCCCCTCCCCCTCCTTTTTTCCCAATCAAATTGGAGACCTTTCATACAACTCCCAAACACATTCGACTCTATCTCTTTCTCTAATTCAGCTCCCAAATAGATTAGATTCTTTAATTTGACACCTAAATGGATTTGACTTTATCTCTTGCTCTCTTCTTTCTCCCCTTAAACATGCATCGTGTGTACCCTTGTTCATAGCATCAAGTGAATGGGCTGTAGAGAACAAGTTGAAGGGGCAAGAATCAACACGCATGATCCCCATACATCTGATGACCTTATCAAATGCATGGACAAGCATGATAAAAATGGAAAGAGAAAGCTTTCACATCAATCTAAATGAGTGCAAGAGTTCTCGTTTTAAGTTGGCTGATATTCTTTTTCATTCAATTGACAGCAAACTACTTAAGACTAATGCAATTCTGTTACATATTGATAACTAACAGGACATATAATATAGATCCATGACAAAATGTATGCCCAGCTTTCTAAAAACACAACAACAACAATAAAACCTTAATCCTAAACTAGTTAGAGTTAGCTACATAAATCCTTTTTTCTGCATTCTACTCGATTTTGAGTGCACTATTTCCTTTAAGATGCAAAATTTTTAATTTTTTATCATTTTATCTTATGTATTTTTTAATTTACCTCTAAATCTTTTTTATTCTACATGCATCAAATTACTCCTTCACATAAATGCATCTCTAAGCCTTCATTGCATATGTCCAAATCATTTAAGTCATCCTTCTTTCAATTTGCCCTCAATTGGTGCTACTTCCATCATTTCATGAATGGCTTTATTTCTTATTCTATCTTTTCTTATATTACCATACATCCATCTCGATATTCTTATTTCAATCATATTCATCTTATGCACATGTAATTTTCTAACCATTCAACATTCTATACTATAAGGCATTATCGGTCTTATTACTATTTTATATAATTTTTTCTCCAACTTGATAGGTACCTTATGATCACATAATATTCTAGTTGTTCTTCATTTCATCCAACCTGTTGTAATCCTATGGATAATATCATTCTCAATCTTTTTTTTTATAAATAATAAATCTTAAATATCTTTTTTGAGTAACATAATCGATCCTAAATATCAAAAATAATCACTTATAAGAATTTCATGATCCTTTGTTTTTATTCTACACTCATTTCCATTTTGAATCATACTAAAATTATATTTCATATATTTTATCTTTATCCTACCCAATCTAAAAATTCTAATGCATCTCTCTATAATATTAACTTACGATTAATCCCAACTCTAGTTTCATCTACTAGTACTATATCATCTACAATTAACGTTCATCATGAAATATGATCCTGAATATATATAATAAACTCATCAACAACTAAAGAAAAAAAGCAAGGACTAAGAGCATATCCCTGGTATAAACCTTCCATAATAGGAAATTCACTAGTATTACCTATAAATTATCAATTGAAATTAGGGTTTAAAATGAGGCCAATAGTCTACTAGCCTTACCTAAACCCAAACCAAACTCTTGGGTTTGATTCCAGAGAATGGGGCCACTAATTTATTGTGTTGGACCTATGTCCCAAGTTTAAATACAAAACTTTATTGGGTATGGTTTGAATTCAAGATAATAATCCAAGTTACATAAGGAATGCAATCTACAAGATTTAAAATGTTTATGCAGGTTTAAATCCCAGTATCAAGGCACATCCTGGTTTAGGGCCAGGTCCATATTATACAGTATTAGGGAGGTACAATTCGAACTATAACAATCATTAACAATAGGAGCGGAATGAAAAAGGCAAAAATAAATTTAAAAATTTAGCATCTCGAGATGCCAAGCCATTCCAAGTGTGATCCATCAATCCTAGTCCATCCCAAACAAGATAGACCAAACCCTAGTCTAGAGGGGCTCCTAGTTTCAGGTGTATTCCAGGACCCAGTCTCTTGTAAGTCCAGTTTGATCCCACTTGGACAGACTAGGTCCTTGAACCTACCATGTATAAAAAATTAAATGTTTTGGAAACCTAATGCCTATTCATCAAGTCCTCTAAAAAGGTAAAGTTCTAATGTCCACCAAAGTTGAGGAAAAAAATTCAGAAGTGAAATCATTAACCAACAAAACATCTTTCTATCTGATTTTAGTTATGCTCACTAACTAACAATTAGAAAAAACACAATTATGAACTAATATCCAATTATTTTTGGGCCTACCATTTGGTACCGGTATAGTATAGGGTTGTAGATGGGGAATGGGTTTGGATTTGAGTCCATACTTCGAATTTGGGTGTGGATATGACAAACTAAAGATGAATCTAACCTGTCACCATCACTAATTGTAAGGGAACAGCATTAATTAAGTGTATGGAGAAAAACTATTTGCATTTTTCTCCTGATGAAAAGAAAGACTGCATCCAAAGTAAACTTATGACCATAAAATTAAACTAGACAAACTCAATCATCTAGGATGCAGCCGATATTAAGACCTGACTGATCAAATAGCAAAATCCTCATGCAAATCATGGCCTCAGCTCACTTGGCAGCTTTTTCAAGATTGTTCAATTTAAAAATGAATCAACTCTGAAGCACATAACCCAGGTAATAAATGAGCCGAGTACAAACAGAAGTCTATCATCAGCTTGCAATACTAAGAATGGCTATGGACATGGCTTGAGAATCAGCTCATTTGTAGTTCACAAGCCAAGCCTGAACATGTAAAGCTGTGGTTGGCCCAAGCTTGAGCTAATTTTCAACACACCCTCAATATGACCGATCCAAATTCAAAAAAATCAAAGGCTCTGTTTAGCTTGTTTCCGGCCCTATGAAAACCAGATCCAGCACCCTAACCAAAAATACATGCATGCTAAACAACACATCAGAAGCTCCAGAGTTAAAATGCCCGTAATAAAATATTACTATTAGGAAAGGTACTTAGAACACAACCTAAGCACATGCAAGAGTATCTTAAATGTAAACACCAAATTCTATCCATTCTAATTGGATCCCGATCCATCCAGGATTACCTATGAGGAAAAATCAATATTTGTTCATGATGGCATGCAGCTAGTTAAACTATCCTTGATATAAAGTGAAAAATGTCAGCCAGGACAGCAATCTCCACAATGCAAGCAGATGATTCATCTCATTTAATAGTGCATAAGTTTAAGAAACATGCCTGTATAAATAGGACAGGGATCTTCAAGCTGCTAGCTGACTGCCTTGTACTGATCTTTGAATAGAAATCTTCAACGCCATGACACCCATAAGAAATCATTGATATAGCTTCATCAAAATCACGAATAGATGTGGCTGACAAAGCTTTTCCAACATCAAAACCTTTAGCCTTTCCTTGAAAGAGCTCCTGAAAATATGGAAGTATTAATTGTCACAAATCAATACCATATTGATTTGCGCCATATTGAAGGTGTTATACAAATCAATATGTTTTCACAAATGTGCTTCAAGTACTTGAACTTCATGGAAAGAAATTCCTTTTCCAAACTATAAAAAAGATTTGCATTATTTGAGTATAGCTGGGATGATAAATAAGGCAGGTATCTTTATTATTTGAAGCAATCAGCAACCTTATTAGCGCGAAGAATATCTATCAATCCACTTCTGAGTTTTTGGTCCAAAGCATATGATGAGGGAATGAGCTTGTGGCTTCGGCCATGTCAAAAGGATTGTCTATGCAAACAGCAGCTGTAAGCGGAGTTGTCTCTCCTACTTCAGCAAGATACTTTGTCAGCATATTTGCACCATAACCCCAGCCAATACCCATCAATGTTGTCCAGGGCCTTAATCTGTTGATGAATCTGATCACTGTGCAGATATCATCGCTATCAGCAGCTGTAAATAACCTACATAAAGCAAGTAGTAGAGAGGTCCTACAATTAGAAAAGCCTAGGTCCTACCAACAAGATTATACAGTTAACAGAACAACCATTACTTAGAAAGTCATGATCACAAGACTAGAGGGGGACTTTAGCAATCTATGAATCTGGTGAGTCAAAACATGATAAACAGACATGAAAGGGGGGAAGAAAAAGAAAACACCATACTGTCTATTATTTTACTGAGATGCATAACTGTAATGCCAATATATCAAGGATTTGCTAGAAAAGAACTTCTGAAACATAAGACCATTCTAACGCAACAAACAATAGTTTTAAATCCAGAACAATGTCTTCCTCATTTGCTAGCAAAGAGATTATGAAAATTTAAGAATGATTGTAGCAACAAACTGAAGTATCAAGCCAAGATCATGTCACCCTATAAAGATGCCTGTCCCAAGAATAATTAAACAGCCTCAAAGATGCCAAGAAATGTTCTTTATAGCAACCCTAGAACTCTTTCAACAAAATTGGACTCAAAGGGTTTCTAAACAACTTCAAACTCCATAACATGCAAAAGTGCACTTTACTAAATATATATGCCTGCAAACTCTTAATTTGGATTAAAACAAACAATACAATGACTTTTAAAACTTGCTAAAATTTATTCTTAAATAAGATCCAAAAATACAATAATTTAAAAAGACATTTCAATAACTTTTCACACACCAAAAACTTGACCAATAAATGCAAGAAAAGAAATGGTAACCAGCAAAGTTCTCTTTGCAGTTAAAAAAGAAAAAAAGAAAAAAAAAAAACAGATTTTCTTGATATCAAGTACTTAAATGCTGAATGGGGCATTTCATAACCTTTAGACTTTTTCCTAACTATTTTAGGTACTTAATATTTCATTCATTGAGTATTTCTATCTAGGGCCATATTCCAACTTTCAAGTTTCTCCACATCCTTTTTCACAACCTCCATCCATATCATATTGGGTCCTCCCATCATTTTCTTACCAGTTTAAACACAAATTAAAGTATCACATACTGAAAAAGTTATGAAGCTGAGAAAACCATCTAAACCTCAAATGACAAGCTATACTAACTGAAAACCTCCACTAAAATCCAGTTTTTATGTAAAACAAGTTTATATATTCTGTATGAAAAATACCAGCAAATAAAAATGTCAGATGGACAAATAAAGATGTAATGTTTTATACAAATATTCCACAGATATCACAAGAAAATTGTGATACATTGTTAATCTATAAATTCAAAAAAAATGATTGTCTATGGATGCTTGATAACAATAAAATAAACCATTTTTCTGTCATCAACATTATAACAGATAAAAAGTGATCGCATTTTGACTAGGGTAAAATGGACAGTCTTGCTGACACAACAACCAGCGGTATATTTTTTGAGATTTTGAACTACATATAAGCATAAAATATTGTGCACGAGGATGACATGTTGACAGGCCTTAGTCAGCTCTGATATAACAGGTAAAATCATTTCTTCTGATGCAATTTATTTGATTACATGCTGCTCAAGTCTCTTCTATATTGCCCCATATTTATACCATTCATAAACATAGATAACATTTTCTGAAAAGCTTTACAGATCTTAATTAGTGAAGCAACATTGAAATAAAAAAACTGCGAATAATAGTAAATTTGAGTGTTCTAAACCACTACTTGGCATGTTGTTATTATTAAATTTTACATTTTAAAGAATTAAAATTCCATAAAATATATGCTTCTATTGATTATATAAAAAAAATAGAAGACCTGAAAACAGAAATTAAGCAAAATACATAGACCATATTATATGAAGTAGCAAAGCTAAGTAAGCATTTGGCAAACAATTAACTAAGCATTGAAAAGGAAGACTGGAAAAACAAATATCACAAACACATATGGAATGTTCCAATGGTTACTCTAACATTCCCATTCGAGTTTTCCTCAGTTATGTTTATCACTTGACATTAAACTTTGTTGCATTTTTGGTCAAACTAAATTTAATTGCAATAATAAGTAAATGCCCTCCAAGATCATCTGCTGCAACTTATTGACAGATCAAATTGCCAGCACTTAATGGTTAATGTTAAACCATAGATAAAGTAAGCAGAAATTGCAACATGAAGACCAGTGCAACTGAAATACATTTGCCTTTTTTTTCTGCAGCATATGCCCATTGCCCCTAATAAACATCTTGTCATCTTGGTTACAAATCATAATTTTAAAATTAGTGGCAACATTAAAATAGGAAAGATCATACAAGTCTAAGAACAACAGCTATATGGTGATCATGGCCCTGTTCAATGTAAAACGTTACACTATCTGAGTCTTTCCACTCTTATAACAATCAAGACCAAACTCTGCAAAATTGAAACCAAAAACTGTACCAATACACTACTGATTTAGTGTAGTACAGTCGGTATAGTATGGTATGCATCCCAAATGAGACAGAGTATTCATGCTTTCTCTCACTTTGAGCCTGAAATCAGATAATACAGACTCGTACCCGACAATATGAGACAATTTTGCCTAGATCGGACCTGTTCTATCCATACCAAATCGAACTTTAATACCATATCGGTACCTTTCTGATACGGTGTGGGTCAGTATGGTAGGCCTTGATCAGAACATTGACATGCTATCTCCAGAATTTCCAATCTATCTTCTCGAATTCCTTTATTTTAATTTTAAATTTTCAAGAACCAGAAATATGTAAAATTTCTCTGTTCAATTTATGAGAAAACAAAATGCATTTATCTGTGTCACCTGTATTCTCGCATTCACTGCAAGGTATCCATGCCAAAAACATGCCAGCAAATCAGACATGCATCAAACTCCACAACCTTTAGAGTTCTGCTTCAGTCCTTTACCATTTGTAGACCACTAATAGCTCAAACTACAAATCCAACAGCGTGTGTGGTGGAAATACAGACAATTCAATTATTTGGTAATTTTTAAAATAAAATCATCTCAAAATACATGCCGTTGGATTTAAACTTTCCTGAGCTGTCAACAATCTACAAAGGCATAGGACATGATCATTTACCTCCAATAAAGGCCTGAAGCCAGTATGTTAGAGATACATGGAAAGCTAGTCTTTAGCCCACCATAATGGCATCAGAAATCGACCTTTATTGTTTCTAGAGCTTAGTTTATGTTGTAAGCATAAACTACTTTGCAAAATGTCATGTTTCCTGTATTCTTGAGATAGATTTGGTATTTGGATGAGTTAGAACACTGTAACAGATAAAATCTTTTAATTTTCTATTATACAATATTTAACAGCATTGAATACGCATAATTTAGTTCGATATATTATTTTTCTATGCATCCATATATCTCCTCTTTTGCCAAGTCAGCTACTTGATGCATGTGTGAATCCAACTCTCAGGTCTGTCTCTATGCAACACTAGTTTTTTATCATTAATGAGCCTCCTTTTGAAAATTCTCTTCAATAAGGTATCAGTGGGTATGTTTCTCTGATGAAAGGAGGACAATTGGCCTTTTAAGGGTTTACAGTTATAATTGCCAAATACCCAAACCCATTTTGAGGTGCAACTCTGCTGACTGCTAGTAGATCAGCTTCTATTCCTCAAGCAAGTAATACAACAGAAATGACATCACCTGACAGCAACAGCTTCTCACAGCTGATAAGCTGCCAAACATAGATATATTGTACCATTTGACTCACTTTTTATGGGTGTGCCAAGAATAAACCTATTGCTTACAAAAGTCTTTTTATCTTTTCAAGACAGCAAGAAATGTATGTGGAACCTCTGAGAAGGAATCAATAACTAGAAAGAAACAATTATTTTTGTTTTTCTCCCCTTTTATTTGGGGATAGAACAAATAAAGTTGCTCCCAACCGACCCCCATATTCCGTGCAACTAGTCACCTTAAACTTTTTCATTGTGCTTCTTCTCTCAGGTCCACACTCCCATCCTAGCTCTTATCGTTATTGCTGAGGCTCCAAATAGCTGCCCGGACATGCTCAACCTTTAAACACATTAGTGCTTTGTTTTTTGGTGGGAAGTTGCATTTGTTTATGGCTTCAAATTTCCATCGTAAAGAAAAATGGGTGACACTCGTGTCTTTCTATATGTGTGATGCCCTGAACCCATCACCCAAGTCGGCCACATGACATGCCTGCATAATTCCGAAGGCATGACCCTAGGAAATATCCAAGATCTTCAATTCTAAGTAAACAATATATATATCAGTTATTTAAATGTCCAAGATATAAGGTTTAGATACATCCGGTATTATAAATAAAAGCTAACACTCTCACCAAAAGTCTGGAACTGTGCTTGAAGTTAGGCATCCTATGGCTTTAGAAAAAATGTAGTAATAATAATGTGAACTAAAAGCTCGGTAAAAAACCTCCTCCCATGCACACCAGCATGAATAGTAATGTATAAATGATTATATGATCATTGAAAAGTAAAGTTGAATAATATAACACCAATATCAACTATTTCATAGGCCAACATTATGATGTTCAAATTTAAATTGCAGATCTATCTAAATAGCAAAGTGTCCACTGTCATAACTCATGATATAACTCAAGATAATATAATCAAGATAACAATACTACGTATGTATAATTTATAATTCAAATGATAGCCTCATTCCATAAGATATGGCCATGTCATGCCCTCAATCCAAATAAAGGATTGGGGTGTAACAACATGACTCGGACTGATTCTTCACAGTATTACCAAGCATTTATCTATTCACTATTCAATCAATCAAAAATTGTTACCTTGCTGTGGTCAATGGGGAACCGGCGCATCCTCTGGGATTCATAACAATGGGGAAATATCCACGCTTGAGAGCATCGATAACAAATGTTCTCACATTTCTATCCATGCTTCCTTCGGTCATCCCCGGCACGACGACCACCGTTGTGTCCAGCCCATGCTCCCTCGCCATGTCCAAATTATCCGGCCAGTCTAACGAGATCACCCCTCCATCCTCGGTCCCAACACAAACCCTCTGGTATGAGACCTCCTCCTCCGGCTTCCCATCTTCCCCTGTTCTCGCCACTGGGATCCTCCCTCGGCTCAGATTCACGTAGTGCCGCTCCTCATTCACCAGCCTGTCGTTCACGCCCTCCAGCAGCTCGCCGCTGTCCTCGAACGACACCGAGGGGCACCGGAGGAGGACGCACCGGTTGAACGGCGTCGGGCTCGTGAACAAAATCCAATTCCCAACAACGGCGTCGGGGTCCCCGCCGCCGTCTCCACGGCGGTGGCGGGAGGAGAGGTAGAGAGCGGCGCCGGAGGCGAAGCCGAGGGCGGGGGCCAGGAGGTCGAGCGAGGTAGGGGAAGGGAAGGCAGCGATGAGGTTGTGGAAGAGGTCATCAAGCGCGGACTGCACCCGGAGCTCCGGCCGCCGTCGGCGGAGCCGAGGGCTCCGGCGCAGAAGGGGCGGATTCTTAAGGGGGAGGAGAGGGGATCGGAAATCTATAGGCGTTGAGATTGATCGGAGGATCATGGGAAGAGGGGCTTGGATAAAGCTAGGGTTTCCAGAGAGCTCCGAGAAGCCGAGACAAAGAGGTTGGGCGCGGGAGGCTTGGGGGGGGAGACGGAGAGAAGTCGAGAAGATGAGGGAGGGAGGAGCGCGGTAATACTTGCGGGGTGCCAGCGTTCGCAGGTGGATTTGTTGGGCGCGCGGGGCAACGCTGGTCAGCCGAGGTGGCATGTACGGCGGTGATCTGTCAGGTCTTTTCGACGACGGGCCGCGCGAACTTCGGATAAGCGCTGCACGGGTGTGCGGCCTGCCGCAATCTGCGAGCGCAGGCTAGCGCGAGGTGACAGCAACGAGACGGCCCTGGCGGCACGTGGAGGGAATGGCGCGAGGGGGCATACCCACCAGAACGACAAAAGTGCTCCGGGACCCAGCTAAGCGGAGGAGATGGCGCGAGGACCTCTCCCGTTGTGTCCAGACCGATCCATGCTCGTGTCGGCAGTTTCCCTCATCAAAATTGTTAAAAAAAAATTATATGAAGACTTTTTTTTTTTTTTTTTCAGACGAATCAATCGTACAACTTTGATGTGAGAATAGTTTAAAAAATTTAAAAAAATACATCAAAAGAAAGAATGAAATATAATCATCTTAAAACCAGATTCAATCAGTAAAGTGCTGAACAATGTATGAAGCAACCCAATCAGCAACTCAATTTATCTTTCGATAAACATGACGAGCCATGATGAATGCCAAATCTGCAAAATCGTTCGATATCACAAAAAAATGGATGGACATTATCATAGTCTATTATATCCTGAATCCATTCGATAACTATAATCAGTCCCTCTCGATAAGGAGCCTTCGAGCTTGCTGTTGGATCGCTCTAGTGATATAAGTCTATGCTGCTATAAGCTTGACTTTCGATTATATATATATATAAAAAAGGCCCGAAAGAAAGCCCTATTAACTTTTAAATTTTATTATGAAAATTACCGCCTCTTCTTTCAAATAAAAAATTTAAAAATAACTACAAAATTAAGCAACTATTAATCTATGACCAAAAGTCCTAACTTTAATAACCTCACATACAGCTGTTCCCAAAAAAAAAAAAAAAAAAAACCTTCACATACATGAATCTCAAAGATACTTATTTTATTTTTTATTTTGAATTCATAAATTATTGAACTATAAAAATGTAAATAATGATCAAATTATATTTAAATATAATCAAATATATCTTCTCATAAATCTTAAAAATAAAAAAATTTAAAATTTAAAATTTAAAAAGATTCAAAAAAATAAAAAAATAATTAAATTTTAAATTTAACTATATTTAAATATAGTTAAATTTATATATCTAAAATTATTTTAAATTTTTATTTTAAAATTTATAAACTAATGTAATTAGATCCAAACTCAATCATCTTTCATAATTTATATAGTTGACAGATTTTAAAACTAAAAAAAAATAGCACTGAATCCTATATATATATATATATATATATATATATATATATATATATGTATGTATGTATGCGCACATAACTCAACTTAATTATGTTTTGTTTTCGATTATATAGAGTAAAGAATTATGCCCTGAAAGTCAATCACATTGTTGTATCAGTGGCAAAATTTATAATTTCTCTCAACTCAAGAATGATAATAGAGGCAATTTTATATTTCATCATATGTTGTGTCTTATATTTTTTATGATGAACCCCATAAATAGGGCAATGTTTTTAGGGTTACAAAGATAACAGTGAGACCTAAAACCTATAAACCCTAATCTAGAATATTCCTAGTCATAGGATCATCGATTTAGGATCGATGAATCCGGATAGACTAGCATATCTTATGTATGCTCGATTGTGAGGGTGGTTGGTCTCACGACCACTTGTGTAGGGACACTAATACAAAGATGTGGGTGCTCATTAGGTTATGAGTTCACTGAATTGATCCGACAGGAGAACATCAAATGGAAGTTTTACTTACTTGTCATAATAGATTGTTCTCTAAGTGGGAGTTGTGCAATAATCCTTAGACCTAAGACCACCATAGTATCTTGTGCACATGAATCCATATTTTGGTTCATATTCATTCATAACAAAAGGTTATGTACGGGGTGATGCTAGATATGAAGGATTGTGTATGAAGGTAATGAGTAGGTCAAAAGGAATCGATGACTCCTAGTAAGAGGAGTATTTATCCCAAGTAATCTCATCAAATGTTGACTCAGAAAATCTTTGATCAAAGTATGATGAAATTAGAAAAGGTTTTCTTATTTATCATCGATTGAGTCTTCATTAATGATTAGAGATTAAATGGATTAAGTATGAGGGTTTGACATTTATCCATGCCTATCACTTAATCGGGATAAAGAAATATCGAAGGATTGAATTGCACGGTAACTTGCCACTAAAGGGTATTTTGGTAATTTCTATCAAATTCCTCATCTTTAGGCATGACACATTGCTAGATGTCAATCTTGCTTGTAGGTTTTTATAAATCAATTAGATTGATTTCATAAGTCAATTTGAAGGTTGGTCCAGATTGACAGTTTAAGTTAGCCCGATTTGTCCTGTTCAGATAGTCGGTTACATAATCAGGCTAAATCAAAAAAACTTACTGCTGGCTAGATGAGGAACCCAGGGTCACACACAATAGAGAATTAATTGAAGAAGTTGAAAATATTTTTATTAGGATTTTTGGATCCTAATTAGTTGGCCAAGATCACATACTAGCATATATGGGCTAACCCGAGCTCCTGACTTAATCTGTTTAGGTCCATTTGCTTGCTGATTAGGCTAATAAATTTAAGTTGGATTTAAATTAACATTAGCCATGTGTTGGGCAGCCTATCTAGAGTTTAATCTAAATTTATGGGATTTTTTAGATTTTTTATGATGATCAAATTCGAATTGGATTCGAATTTCAGCGTGATTTGGTTAGTTTGGGTTGACTTGGTTAGTCTGGGTTGACCCGGGGCCTTAGTCCTTTTTTGCATAGTTATCAAAACCGGACCGGACCGGCTGGTTCAACCGGTTAAACCGGGACTCGGAGGCTAAACGGTACTCTAGCAAAAATCGGATGTGCAAGTCACCCGGATTAACTTGGTTAACCCGTCCGGTTCACCCGTGAACCGGTAACCCAGCTGAACCGGATGGGTCATGGGTTTATCACCTATCGAGTCCAAAGAAATGAATAATTTGAAACAGCCGCATTGAATTGAATATTAATTACGTCTAGACTCCAAAGTCCAAACGTCCCTTCAACTTCTACTATTCTCGTCTGCGAATCTGCTACTCTACTTGTTCTCTAGAGACTCCAAACGTCTGCTACTCTGCTTGTTCTCCAGAGACTCCAAACGTCTGCTACTCTGCTCATTCTCCAAAGACTCCAAATGTCCCTTCGAGTTCGACAACGAACGTCTGCTAGTAGACACTAGTTTCTTTCCTCCTCTGTTTCCTATATGCGGTAACCCAATCTGGCAATTGGTAACCCAATCTTGCAATCTCTTGAATTAATTCTAAGCAACGCTCACCATCCAGTGACTGTGAGAATTAACACCTTCAGGTTAGCTCTTAATTTTTTATTAAAAGTTAATTTTTATTATTAAAAATTTATAAATATATTTTTAATTTTTTATAGTAAAATAATTGAACCGATGGTTCAACCGGTGACCCGACCGGTTGAACCAGTGACCCGGTGACCCAAGCCCTTGGCCGGGTCAATGTCCGGTCTGGGTCTAACAACTATGTTTTTTGAACCATTTTATTTCAAATTTAAATAGTTTAATTTATTAAATATCATTTAAATTTGTTAATAAAATAATTTAATAAATTAAATATTTAATATGTACTTGTGGGGTTTGAACCGAAGACCCTTGGACCCTTGGACCCTTGGCCCCCTCGGAGCGGATAGAAGGGCTCTTCACGTAAAACGTCTTCATCCTTTCTTCATGCCCCTTGGATGGTGCCCTTTCTCTCCATCCAACGCCTCTCATTGCTGCCTCTTCGTTTCTATTTAAAGGGGGCAGCGGATGGGATTCTGTGAACAAAAAAAAAAAGAAAAAATAGAGAGTCGTAAGCCCTCCTTCTCCCCTGTTCTTCTCCCCTTGTCTTAATGTCACTATCATATTAAGACAAGGCCCTAAGTTGAGATAGAGAAAGGCTATTAGAATGTGTAGAGTGTAGACGCTTGTTGGAAAGCTTTTAGAAAGCTTTTGAAGAGGAGAAAGTCCAAAGAGGCATTAAAAGGCTGCATATGATAAAAAGGCTGCCAGGAAGGTTCTAGCAAGCAAATAGGAGTGCTTCTTCGAATTGATTCTCGTGTGGATCACCTTTGGAGGGCATACACTTGTGTGCCTCTTGGGATTATTGGATTTAGCAATCCATGTATTTTTCTTACTCCTTTTATTTTAGATTTTAATTGATTTACTTTTTGAACTGCATAAAGGCGATCTTGGAAATTAGGCTTTTGGCGATGTTTGTTTTTCAAAATGATTAAAGTTTATGAAAAGCATGCCTTCAAGCATCCCAAAATTCCCATCAGTGGTATCAGAGCCTTCTTCATGCATTCAAGAAGAAATCAAATTAATCTATTATGAATGATTAAATTGATAGATCATTATATGTTTATAGCAAAATAGTAAGTTATGTTTAACCAAATTGGCATGATATGCATAATGTAATGATATGACTATATTACATTCATAAAATGGTTATTATTATGATTGTTAAAATAAGTAAATCATTATGTTCTGATGCATAATTAGCAATATATGTTATACATAATTGACTATTATGCTTTATATAATGCAATGTCCTAGTAACTACTTAGGATTGGGTTAGTCACCATAGCCATTTGGTCATAAGAGCCAAGTAGGTTTTTTAAAAAGGCCCTCTCTTTCCATTCAATGGGATCTCCTATGATATGTAGGGGTGCCGATGTGATCTTATCCCATGAACAAGTAATGAGAACGGATGATTATTATTTTTTAATCATATGCTTTTGTGATGCATATTAGGGCTAATATGCGTATTAGTTGATATGATGAGATGAAGTATGTACTGATTGATTGTATGCCACAAGATTAGGGTTTCACTATAACCCTAATTAATTTAAAATATGTTTAGAAGTATTAGTTGTCATTATGTTGTAAGATTAATGACACACTATGCACATAAATGGATATGTGATACTTAGAAACATAAGGATGTGCTCGAGACGATAAAAGCCCTCCTAAAAATTATATTTAGTTGTAGTGTTATATTATCATGAAGCAAATCCTTTTTAGGGATTAATTGATCGATTGGTGTCTAAGAAAAGTGGTTCTGGGAAGGTAAAGAGAATGTGGTTTTTTAATTAGTTCCGTTACTTACCTGGCCAAATTTATTTGGTGTCTAAGGCAAGAACGGGGGACTCCCACACCTCTTCCACTTGCCTGGCCAATTCGATTAATTTAAACCTTAGAATTGAAAATGCTAATTGGTTATAAATGCACTACAAAAATGCCTTCCTTCATACAAAGCCAAAATTATATCAAAACTATAGTAGGCTTGTTGAGCAAACTCAAGGCTTACTATTAGGGTTTGATGTAAAAATTTGACTTGGTGCATATTATGCTTTATAGTATGCTTGTTAATATTACTTTGTTGAGCAAACTCAAGGGTGACATTATTCAATCATGACTATATAGAATGAAGGGTCTGACTAAACTAAGACATTATTGTTTGTTGTGCAAACACAAGGCTATAAGTGTCTTAGAGGCAAGTGTAATGTTGATGAAATTGGAAAGGGAATTTCCTACCCTTGAACTTATAAATGTTTGTTGAGCAAACTCAAGGCATTTATAAGGAATTGGGATCTCAACCCCACTAAAGAAATCGGATATTGGTTTCTCGTTTAACATAGTAGAGGGTTATGGTATTCGAAGAAAATAGTGGGAGACAATTAGATTCAAAGTCCTTGTCTAATTGTAATTATCATTTTTGAGTGGTCTGCTCATGTATTATTCTTGTTTGTTTGTAGACAATTAAATGGCTTCATCATTATCACTGCGGGGCATTTTAGATGCTAATAAACTAACCGGACCAAATTATGTCGATTGGTTGAGGAACCTGAGGATTGTATTAGCTCAGAAGAAAATTTCCTACATTCTTGATTCTTCGGATCCAGATCCGATCGGAGAAGATGCTTCCGAGGAGGAAAGGGCCACATTAAGGATGTGGTAGAATGACAGTATGACTGTCAAGTGCATCATGTTGGCCTCAATGAGCAATGAGCTCCAGAGGCAACATGAAAAGATGGAACCTCAGTCCATACTTCTCAACTTAAAAGAGTTGTATGGAGAGCATAGTAGGACTGCAAGATATGAGATATCTAAGCAGTTGTTTCGTGCACATATGAGTGACGGCTCGCATGTTCAGGTTCATGTCCTAAAGATGATTGACTTAATCACCCAATTAGGTCAATTAGCTTCGTCATGGATGAGCAGCTAAATCAGATCTGATCTTGCAGTCACTCCTAGATTCCTTC
This sequence comes from Calamus simplicifolius, assembly GCA_900491605.1. Classification (NCBI taxonomy): domain Eukaryota; kingdom Viridiplantae; phylum Streptophyta; class Magnoliopsida; order Arecales; family Arecaceae; genus Calamus; species Calamus simplicifolius. The sequence goes on along the minus strand of UESW01005045.1, from coordinate 476,457 downwards.
TCACAATTTGTCATGAACTACCATATGAATAAATTGAATCTTACATTACCAGAGCTACTTAACATGCTTAAGACTGCTGAGAGCCATTTTAAGAGAGAAAAGGCTCATCTTCTTCTAATCGATGGGAAGAAGAAAGAGGTGATGAAGAAGGGTTTAAAAAGAAAATTAAACCCTAAAAGGAGCATCAAGAAGAAGAAGAAGCAAAGAAGTCTTCAGATGATGGATCTTGTTTCTTCTGCGGTAAGAAGGGACATTGGAAGAAGAATTGTAAGAAGTACCTGCAAGTTTGAAACAGGATACTGATAAAGCATCAAAAGGTTTGTTAATGATACAAACAAACTTATCATTGAGTTCTTCAACTTCTGATTCATGGGTATTGGATACCGCATGTGGGGCTCACATATGCAAATTTTTGCAGGGCTTCACAAAATTAGAAGGTTGGAGAAAGTGACTTCAAGCTTTATGGCGCGAGTGGAGAGACCATCCATGCAGAAGCTGTTGGAACCTACTTATTATTATTGCCTACATGCAAAATACTTGAATTAAAAGATTGTTATTTTATTCGAATGTAGTCAGAAATATTATTTATGCACCGTTGTTATTAAAACAAGGTTATGAAATAAAAGTTGAGAGCAATGGATGCTCTATATCTTATTCAAATGACTTCTTTGGAATGGAAAATTTGTGAATGTCTTTTAACTCTATCACTCAATGATAATGTGTTGCTTGTTGAAAACAAAAGGAGAAAAGAGATGATACCAATGAAACATTCCTTTGGCATTGCCGATTAGGTCATATAAGTGAGTCAAGGATTAACAAGTTATACAAAGAAGATTTCTTTGGACCTTATGATTTTCAATCATTAGAAACTTGTGAATCTTGCCTCATGGGAAAAATGACCAAGTCTCCATTTACTGGACATGGAGAAAGGGCAACTGAGTTATTAGGGTTAATACATTCAGATGTATGTGGACCCATGTCAACTCAAGCTATAGGAGGATACTCTTATTTCATCACATTTATAGATGATCTATCAAGGTTCGGATATGTGTATCTTATGAAACATAAATCCGAAGCCTTTGAAAAGTTTAAAGAGTATCAAAATATGGTTGAGAAACAAACTGGAAAAAGTATTAAAATCCTTCGATCTGATCGAGGAGGTGAATACTTATCCAGCGAGTTTCTTAATCATCTTAAGGATAATGGTATTCTCTCTGAATGGACACCTCCATATACACCACAATTAAATGGTGTAGCTGAAAGGAGGAACCGTTCCTTGTTTGATATGGTACGGTCCATGATGTGCTTCACGGATCTTCCAGTATCCTTCTGGGGTTATGCCCTAGAAACTGCTGCATATGTAATAAACAGGGTACCATCAAAATCAGTTCCTAGCACTCCATATGAATTATGGAATGGCAGAAAGCCAAGTCTTAAACATCTTAAAATTTGGGGTTGCCCAGCTTATGTTAAAAAGGAATTTGTACATAAGCTAAATGCTAGGGCTGAAAAATGTAGGTTCATTGGTTATTCTCAAAAAGGTATTGGATACCTTTTCTATCATCCTACTGAACAAAAGGTATTTGTTAGTAGGCATGCTGTCTTTTTGGAAAAGGAATTTATTCAAGAAGAAAGTAATGGCAGAATAATCGAATTAAGTGAAATTCAAAATAAACAAACTCAAGTTCCTCAATCAGAAGTACAAATTGATAAGGTACAACCACAACATACACCTCCTCTTCGTAGGTCAGAAAGAGTGCGGGAAGCACCTCTTAGATATGGTTTTATGATTGAAAACAATAATGAAGCCAACGTCATTGAAAATGATGATCCACTGACCTATATGGAAGCAGTCGAGAGTAAGGAATCCGACAAATGGCTTAATGCCATGAAATCCGAGATGGACTCCATGTATGACAACCAGGTTTGGATCTTGGTTGACCCACCTGAGGGAATTGTCCCAATAGGGTGCAAATGGATCTTCAAAAGAAAGATTGGAGCAGATGGGCAAATAGAAACCTACAAGGCTAGGTTAGTGGCAAAAGGTTTCAAGCAAAGACATGGTATTGACTATGACGAAACTTTTTCGCCATTGTCATGCTCAAGTCTATTAGGATTATGCTTGCTATTGCTGCATACTATGATTATGAAATATGGCAAATGGATGTTAAGACTGCATTCCTTAATGAAAATCTTGAGGAAGAAGTCTATATGTCACAGCCAGAGGGTTTGTCTTAAGTGGGAGACCAAACCAAGTATGCAAACTTAGAAAATCTATTTATGGATTAAAGCAAGCATCGAGGAGTTGGAACATTCGTTTTGATGAAACTATTAAGGAATTTGATTTCATCAAGAATACGGATGAACCGTGTGTATATAAGAAAATAAGTGGGAGTGCCATTGTCTTCTTGGTCTTGTATGTGGATGACATACTTATCATTGAAAATGATATTCCAATGATGCAATCAGTCAAGACTTGGTTGTCAAAACAATTTTTCCATAAAGGATTTGGGAGAAGCATCCTATATTTTAGGAATAAAGATCTATAGAGATAGATCTAAGAGGATGCTAGGGTTATCCCAATCCAGGTACATAGACTTAATATTGAAGAGATTCAATATGGAGGGAGTAAGAAAGGTTATTTGCCCATGAGTCAGGGCATACACCTATCTAAAAGGATGTCTCATAAGACTCCAGAAGAAAGAGATAGGATGAATAAGATTCCTTATGCTTCGGTAGTAGGATCAATTATGTATGCAATGTTATGTACCAGACCTGATGTTGCTTATGCTTTGGGCATAGTAAGAAGATTTCAGGCTGATCCAGGGGAGGATCATTGGAAAGCAGTAAAAAATATTCTTAAGTACCTGAGAAGGACTAAAGATGTTTTTCTCATATATGGAGGATCTAGAAGGCTACACAGATTCTAGTTTTCAATCTGATCCAGATGACAGTAAGTCTATATCAGGGTATGTCTACACTCTGAATGGAGGAGCAGTGGGTTGGAAAAGTACCAAGCAGCCAACTGTAACTGATTCAGTCACTGAGGCAGAGTACATAGCTGCAAGTGAAGCCGCTAAGGAAGCTGTCTGGATGAAGAAGTTCATCACCGAATTAGACGTAGTTCCTACTATACAACAGCCAGTGCCATTATATTGCGATAACACTGGAGCTGTGGCACAAGCAAAGGAACCAAGGTCTCACCATAAATCCAAGCACATCCTGAGATGCTTCCACCTCGTTCGAGACATCATTGAAAGACATGATGTGGTGATAGAACGAGTTGAAACAAAGAACAACATAGCAGACCCATTCACTAAGGCCCTTCTACTATAGCAGTTAGATCGCCATCTTGATTGTATGGGTATTAAATACAAGGGCGATTGGCTTTAGTGCAAGTGGGAGATTGAAAGAATTATGCCCTGAAAGCCAATCACAGTTATTGTATCAGTGGCAAAATTTATAATTTCTCTCAACTCAAGAATGATGTTAGAGGCAATTTTATATTTCATCATATGCTGTGTCTTATATTTTTTATGATGAACCCCATAGAATAGGGCAATGTTTTTAGGGTTACAAAGATAACAGTGAGACCTAAAACCTATAAATCCTAATCTAGAATATTCTAGTCATAGGATCATCGATTTGGGATCGATGAATCTGGATAAACTAGCACATCTTATGTATGCTCGATTGTGAGGGTGGTTGGTCTCACGACCACTTGTGTAGGGACACTAATATAAAGATGTGGGTGCTCATTAGGTTATGAGTTCACTGAATTGATCGATAGGAGAACATCAAATGAAAGTTTTACTTACTTGTCATAATAGATTGTTCTCTAAGTGGGAGTTGTGCAAGTAATCCTTAGACCTGAGACCACCATAGTATCTTATGCACATGAATCCATATTTTGGTTCATATTCATTCATAACAAAAGGTTATGTACGGGTGATGCTAGATATGAAGGATTGTGTATGAAGGTAATGAGTAGGTCAACAAGGAATCGATGACTCCTAGTAAGAGGAGTATTTATCCCAAGTAATCTCATCAAATGTTGACTCAGAAAATCTTTGATCAAAGTATGATAAATTAGAAAAGTTTTCTTATTTATCATCGGTTGAGTCTTCATTAATGATTAGAGATTCAAATGGATTAAGTATGAGGGTTTGACATTTATCCATGCCCATCACTTAATCGGGATAAAGAAATATCGAAGGATTGAATTGCATGGTAACTTGCCACTAAAGGGTATTTTGGTAATTTCTATCAAATTCCTCATCTTTAGGCATGACACATTGCTAGATGTCAATCTTGTCTTGTAGGTTTTTATAAATCAATTAGATTGATTTCATAAGTCAATTTGAAGGTTGGTCCAGATTGACAGTTTAAGTTAGCCCGATTTGACCTGTTCAGATAGTCGGATACATAATCGGGCTAAATCAAAAACTTACTGCTGGCTAGATGAGGAACCCAGAGGGTCACACACAATAGAGAATTAATTGAAGAAGTTGAAAATATTTTTATTAGGATTTTTGGATCCTAATTGTTGGCCAAGATCACATACTAGCATATATGGGCTAACCCGAGCTCCTGACTTAATCTGTTTAGGTCCATTTGCTTGCTGATTAGGCTAATAAATTTAAGTTGGATTTAAATTAACATTAGCCATGTGTTGGGCAGCCTATCTAGAGTTTAATCTAAATTTATGGGATTTTTCTAGATTTTTTATGATGATCAAATTCGAATTGGATTGAATTTCAGCGTGATTTGGTTAGTTTGGGTTGACTTGGTTAGTCTGGGTTGACCCGGGGCCTTAGTCCTTTTTTGAACCATTTTATTTCAAATTTAAATGAGTTTAATTTATTAAATATCATTTAAATTTATTAATAAAATAATTTAATAATTTAAATATTTAATATGTACTTAGTGGGGTTTGAACCGAAGTCCCCTCGGACCCTTGCGCCCCCTCGGAGCGGATAGAAGCGCTCCTCACGTAAAACGTCTCCACCCTTTCTTCATGCCCCTTGGATCCTCATTGCTGCCCCTTCGTTTCTATTTAAAGGGGGCAGCAGATGGGATTCTGTGAACAAAAAAAAAAAAAAAAAAATAGAGAGTCCGTAAACCCTCCTTCTCCCCTGTTCTTCTTCCCTTGTCTTAATGTCACTATCATATTAAGACAAGGCCCTAAGTTGAGATAGAGAAAGGCTATTAGAGTGTGTAGAGGCTTGTTGGAAAGCTTTTAGAAAGCTTTTGAAGAGAAGAAAGTCCAAAGAGGCATTAAAAGGCTACATCTGATAAAAAGGCTGCCATAAAGGTTCTAGCAAGCAAATAGGAGTGCTTCTTCGAATTGATTCTCGTGTGGATCACTTTGGAGGGCATACACTTATGTGCATCTTGGGGATTATTAGGATTTAGCAATCAGGTATTTTTCTTACTCCTTTTATTTTAGATTTTAATTGATTTACTTTTGAACTGCATAAAGATAATCTTAGAAATTAGGGCTTTTGGCGATGTTTGTTTTCCAAAATGATTAAAATTTATGAAAAAGCATGCCTTCAAACATCCCAAAATTTCCATCATAGAGTTAAATATAAATTTACTTTCTTTGTACACAATTCAGTGAAGTTTTGTTTTAAATTATGAAGTCGGCTTCTTTGTACACAATTCAGTGAAGTTTTGTTTTAAATTATATGAAGTCGGCTATATAAATTTACTATTCAAAATTAAGTTGATACTTAAATTATATAATATATATATATATACAGAGAGAGAGACGTACCCTGTAGCAATTTTCAGCACGTCGACAGTGAAGATATGGGTCAAAGTGCCGTGCATTTAGCTACGGGATGCGAGCGCACACCTACCTTATTGCTGGCGGTTTGCATGGCGCCAAGCAAATGCGTCACTGTCCCGTTACAATCGGAGGCTGTCGGCCCAGACAACTGGCAGGGTTGGAAAGCCCAACGCTTTTGCTCCAGAATTAGCTTCATATTTAATAGCGACGGTTTGCCGTCACCAGCGGTTGAGAACAGGCGAGATAGAAAGAACGAGCCGAAGGCTTGCCGACTACAGTTGAACCTTTCGTCGTACTTTACGGCCGCGGGGGCCCAGGCCCAAGGGTTGAGGTCGGACGGAAGCTTTTTTTTTTTTTTTTAGCGACACAAGTTCTCCATTGGAGCAAGTAACAGCACCATCGGACATCAGCAAACCACACCGGAGGTTCTTCACTGGGGAAGAATCTCATGGGCCACTGCTTCGTTATGTTGACAGCCAGTTAAAAAGGTTCCATGTTGACGGATGAATGACCATCGTCAGAATTATTTAAAAGAAAAATCATCGCACCATTCACCGAGGGAGCATCGGATACATTCTATTTTTTTTTTTTTTTTTTTTACAAAACGATCATATCATTTTAGCGCGAATCAAGTCCGAAATATTTGAATATAAAATTTACTGTAATAAGATAGGACAAAGAATCCCATGCCAAATTCATCGGCCAATTGGTATGCTCTGTGTATAAAAATTTTTTCGTGCAGTCAATGAACTATAGTCCATTGAGCCATGGCAAATGCACCTGTATGGTTGTGCAATCAATAGCCACATTCAATGCAAATTTTTTTTTATTATTTCTTTCTTGTTTTAATCTTTATTTTGAAGTAAGCACATCTGGGTTCAAAATTGGTGCCATATTTATAGGGCTTAAACTTATCGCCTTGAAGTGGTTCAATAGTTACACATACAACCGAGAATTTGATACAGAAGGAGAACAGCAATGAAAAAAACGGTTCTTCTAACTTGTTAGAACAAACGGTGCTACTATATTAGGTTATGGTATAACTAAACATAAAAAAAATTATTCATTTATTTTGGTTTTCATTATTAAGTCTGGTCTCTATTGTGATTTTATAGGATACCGTTTCAAATTTAATAGCATACATATTGTAATATGTTTAGAGGTTATCTTATTTATCTCTCTTTTAAGGGAGAGAAATGAACTCTCATGAGAAATTAGGGATTTTTTATGTTTCTATTTATATTTAAATTTTATTTTAAAGCATAAAATAGGCCAACCTTGGGTGAGATAAGGCTATATTATTTTGTTTTTAAGGTAGTGTTTGATAGCCCAAAAGCTATCCCTGGATAAATGTACGGGATAGCATTTATCCAGGGGATAGCTGAGGGAATAAGCATTTTTTTAAAATTACAAGTTTGCCATCAAGGGATAACATTAGTTATTCCTCGGTTCCCTAGGGAATAAGTTCAAGGGACATGGTTAACCATGGGTTATCCCCTCTAGTTAAATATTTTCAGACCTATCCCTTCTAGCTATAGCATTTGGGAATAAGGAGGGATATCCAGGGATATCCTTCCTTATCCCCCATATCAAACACTACCTAAGAGTGTTTGATGTTAAAAAAGACTATGACAAACATAAGGTAGTGTTTGATAGAAAAATATTATCCATAGATAAGTGTACGGGATATAGTTTGTTCCTTGGCTATCCCTAGGAATATCCCTTGGCTATCTCATTGATCATATCAAATGCAGAAAGGTAATTCATAGGATAACTTTTTTTTTACTCTTTATTTGGAGGGATAACTAGCTATTCCTGCATTTTCTAGGAAATAATTGAGGGAATATCCCATGATTAAACATGGTTAACCATGTATTATCCCTTTGGTTAACTTTATTCCCAGCTATCCCTTATAGTTATGACTTTTGGGAATAAAAGAGGATATCCCCTGAATATCTCCTCTTTCCCCTATTTCAAACACTATCTAAATGTAAGATTAGAAGCTTTGAAATGTTGCTCAAGTTCTGTAATTGAACTCTTTTCTCTTTTCAGTTTAGAAACTCCTGTGGTTGGTCCTTGATATATGAGTTATTTGAAAATTAAAATATGCCACATGTACTGTAGCTATAATTTTATCTTTAATAACAAATAAAGTTTACAAAAATTAAAATAACTATTAAAAAGAATTTCAATTTTTGATTTTGTGGTTGAAAGTTGTGCTTAAGAAAAGAAAAATATGAAAAAGTTGGATGAGGTTGAGCGAAATGTGTGGTCGAGTGAGACGTATCATAGAAATTGATGTTATATATATAATAGATCTAAAAATATAAAGTATTATATTTTCTTTGAATTATTTTTGAAATAAATTTGTATAGCTACGATGCTTACACTTGAGCCGTGCTCATGCTTGCAATTCTATCACTCTTGGAGCACTCACTTAGCTTCACTTGTTACTCATGCATGACATTCATATGTGCCACAATAATTATAGTTCTAACGTTTTACTTTAGGCTTTTGTTATTATGTTTTTATTCAGCTAATAACTTTATAATGGTTCAAATCTGAACTTTAAAAGAATCGAGTGTGATGATAATTACTAAGCCAATCCATATTTGTTATTGTGTGTAATGAACATTGGCCTAAACAAGCATCCTAATGTTACTTCAAGCCATCCATGAAACCAAAATAAACTTCAGACCTTATCTTATTGTTAAACGATGATAAGGAGCAAAGACCCATCTTAGAAGAAAGAAAGGTTGAAGATAATATTATTCTTAGATGTTATTTAGTATTACTTTATTTTTTTATTTTTATAATTAGTAAAAATTTATTTTTATTTTTTAAATTTAAATAAAATAAATAATTTTTTTATAGTAATTTATTTTTTAAGAGCAAACATGCTAATGGTACTGGCGACCGTAGTAATTGTAGCAAATATAGTAAAAATAGCAATACATTGATAACATGTATGATGATTGTATCATGGAGGTGATAAAATAATAATAGCAATGATAGCAACATACGACGATATTAAGGAGGGTATCTAAAATACGACAAAGGTGTTGAGGAGGGCATCTAAATTATGATAAAGGTAATGATAATGACAATGTAGATATTGTAAAGGTAACAATGGCATGATAATGGTGGTTATGATGGAGGCATTGGTAATGTGATAGAAATAAACATGATAGTAAGAGGTATTGTGACCATGATGTTAAAAATGAGGGTGACAATGGTAACAATAATGATAGCAATATTTTTTATGCATCGGAAAGTAGCTCTTATGTATTACTTTTTTTTTTTTTTTTTTTTGCATGATGACATTTGTAGGTATAAGATCTTTTTATCTTTTTTATAATTTTTTATGCTTCGTACCGAATAAGTTGCTAAGAGGAGTGGTATTAGAGGATGGGCAAAGATTTCGCTATGTGCTTCTTAGCTAAAGATATAGGTAAAAAGGTGATGAGAGGCCAGATGGAGGATAAAGATTATTTTCTTTAACTATGTTTTTCATTGAATGCGGCTAAAAGCTAAAGGAGAAAAAAAAATTAAGAGAAAAAAAAAAATTAATGATACAAAATCTTAATGAAAAAGGTAAAGAAAGAAAAATATTTGCTAGATTTATTAGCACATACTTTTTTTTTTTGACCAAAAATTAGATGAAGATTACAATGCAGTGCATAGTTTAAGTTTATTGCATATAAAGAAAGTAAGTAAGAATCATGGGAGAAGATAGAATATTTTAGAAAATAAAATAAAGCCTTTCATCATCGATGCCTGTGAGAATTTGATTTTTTTATATGATTTCTTTGCATGCAACTATGGATAAGCTCGTCAATGAAAAAGGTAGCCAACTTCCAAATTTATCCATTTAAGAAGGAAATCTTAGAACAATTTTAATAATTAAAAATAAAATAACATTATCAAATATATTTTTTCATACATTGAATTTTATAATTTTATTTTTAGAAGAAAAAATAACAAGTAAATAAGATGTCAAATATGTCAATAATCATTAATATTAATTTTTTAGTAAGCACATATCTATAGGCGTGTTGGATCCTTATAATCCCTTCTATTTTAGAACGAAGCCAATTAAAACCAAGCAATCATCCAAAATAATCAAATAAGCATTGCTACCGCATACAATCTGGCAATGTTATAGAATAATCTAGAAGGAAGCTTTCTCTGAACCATTCCACCAATCATGATCCCCTCAGCTAAAATACGCTGTGATACGTCAAGTCCAATTAATGACATTGGGTCAGCTCCCCAAATGGTGACGGAATCCAGGCTCTTCCCTGCTAAAAACTAAAGAAATTTATAGAAACCCTTCTCACCAACCATCCAATGCGACAAATTTATAATTTATGACCATCTCTTAATTATCATTTCTTTGTTGTGACACGTAAATGATAATTTGTATTAGTTTTAGGGGATACATCGATCCAAACGGAAGGTATATTCTTTGGTATCCTCTATGTTTGGTGATGAGCCTTGTTGGCACATTCTTTCTATTTTTCTTATTTCGAAGCATATTTTTGATACCACCTTATAAAGGAGATCCTATTCGACTTGTGCTCCTATCGAAGATTTTGTGAAGGCTTACGGACCTCAGCCTAGGCTTACTCTAGATGTGTCTTAGATTTGGAAGCTTCCAATTCATCCCATAATTCGCCTCTTTATCCGAAAAATGGCTTGGAACTACCTCCCTGCGTGTTCCATGCTCTCTAGAAGGGGTATGTCGATATAGTCTCCTTTTTATGGGTTAGAGGATGAGACCATTGATCATGCTATTTTCTTGTGCAGTAGAGCGAGACTGATTTGGCAGATCTCGGGGTTTTGTCTCTTGGGAGCCCCCACCCTTAGCGTTTGTCAAAATCAACTTTGATAGGAATGTTCGTGGTAGAATTGCTGGTTCGGACTTTGTGATCCATGGGTCGGATGGGTTGATGATAGCTGCGGGTGGTTTCGACCTCCTTGACCTATCGATGCCTTTAGTGGAGTTGCATGCGGCATGGGCTGGTATATCCTATGTCATTCGCAGTATGGGATGCCGCAAGATTATCATTGAGAGGGACTCCACTACTATTATTAGTTGGCTTCATCAGGACTTTGGTGACCAGTTTTCTTTCATACCTTTGCTCTACGGCATTCAGACTATGCTTCGTCAGGTTGATACCATCCGGATTCGACACATCTATCGGAAGCTAACTCAGCGGTCGACTGGATAGCTAGCTGGATGGCCCATCACTTTGGACCATGGATCTGATCGCAGGGTGACCATGCCCTCTGATTTTTTTCTCAAATTTAGTACTATGATATATCACGTTTGACTCATCCTATATTGATATGATTATTAGTCCGTTCCAAAAAAAAAAAAAAAAACGGAAGGTATAACTAATGGTATATCCTAGTTCCAATATAGCATAATGCTCATATAATTATTTTGCTGCTGTTTATGGACCCCTTTACGTGACTCAACTTAGAGCTTAAACTTCAAATGCTTGGGCGTTGAGAAAACGTGCAGGTTTTATCTTCATGCCAATGATTGAGGCGGACACGCCAACTCCGAGTATAGTAAAAACTTCACGTGATTATTAACTCGGTACGCATCCGAGTTGACCCGGTAAATACATTTTCCATGCATGACAGCCTTGTTCTTTTCCTTTTTTTTTTTTTTTTTCAAAATATCACGTTCTTAAGGGCCAATCTTAATGTTCGTCTAGCAATTTATTTTATTATTCAATGATTTTTTTTTCTATTCTTCTTAATTTAAAATTATATTTACATCGAAATTGTTAACAATAGTTTAAAAGATACCATAATTTTAATGCATGTAAACCGCAAAGAAGACGCTTTAAATTATATAGTTAAAAGGATTAATTTTTAATTTACAATAGAAGAAGAAAAAATCACTATCAAGCAACTATAATGCTTAGGAGTATAATTACAATGCTTAGAAAAGAATTATATTGTTGATTCATTAAGAACCTTCTAAAAATTATATTTTATACAATTAAAATATACTTTTAGTTTTTAATTTTTTTTATTAAAATATGGAATCAAAGTGAAATTTAAGGATAAAAGTATATTTTTTTTTTCTAATAATGGTAAGTAAACTAGGGGAAAGAATAAAATTTTATTTTATTCGATGGTCTAATTTTTTCACTTGGGCTTGGACGGAGGCGATGCCCACCCTGTGGTTTTCCTTGGCTCTGACGACCATTCCGACCCCGCCCCCTTCTCGGAAAAAAATAAACCCCAAAAATTAAAGCGGAAGGGCCAAAGAAGAGCCCGAGAGAGCTCCTCCCAAAAAAATTCTTCGATTTCTCTCCTTCAATTGTTTTTATTTTTTCATTTTTTTTTCCGATTTCGATCAGGGAGTTTGTATCTCGACCTGCTCCTTAGAAGATTGCTGGCTCTTTCGGTTCCATTTGGCGTCCATTTCGTTTGTTTTTTCATTTTTTTTGGGTGCGGTGAATGGAAGAGAGGAGGCTGGGAAGGAGGCAGTGAGGACGGCGGAGAGGCGGAAGGAGGGAGAAGGATGCTATATTTGAAGCAGCCGACGGGGAATCTGGGGTTCGGCTGCCGGCGGCGTGGTGATCACGGGGGGATTTGGCTGTGAGAGTGATCTAGCCCGAGCCCACGGCTCGGGATCCGGACGGGATGGCGGTGGAGAATGCGGCAGGGGCTCGGTTTGCCGACGAGCCCGATGCCTCGAGCTGCTATCTCCAGAATTTTAGGCTCTACGAGACTCGATCGGTGAGGGCTTCTTTCGGCCCTATTTTTTCCTTATCTTTAATCTCGACCTTGTTTTTTTTATTTTTTATTTTTTGATCTTTCCGGTCGTCCAATGTCCTAAAGATTTGAACTCGTTGGGTTCCCCCCCTCTTTTTTTTTCTTCTTCTTTCTTTCTTGTTCAGTATTTATTTTCAGAGATATTTTAATGCTGTATTCGTCATTGATCTGTGCGTATTCTAGAAAATCTTTTTTCTTTTGAAAATTTAGATTTTTTTGGAACAAATTTGAGTATTGTATAAATGTTTTGTACATCTGAATCTGAGCACAGTTGAGTTTTTATCCAAGAGAAATATTACTAATAGGCTTTGCAAAAGCATTGCAATAAGTGTATCATTAGTACATTATATTTTAAGCAGTGGTGTATTTCCACCCTAGCATCATGCTAGCGTAAAACTTTAAAAAGAAATTGCTTCATATATACAAAGTAGATGCCCAAGATTATCCAATTTAGTTTTACAAAAAAAAAAGGATTCTTAAACATGTCTCTTAAAGTACTATAGGTTTACTATAAACTGTTATGAATTTCATTACCAAATTATAAAATGCCCTAGAAGACTTATTCTTGGAGTTATTTTTGATAATCATCCGCTGCATTTGAGATTTATGTATATCGCTTTTTGATGGTTGCAATGTTATTGAAATATAGTTTCAGAAGTTTGTTATGTCAGTAGTCATTTAGTTGTTTATATATTTACTTGGGAGAAGATTAGTCAGACATGCACTTGTTTTTTTTTTAAAAAGAGTTTTGAAACAAGTATTCTAAAAAAATATAAGTTTACTGTTAATTGTCACGAATTTCATTACTGAATCATGAAATGCCTTGAAAGTCATATTTTCGGAGATGATTTTGATAATTAATTGCAGCATTGTGGTTGGTTTGCATATATTGTTTTTTGGTGGCTGCCATGCCATTGAAATAGTTTCAGAGTTTGTTATGTCGGTAGTTGTTTTGGCATTTATATGTTTTCTTGGTAGAAGATTAGACAGACATGCACTTGTTTCAAAATAACTTTTCCAAACCAGTATTCTAAATTTGTATAGTTTACTACTAATTTCATAAATTTCATTACTGAATTATGAAATGACTAAAAACCCTACTTTTAGGAGTTGATTTTGATAATTATTTGCTGCATTGGAGAATTTACATATTATTGCTCTGTGGTGATTGCAATACTGTTGAAATAGGTTCAGAAGTCCATTATGCTAGTTGTTGTTTTGCCGTTTATATGTTTTTATTCCAGAGAAGATAGCCATATATTTAAGCTACATCTTACTAACAATGTGTCCATCCATTTAAGCTAGACTTGAGATTTTAGTGCTATGTTACACTATTGCATTTTTGGTTGCTTTAATTAAAGTTGTTCACTAGAACATTTGATATTTTTTGAACTACAGCAAATTCCATTTATAATTGCCACTTGTATATACTTGTGAACCTTAAGATATATCTGTTGGCTGGAAACAAAATTTTTGATACCAGAGTCATAGATAAAGAGGATTTTTAGGATGTGATTTTTATTTTTGCATTCTCCCATTTATTTTGTTGATATTGTATGCTAATTGCTGACCACTTTATGGCACATTTGTTTTTAAAAGGTTGGCTTTGTCGTTGCTGTCTTATGTCAGAAATTTTATATGATCGGAAGAGACAAAAGTAAAACATTGTGGAAGGTGTTGAAGATTGATAGGTTGGAGCCTTCAGAGCTGAACATCCGTGAGGACTCCACCACATACTCGGAAAGTGAATGTCGGGACCTGTTGAGGCGAATACATGAAGGAAACAGACCCACCGGTGGACTAAGATTTGTCACCATTGTTATGGCATTGTTGGTATGTTCTTATTGTACTATCCTTTTACAATGCATGTCTGTGTATGCCTGTTGTAACTCTTACAATCTCTTTGATGGCACATTTTTTTTCCTTTTCAGGTTTTATTAAATTCCTGGGGCCATATTACATGTTGCTTATAACTAAAAGAAGGCAAATTGGTGCCATATGTGGCCATACAGTGTATGCCATCACCAAAAGTGAAATGATTGCACTTCCCAGTTCTGCTGTGAAATCCAATATGGTCAATTTTAAGAATGAGAACAGGTTATTTTGTTTATTCTGCATGTATTTCAATGAACAGCGTGCTTGATACTTTTTTGTAAGAGTGATAATTGCTAGTTTTATACTAAAGCTTGTTGTTGCGTATCTAAAAAAATTTTGTGATGGTAATTTTATAGGTGGACTTTTTTGGTACTAATATAGACTTCAAGAAATTCCGTTTCCACTAAGAGATTCAAAACTTTTACTTTCCATTTTTATAACCACTATGTTCGCTAGTCTTTGAGTCATATCCTTGACTAAATGAGTCATCATTCTTCAAATTTGGCTGTGTTGTAATAGCGTCCATAATTGCAATTAAGAATCCATTTTCTTATTATTGAAAATTTTAATGAAATAGTTTATAACAGTTAGCATTTCTCTTTCTATCTGCATGTTGTTAAAGTTTCCTTGGGGCTAGAATGCCATATCTCTTGATGCCTATATATTGAGGCAAGAGGTTATATTAGCATGTTTATTGATATAGGATAACAAATTGTGAAATTCAGTTTTTCTCCTAATTCCTATTGCAGTGGAGCCGTCATTTTTCTGTTGCAGCTGCTTTCCTGTTGTTCTTTTGATTAGATTTTCTTTATTAACAATCACATTTGTTTTTGTTGATGGTGCAGATATAAGAAGCTCCTATGCACCGTGGATCTCACAAAGGATTTCTTTTTCAGCTACTCATACCATGTTATGCGTAGCCTTCAAAAGAACTTATGTGATAGTCAGACAGGACAGGTTTTATATGAAACAATGTTTGTTTGGAATGAGTTCTTGACACGTGGAATACGAAGCCATCTCAAAAATACTCTTTGGACTGTTGCATTGGTCTATGGGTTCTTTAAACAGGTAAGCTTTAGTGAAATGATATTACTGTGTCTATAGGAGATATTGAACAATTGATTATTTTTCTTTGTAAAAGAAAACCTCCTTATGTAATCTATCATGTTCTTCAACAGTGCAGGGTAGGTGTATAGTATGAGTGATTATGTGTGAACAAAGCCTGGTAGTAACTCATAATGGAATCATTAGATTTGTTAAATCATGCTGAATAAATGAAATGATAATAAATTGTGCAAAACTGTGTTTAGTCATATAAATTGAGCAAGGACAATGTTTGTCTGTTAATTAATCAAGTCAGATGCATGCTTAGCAATGCCATTATCTATGGTTAAATAGTTGAAAATAAGCACCTGGTTTTGAATGGGTCATAAATGCTTTATTTTACAAATCAAATTCATTTACGTTGACATATGTGACAAACTGGTAGTATTGAAATAAATGCCAACATATAAATACACATCCAATGTACTATAATATTCTTAGAGATAAGATGTACAAGAAATTTACAGATTACAAAGATTTTGACATTAAAGTTGTAGGAAATGCTAGGGAGGGAGGGACCTTGAGTCTACCTCTATAACTTCATGATCCAAGAAATGTTTCTCGGGAGTTGAAAAAGAAATGGGGAAAAAAATAAGGTAAAGAAAGCCTCAAAAGCAATGTCAAGTAGAATTTTTTTGGTGGCCTTTTCCTTTGTCATTGTCCATATGAGAGCCAACTCAAATGTCCTCAGAAAAGTTTTAAATATCATGCATACTGGTTTGCTGGCCGAGGATTCATATCATGTTGTGCTGTGTTGAGAATTTCCATGCATGATCACAAAAAGACACCATGTTGCTAAAAGTTACAAATAAAGGCTTCTTCAGATATATTAAGGAAATAGTTTTTCTGTTATAGCTACTTTGATTATGATATACTGTCAAGTAGATTCACTTTAAATATTCAACAGGATTTTTGGTTCTCCAATACGAAACTCATTTATTCTGTGTCATTTGGGCAATGCATGTTGATGCTCATGAACGTCCATATTGTGCTATTTTAAAGATATCTAACTTTCAACTAATATGACCTAGTAATTATTAGATTAAACAAATAAGAGGAAAAGATGCTGAAATGTTAATATCTTGGACCTAAAACATGGGAACAGGATTTATCCATAACGTTAAATAACCTAAAATAACAGATGATGTGTATAAAGCAAGTTTAATTCAAGAACATATGGACATGTGTGCTCAACTTATATTGAATGCTGAAGGTTGTAGATATCATTTACTGGTAGAGATAGGCATTGGGCCATGCCGCCCAAGGCACGGCCTAGGCCCACATGGGCCGTGTCAGGCACGGCTCAGTAAACCGTGCCGTGCTGGGCTCGAAATTTTTTTTCAGTTGGCCCGGCACGGCATGGCCCGGACAGGGCTGGACCGGGCCGTGCCGGCACGGCTCAGGCACGGCCGTGCCACACTAGGCACTAGGCACTGGGTGTGCCTAGGCACGGCACAGGCACGGCCCATCAGGAATAGAGATCAGTTTTGAAGCTGATGTTTTGACCAAGTAGAAACATCTTGCAGTCATGGATCTGGTGGCCATATTTATTGATGTAGGAAGCATGCAGGCAAAGCAGATCCTGTAATCTGACTTGACCCTGATAACAGATTTGAACTGTGAGACCTTTGTTCTTTGCATGGATTTGAAAAGGAGTTTTAAAGTAGTTCTCCATAGGATCTTATATCTTCTTGTTATGGTTTTGGGCAGTTGACACCAGGTTACTTATGGTTGACCTGCAACTTACAAGGAGGCATTCTTAGTTTCAAGTGGTTGCCTAAGTTTTTTTAATGTCAATCTGCTTAGTTTGCTTCAATTGAATTTCTTTAACATAGTTTACCAACTTAGAATTTTATAAATAAGTGCTTATACATTTTAAGACTTAATTTTCGTTAATTATTTCCTTGAGGTTCCATTTTTTAACTTTACACTGATGGGTTGTGCACTGAGCTGACCTGCGAGGCAAGTTGCAGGCACTGCATCGGCAATTCATTTCTAACCCATTTTCATGAACTCAAGTCTCTTTGTTGAGGTGATGGTCAAATGATGTTAATAGCAAAAAGATATTTCGTTTTTGTTTCCATGAGGACTGTATTCATAAATGTGAATTGCCATATCCATATTCCTTATACTGCAGAATTAAATTTTTGAGGCTTTTGCTTTCATTCTTGGTCAACTTATTATGTTTGTTAGAAAGCATTGACATATTTTGTCTTGAAAATTCAGGCCAAACTCTCAATATGTGGAAAGGATTTTAGGTTGACACTCATTGCTAGGCGATCATGTCATTATGCTGGCACCAGGTTATTGTTTGTTATTTTTTCTGAATTAATTTTGTCATCAATTTATTCAATTTCTGATATGGGACTGGTTGAGTTGACTTTAGAAATTTATATAAGATTGGTTTATTATCATGTACTCTAAGTACCATCTTCGTTGTTATCCATAGATCCATGTACTTTGTCGACCATTTAACATTTATGTTCCATTTGACCAGGTACCTCAAGCGTGGTGTTAATGAGAAAGGTAGAGTAGCAAATGATGTTGAGACAGAACAAATTGTGTTTGAAGACACTCCTAGAGGAATTCCGACGGAAATCAGTTCTGTTGTCCAGAATAGGGGTTCCATTCCCCTTTTTTGGTCTCAGGAAACTTCAAAACTGAACCTTAAGCCTGATATCATCTGTAAGTTTTGAATATGCTGTAGAAAGGTGTTTCAAGCAAAGATAATGATATCCTGTTTAATTCGTTTTAACCCTTTTTCAGTGCATAAGAAGGACAAGAATTATGAAGCTACATGGCTTCATTTTGAGAATTTAGCAAAAAGATATGGAAACCCAATAATTATTTTGAACTTGATTAAGGTAGGCTCCATGCTAAATGTTTGTAATAATTTCTTACTTTGTAAAATATATTTGTTTCGTTATATATCTATTTGTTGGCCCCTCCGCAACCGCCCCCACACCCCCCCCAAAAAAAAAAAAAAAAAGGGGAAAAAAAGAAAAAAATCACCACACACACACACAATAAGAAAAGAAAAAAAAACTCAATGGCTCCTTTTTTTTTTTCACAGGCGTATGAGAAGAAACCTCGAGAATCTATACTCCGTGCAGAATTTGCTAATGCAATTAATGTTATAAATAAAGATCTGTCAGAAGAAAATCATTTGAGATTCTTGCATTGGGATCTTCATAAACATTCTCGAAGGTATCTTTTTCCTTACATTTATATTTTTTTGTTCAATACTAAAACATAGAACCGAATTACTTTAAAGAAAATGACAATTTTAAATTATTATTCTGACCTAGATTTTTTTCCTTTTTTTCTTTTTAAAGCAGCAAAGCCACAGATGTGCTTACGATGTTGGGTAAAGTGGCAGGTTATGCCTTGAATTTAACAGGCTTCTTTTACTGTCAAGTGACACCAGCTTTAAAGCTTGAGACTGCTCTAAAATGGCCTGCTCTTTCGTGAGTATTTATTTTTATATATTTTTCTTTTCTGTACTATCTTCTGTCATGTGCTACATATAAATAATTTCTTTCTTTTCAATGAAAAAGTTAAGCACAAAGTAGACATATTATCTGCAATTTAAATTTCAAACTGAACTTATTCTAATAATAACTCCTAAATCACACATTGCCCTTATTTGAAGAAAAAGCATATCTGCACACCCTAAACTCTCTCTTTAAATATCTCAAGGGCCTATTTCCTCGGTTTCATCACCAAAATCAAGGCCAAATTTTGTAATCGTAATCAAATTTGTTGATCCATACTTATTCTTTAATGCTACATTTGGATCTCAAGTGGAAAAGAAATTCTGTCTTTGCCCCAATCCTGTGTTTAGTTTGTGCAGCAAGCTATGGAATTATATATCCTTTAACAGCACTATTCCATTAAATAAATGAATTGTGATTGCACACTTAGATTGAAGGAAAATTCATCTCCATTCCTATAGTAATGGATGAAGATTTTGGTGTGAATTAGTTAGAGCACCTATGGTACAAGTTGGGAATGGCAAATGGCTTGGTATGGATTGATTAACAGCAATTATGGAAAAAATTGAAAGAATGGTTAGATTAAGATTTTATTTTTGATATATATAAAACTTGTTTCCATTCTTTAGTCATTGTAGAATATTTCTGACCAAATCAGATATTAGAATGAAACAACAGTTATTTTTCGATGGTTTCCTACATTTCACACCCAAACAATGGAATTCCTTTTCTTTCATGCCAATTCCATTTTGATTCCCAATTTTTATTCTTTTCTTCTCCCATTTAATTCTAATTCCATTTCCAATATTTATTTTTTAATCCTTCAACAAAAGCATGCTATAAGTTTCAATTCTATAGCGAACCTATATTATGCCACTACTTTCTTCTTACCATTCATTCATTTCATTGAAGCCAGAGTACGCTTGCCTAGGATGGTAAGGTTGCTCTATTGTGACCTGAGGGTCAATAGTTCAAAACACAAAAACAACCTCTTGCAAGTGGGCTAAGGCTGTGTACATTTGGCTCTCTCTAAACCTTGCAATGGTGGAAATTTTGTACACTTAGCCATCTTTTTTTTTTACTCTTACCTATGATGTTTACCTAGCTCTCCTACAATCACATCCAATTGGCATCAAAGCAAAGAAAAACCTACTTAATGAGGAACAGACAATACTTCTATTAACAGATAGAGCTTAAAAGAACGGATTCTTTGAATGATGTGGATTTCCCATGCCATTATCAAGGAGATGTTTTATGTCTCTCTCCTTATTCATGATAGGTAAACATGCTACCACTAAAGGTGTGGTGTCTTGAGTTAGGCTTGAACACCCTCTTGCGTCTCCAAGTGCTGGTTTCCAGGTCACATGTGATAAGGCCAAGTAGTCCTCGATTCTTGGAATCAAACCTCAAGCCCACCAAAATCTCCTTTTCCTTGTCCCTCTATTCCTCTACTTGTTTGACAACCCAGACATTTATACATTGAAAAAGCCTTATTCCTTTAATTTAGTCTTCAATTGCAACCATATTCTATCCTTCCTCTCCATCAATCTCCTTGATATGATTTTACTGCTCTTAAGTCCTAAACTTTGATTCCCCTGGACCCATTGTTGCCCTTTGAAATTACCAGCCACTACAAGATAACTTAAAATCAACCATTTGTGATGCCAAATGGGGATGTGATAAGGGATAGTCATGGGCAAAAAAGTTTATTTATGATGGAATTGCTGGTAGAAGAGCTTCTTTAGGATAGCAAATAATGCAAAACTGCTTGCATGAGAGAGCATATAACAACAATAACATCAACAAAGTCTTAATCTTAAACTAGTTAGGGTTGGTTACAGAAATTTTTTTTTTCCATTCAGCTCTATTTTGAGTCATTTTTTTTTTTTAAGATGCAAAGATTTTGAGTTTTTATTTATCACTTTCATATAATTTTGGTCTACCTTTACTTTTTTTTTCTTTTACATATATTTTTGCACAAGTGCATCTTTAAGTCTACATTGCATATGTTCAAACTATCTAAGTCGTTCCTTTAATTTATCTTTGATTGAAGCTATCTTTACCTTCTTACTAATGGTTTCATTTCTTATATTACCACATATTCATCTTAACATTCTCATTTCTACCACATTCATCTTATGTACTTGTATTTTTTAATTGCTCAATTTTTGTACCATAAAGTATAGCTGATCTTATTACTGTTCTTTAAAACTTTTTCTTCAATTTGTTAGGTATTTTATGATCTTAAAATATTCCAGTTGCATTTCTTTATTTTTATCCAACCCGCTATAATCCTATAGATAACATCATCCTCAATCTCTCTTTCCTTGCAAATAATTAATCCTAAATTCTAAAATTAATCATTTTTAATAACTTCATGGTCCTTAATTTATAGTTTGCATTCATCTTCATTTCTAATTGTACTAAATTACATTCCATGTATTCTGTTTTTATCGTACTTAACCTGAAACCTTTAAATTCTAATACATTTCACCATAGTTCAACTTACAATTAAGTCGAGCCTTAGTTTCATCTATTAATATTATATCATTCATAAATAACATGCACCATAAAATATTATCTTGATTATATTTAATAAGCTCATCTATAACTAAAGTAAAAAGATAGGAATTAAGAGCAGATTTCTAATGTAAACATACCTTAATAGAAAATTTACTAGTATTACCATCAGTAGTTCTTATAATAGTAACCATCAGCTTCATCATACATATTTTTATTATATTAACATATGCGGTGAGTACTTCTTTCTTTTCTAGCAACTATCATAAGATTTTTTTAGGGATCATATTATATGCTTTTTTAAATTAATCAAAACAATATGAAGATCCAACTTTTCCTCTCTATATGTTTTTTATTAACCTCCTAAGGAGGAAAATAGCTTATATGGTCGACTTTCTTGGCATAAAATTGAATTGATTCTTTGATATTTTGCATTATATCTCAATTTATATTCAATTACTCTTTCTCAAAATTTATAGTATGACTCATGGGCTTGATATCATGATAATAAAGCAGTTTTGAATATCTTCTTTATTCTTATAAGTTGACAATGTAATGCTCTTTTTCCAATCATTAAGATTTTTTAGTTTCTAAAATTTTATTAAATAAATTGTCATTCAAGTTACTTCAGTATCACCTAAACATTTCTAAACTTTTATAAAAACCTTATTAGGTCCCACAGCTTTTTCTACTTCATCTTTTTATAGCCTCTTTTACTTTAGATGTCCAAATTTTAAAAGTATGCACCATAACTTTATCCTCAATGGAGCTAGTAAGGCATTCTAAATTATTTCTATGATTTTATTAATAATTTATTAAAATAGCTTTTTTATCTTTCTTTGATATTTTTTTAATAAATTTTTGATTATTATCTTTAATGCATTTAACTGAAACATATGTCTAGTTTTCTGTCTTTTACTTTTGCAATTCTATATATATCTTTCTCTCCTTCTTTAGTTTCTAGCTTGTGATATAATTTCTCCTCCGTCCCCTTTTTAACTTCTTTTTTAACTATCTTATAGTTTTCATATACTTCATTCTTGTTTTTATCTAGTTTTCTATAATACTCTCTTTTATTTGTAACTGCTAATTGAACTTTCTCATTTCACCATCAAGTTTTTTAACCATATGGCCTTTTCCTTTTGACTCTCTTAACATCTTTATAGTTACTTTTCTAATAATATTATCCATCTCTTCCTATATGGTATTGATCTCTCCATTTATACTCTATTTTCTTCATTTATACTCTATTTTTCATCACTCTATTTTTAAAAGTTATTAGTTTTTCTCCTTTCAAATTCCACTATCTAATCATTGGATTCTCATGCCTTCTAGTTCTTCTCCTCTATTTTTTAATACATATATCCATAATTATTAATTTATGTTGCATGGTTAGATTAAGTAATCCAGACCAGGTTCTGCTTGTGTAATTTTTAAGCCTTAAGTTTCAGGCTTGGTTTGGCCTGTTGGCCTAATTCTAAAACCAAAGTCTGGGTATCCCATAGGTGGGCCTTCAGGTGACTGAACCAGCTTGGCCTATTGAGACCCTTAACTATCATCTATAGATCTTGCTAGTCAAAATTTTAAATTGAACCTCTGATTGGTTTTCTAACAACTGAAGTTATTGGAAGAGATTCCAAGAGAAAAAAGGGCCGTTAAGAAGAAGATTAGTAAATAAAACATGTAAAGGAAGTCTATAAAGGAGATGCCTTTTTCATCAAACATGTTAAAAAGTGAGTATATACAACATGAGAAAATAAAGATCCATGGGATCACTTGAAGCTTGAGGCTTTGTACTGTTACCTCTGGTTTAATGAGAATCATATGTCCAAACAATAGCTGAACCACATGCATTGATGAAGATAGAAGAGATCATCTATATTAGGATTGAATTATTATCATGAATTAATTATTGAATAAGATTTCCTTATTAGTTGTCAGCAACTCATTCTTGTAGTTTAACCTTAGCTTTTTGACATTATTTTTTGATGCTTAAGTTTGACATGCGGGTCTTTGTGCCTAAAGCTGTTCACGTAATTCAACACAACAATGACACTTTCAGCATGTGTGGTATTAACTGTGATAATGATGGCATTACTGCTTGAGTGGTGATAAAAGTTCTTAGATCCATATCTAAATTAGACAAATCATGAGGTTCTTGCAAAGTTGAGGATGAGTTTTGTTTGGCAGAAACAAATTGGTGTGTTTTTTGAGGATCAGATACCATATTATAAAATATAGATATAGATTGTTTCTTGGGAAGTTTGTTAGATTTGATGAGTTAATGCATGATGCATGAGTCTTTCTTTCTTTCTTTTAAGGCAGTTGCTACATTACAGAATAGAAATGGTGTTTTCCCCTGTTTTATTAAACAATTGTAGCTATCGATCATCATCAATTGGAAGGTCACATATTCTTCTAGATACTGTTTATAAATTATTGTTTTATTGCATAAAGATGATTAAATTTATGGGAGCAAGCTGTCTACTTAAAAATGTATGGTGACAGCATTCTCCACCATCGCCAGCAAAGTCCAAGCTCATTTACGGGGGGAAGTTTTGACATTGCTTTAGCAACTCTTTGCAGCAATAACTTTTTTTTTTAAAACATGAGTTCTTTTCAAGACAACCATAAGAACTCTAGTTTCCACTTTGTTGCAATTGGCTATTCTAATCGAACTATAGACAGCAAAGCTGTTTTGGTCCTCCACATAATTGATTTGGAAAGTCCTACTTAAAATGACAGCTCAACTCAACTCATCTCATCTAAGCCTTTATCTGCTTCCTCCACTCTGTTCTATTCAGGACCAAGTCGACATTCAAATTACAAATAGTTATATCTTTTTTAATTATTTCTGTCCATGTTAGTTTAGGTCTACCTTTACCTCTATTCTTACCATGAATTGTTAAAAGATCATTAAAATGACAGTTGAGGTTTATTATTTCACCTACATTTCTAAATCCCATGTTGCCCTAAAACTCATATGCACGCTAGTAATTTTACTTAACATAATTCATCATGAAGCTCAGATTTGATTTATTTTTTCGGATCCATTCAGCAGTAATAAGTCTTAAATTATCCATTTTTCTTCTTTTCCAAATGTATATAATAAACTTCTCTCTAACTGGTTGCCTACCTAAATCTTCACATATTTTTATATCCTGCAAACTTTTAATTTGTAAACAATGAAAAGCTACTCCACCAAGACCACATGGAAGCCTTATATTTTGTAGACTTGGACATGGCTTGTTTATTATTGAAACAGAAAGGCTGCTTGTGATAGGCCATTTCTCTGTTCCTTTTGTCAATTCAAATAAAATGTTGAATCTTTGAAGAGGTGTATACTCTTGACTTTTGAGCCACCATGAAGATGTGGAATGTTCTGTCTTCTTATTCACATAATATGTTGCATTTGACATATCTCCTTTAGGGATAAGAGGTTTTGCAACATCATACTTGTCTTGCTCATTCATGTATGTCGTGCATCTTGAACTATTATCGTAGAAGGTCAAATAAAGACCTAGGAGAGGACTTCCTGACGACCACATCCGGGCCCACCCTTGGCAAATCCTCAATTCAACATCATGTCGTCCAGATTTAATAAAACTACAACAGACATCTCTTGATTTTTTTTTTCAAGGCAGATATCTTTTGAGGTTAGGATATCATCCATATCTAGTGAGTTCATTTACCATCACCCAAAAATTTTGTTTACCAAGATATTTTATATTTTGATCATATATATAAGTGGGAATCAATGTTGGAAATGCAATACTTTGGCTTTCTAGTTTTGTCCAAGTTAAATGATCCCCCTCCCCCCCCCCCCAGCTGACTGTGTAATTGCAATATATATCTTAATGCAAACTTGATGTAACACTTTGGAACACCCAGAAGATAAGAGTACCCTTCCCAACTTATGCTTTAGGAAGATAACTGGGTATCCTGAAGAATCTGATTATCATAGATCAAATATGTTCCATCTTCTATCTAAGCAGCATTTTTAGCAAAGTTGCAATTTCTTTCTAGCATCTTTCTTTAGTGGACTCGTATAGGCTTATTTTTGATAATCATGTATAAAAATTACATCTAAGAATAATTCCAGTTTTCGTATTGTATATTTAAGAATGAAGTAACAGATTCTTGTTTGTCTACATTGTTGATTCTATAATATGCTATGAAATATTAATGAATTTTTAACTAATGATAGAACTAGAACACAGCTAATGGGCATCTTAAATTTCTATCGTATATTTTGCTCTGATGGTCCACAGTTTCTTTCAATTAAATGAACTGTGCAGGCTCTTTGCCAGCCAGAGTTGACTTGAATAACAATTCAGCATCTGTTTGGAGGGTTAATGTTAAGTTTAGAGCTGGTCATAAATCTTCTTAAACATTGTGAACTTTTGTTTGATTTGTAAAGGCAACACTGTATGGATAGGATAAGGCTTGTTAATTAGGATTCAAACTTGCTGTACCATTTGTGAGAATTCTTTCCCCAGTTTTAATACACTTTTAAATGTCTTTTCCCTTACAATTTTTTTGGTGTTATATAAGTCATGCCAACGCACTCTTATGGACTTTGACCAATAAATTGAACTTAACAGCCAATGTGGACATGCATCACTTAAGAAAATTATAAACAGTGCAGGGTATATATTTCACACATCTTAAGATATTTGATTATCAGTAGTTTATTAGTATGGTTAATTCTCATGTTCTGCAGGAAGGATGATGTGGATCACTGGTCATGGAATGACCACAACAGTAATAACAACAAAAATGATAACAGCGATGATGCTGATACCCCAGTGGATGGATCCCAGGAAGTTAGTGTTGTGAACTCCGATACCTCTGGATGTTCCACAGCAGATAGATTTGGAAGCAGTGAAAACTGCTTGGTTAAGCCACCCATGTTCCAAAAAGGAATCCTACGCACAAATTGCATAGACTGCTTGGATCGCACTAATGTGGCACAATATGCCTATGGTTTAGCTGCTCTCGGGCATCAACTTCATGCCTTGGGCTTTATAGATGTTCCCAAAATTGATCTAGGTGCTCCTCTAGCTGATGATTTAATGAGCTTTTATGAGACAATGGGCGACACACTTGCTCTACAGTATGGCGGTTCTGCTGCTCACAACAAGGTATGGTTGTGGAATGTTATTTATGGTTTCTTGGTCCATGACTCCTTCAAAAAACTGTTCATGTCATTGGTTCCTATTGAGATGGTGGATGTATGATAATCTTCTAAGGAATATTTCTAACCTCATATATATATATATATATAGCTGGACTTGGCTACATTCGAATGTAGCCAAGTTCAAAATCTAGTCACTTTCCCCACCTTTGGATCGACATGGATCCTGAAGCCATCTTATCTTTTTATCTTTAGGATTCGTGAACTACATGGATCCAAGGATGGGGAAGTAACTGAATTTAGACTTGACTACATTTGAATGTAGCCAAGTTTAGTCTCTCTCTCTCTCTCTCTCTCTCTCTCTCTCTCTCTCTATATATATATATATATACATACACACGAAGTTTATACAGGTTTGAGGGGAGGATATGACCTTGGATTTCTAGGTTACTAGTGTAGTTGTTTAATGCTTTAGTGCTGGGACAAGGAAATATTTTTTATTATTTTCAAGTTAAACTGTATAGGAATATCAAATTATATCCATTAAACTTGGGCCAAGATTTATTTGTTGAGAAGTTGAGCACATAACCTTTTGGACATGTGAAGAAATTCAGATCACCCTTTTTTTCAGTCTGTCAGTTTTGATATATATTAGAAGTGATTATGAAAATTATGTAGATATGAAGCTTTGCAAGTTGACATTTGTCTGAATGTTTGCTCTGGATGTTCTAGTTTCTGGGCTTGTAAAGATTTATTGGACAAACCTGTATTTTATCATTTTCATATTGCAGAAAAGAGTCACAACTCTGATTTGAGTTTGAAGGCTTTTGGTTTGGACTTTGGAATCATAGCTTGGTTAGCAAAGATATTTGCAAAATATGACATTTGTGAATTGAGCCAGATTGCCGGACAATAGTTTTCACACATGCAAATGATCATTTATCTATGCTTTGAATAATCTGTTTAGCACAATTTTTTTCATCATTTCTATTTTTGTCTTTTATCCCTCAAAGTTTCGACTGTTAGCAATCATATCTCAAATGACTTGTAGAAAACAGAAATGCATCTCATATGATTGATCCCGGGTTTATATTTAACCTATAGAAGCCAATATTGTTGCAGAAATGGAAATTTACATGAAAAACAACTACTGATCATCAGGAAATATTTTATGATAAAATCCTGGACATGGAGCTTCCATGAAGGTTGCTCCAGATGTCCTTTATATTCTGCTACAACACAAAACAATGCTTTATATTAAACCAAACAAATACTTGAGCCTCTTCTAGCACACTAAATAAATAAGCAATCTTGTCTTAAAAGTGGTTGGGACTAGCTACTCATCTATTATTTTATTTTCCATAAGATTGTTTATATGTAGATTTTATTCTGTTTGAAGAATTTTAATGATGTTTTGTCACCCAAATATATGTATTGAAATAGCGAATTTACTTGTATGGCATTTAATTTATTTTCAATGGAAATACTTAGCACAGATGCTGAAAGTGGCCAATAATGCCTTGAAAGGATATCATGGTGCCAAGTTGAGCCTCCTTTCGGTTGCAACCTTGCTAGAAATTGTGTGGACTCTGGTGTCCTCTGTGATTTCATTTAGATATTGCAGTTCCTTAGAGTAAATAAAAACAAGGTAACGTTGCCTTTATTGATGCGGTATTCTTCTCAAGACTCACTAGACTGGCCATGTGCCAAAGGCTGAAAAATGTTGACACAAGAGTAGTGTGCACCTCCTAGAAGTTAAAATCTTTGTCAAATGATTATCGAACTGGATCATTGAACCTGATGTTTGGATTAATGATTGGTCTTTGATGCCCTTCCAGATCTCAAAAGGTGTAAAAAGAACCAATTGCTGCAGCTGTTGGAAAGTAGCTTGTGCTTTTACTTCTTGATTGTATAGGAGCATAATCTATGACCATTTCAGTCTAGGAATTGGTCTGTAGAGTATGAGTGATCCTTAAAAGACATATTACTGTTATTTGTGTTGTTTACTATTAATACAATCAAATATACTGGCCCCTTTGCTTGTGAAGTACTTTATCTCTTATTTTTCTGACAGATCACCATCCATACCATGTGAAAAAGAAAATGTACCACCATTCAATTGCCATTTACTCATTGCATTTTGCAACGCTTTGTAGATATTCTCTGAGAGAAGAGGTCAATGGAAGCCAGCAACCCAGTCTCAAGAGTTCTTTAGGACACTTCAAAGATATTACAACAATGCCTATCTGGATGCGGAAAAGCAAGCTGCAATAAACTTGTAGATTCATGGCAAATCTTTGTGAATTTGCATTGAATTCATGGTCTTTTATTGGTGCTGCAATGAAACTTCATTTCTCTGTACTGCAGTATATTTAGTTGATTTGCTATCTAATAATGCAGATTCTTGGGCCACTTCCAACCTCAACAGGGTAAACCAGCGCTGTGGGAGCTGGACTCTGATCAGCATTGCACTGTAGGGAAATATAGTCATGCTTTTCCTGTTGAAAATGGAAGGTATTATTAATAATACAATTCTCATGATTTTGGAGGTGATACAGAAATTATCAAGTTGCATCTATCAATTTACCATGACAAATATTTTTGTCTATGGTTTTTTTATTTTTAGTGGTGACAATCCAAAAACTACACAGTTATCAGTTAACTCCAGTGTGTTACCCCCATGCTAATTTTGATTCTTTCATGTTTTAACATCTTCATAAGCCTAGAAATTCAATTAGATATTTTCCTCCCCTTTCAGGGCATACATCTGAGAATATTCTTGTGGTCATAATGATGTCAACTCTGCTATAGTGGAAAGTATTCTTCTGATGGTCTAGAATGCAAAAAACATGGGCTTGGAGATTCATGAGGCAATTTAGTATACAGTCTAAGAAATGTCTGAAATAGTCCATCGTAATCAAGCTTTCTCATAGCTTGGTAAATTAACAAGTGTTTTGTGGTTTTTAGTCATGAGCTGTAATCAAATGTATCTGTCAAAGTTGTCTGTGATGCAAACACCACATAATTTTTATCTACTACCTAGATGCCGTCTGTCCTCAAAGTTTGAACCTTGTAGTTCATGATTTGCTATTTGGTTTCTGATCAGATTTTCATACTGGATTATTAGAACTTCTATTACTTCCATTGCATGTCAATTGCTCTCTGCAGCTACAGTTTATTTTATTTTATTTATTGTGTGTGTGAGAGAGAGAGAGTATGGTGGTTTTGCAGTTAAGTTGTTCCATTATGAAAACAAGGATCCCAGGCTTGTATGTTCCTTTATCCGATGTTTTGCTTAGTGCTTGATCTCTTGCATTCATGTTTTTACCTGACCTTGATTTCTTTTTTAGGTAAGAAATTGTATGTGTTTTCTTAGCTAAGATTCATATTTGCTTCCATAGGTCAATTTTCAAACGATCCCTGTCAGATGGCAACATTCTGCACGAAAGCAATACACCATCCAGCTGTGATATTGGTAGGAAAAAGCTTCCTATCTCAGCTTTGTCTGATAGAAAGCATCGAGTGGGAGATGCTGAGGGTCTGTCTGATTCAACACCAGAAATTTCAACATGCGAAAGTGATGTATCATATTCTAGGTCAGCTGCTATAAAAAAAGGTTTTGATAATTATTGCATTGGGAAGTTCTTGCATTTTGTGTAATTTTTGATGCCAAGGTGCATATTTTAAACCAAACATGGCAGCAAATAAAACAGCTGACATTTTGGGATTCTTTTTATTTCAAAAAGAGAGTATAGACAAGGACAATCTGTACAGCTACTGCTCTTGACAGTAGACTTATTAAAGATCAATCCTTAATTCTTATTCAAATATATAGGTGATTTATCCTTGTGTTGCTTTCAATGCTAAAAAAAACTACTCATTCTAGAATGCCCAAATTCATTAAAATGGTGTTGCTGGTCTATGGGCTATGGAAGGGGTAGATGCTTTCTTTTTCTTTTTCTTTTTCTTTTCACATCATTATATGACCTCCAACATCATTGGTTGTATATTTTGTTAGTTCATTTATTGTTGGGAGACTAAATGTTCTTCCCTAATTGCTTCAGATGCACTCCTACAATGTCTCGCAGACAGCTTTTTGTTGATGGTGAACAAAGTTATTTCTATGAAAGTGGGGATTCAAATTTCTTGGACCTTGATTGGCTTTCATCTTCTGGCAATTCATGCGAGGAAGAGATGTATGAAAGGTGATCTTCTGGCTAGAATTTACTATGCGGTTGTAATTTACATATTGGAATTTTTCTAAAACTTCTCATTATGTTCGTATGCATATATGTTGGGTGCTTGTTGGGGGTATATCTGAGCTTCTTATAAGTTCTCCTTGTGCAATAACATTGATTGTTTGCTGCTGCTTTTCTGCACGGTATGAAGTAGATGAGCCTCTACAGATGGTTTATATAATTTTTGATTTTTGAACTCCTTTGTTCTATTTTAAAGATATTTTGGACTTCATCCTGTTTTTTGTTCGTTTGTAGGATTTTTATGCTTGCTTAACTGCCATGAATAACTGGTTTGTCTAAGGCCTTCATCGTTTCATTCATTCTTTCTCCCAACTTCCCAGATATGTATCATTTATATGAGAATAATTAAATCTGTTTTCATCCTACAAAGCATACTTCTGAGTTTGTCTTGTTGAACCTTCTCTTGTTACTAAACCTTCTGAAATATTTTAACAGTGCTTTTATGCCCTTGCAGGTCCACATTGACAAACTCTCCAACTGAGATTCTTTCGGCTGAAAATGTCATCAATGGCATAGCTTCTGAGGCAACACTACCTTTAAGTGAGAATGGGTCTAACATAAAGGTCAGTGGTCCTATTCCACAGTTCAGTTTCATGTGTTCACCTCCTGAACTGGATCAATAAATTTTGACATGGACTCCACGGCTTGTGTGACTTAACCCAATGATCTAGGACAAAATAATTGATGACCAACACCTAACTTCAGCTCCTGTTTGTAGGGCCACACACTTTATTCTCTGGTTGAGGCCTGCATGGAGTTTTAAGATGAGAAGTGTCAAGACATGGATAGAGGAAGAAAACAATGTTAGAAGCCTCTAGAGCTTACAATCCCAGTAAAATTAGGATGAAATGTTTCTTCCAAAAAGTGATTTAAGAAGAGGTGCAATTGCATAAAAGAGTTGCCATCTTCTTTAGGAGCTTGGAGAGGGTTGAAGATTGGAGGCTCAGGGGTGGTGGGGTTGGGGAGGGTTTAA
Organism: Calamus simplicifolius; assembly: GCA_900491605.1. Classification (NCBI taxonomy): domain Eukaryota; kingdom Viridiplantae; phylum Streptophyta; class Magnoliopsida; order Arecales; family Arecaceae; genus Calamus; species Calamus simplicifolius. Next base: position 444,500 of record UESW01005045.1, on the reverse strand, counting down.
GGCAAGAAATGAAACCCCTCTTACAACTGTTGAAAGCAATGACAATCAATATCAGCATGGACCAATGAAATTACATGTTATGAAAGTGTCTTTTAAGGTAGCAATCAAACGTTTCTATTTAGAGTTCCCCTTGACTTGTTCAGAGAGTTTGCAGCTCCTGGGCAGATAATATTGTGATTAGGGTCCTGCAGTTATTATTATTATTATTATTACTGTTGAGTCAGACTGGAATGGCGAAAATCTATATAAATCATCATTTCAATGAAATAATGAGTCTACAGTTAACGTGATGAATTGTAAACATGAAAGTTTATTTGGTTCTAGAAACTCCTATCTTCTCAGAACTAGTGCATCTGTATATATTCGTGCGCACGCGTGCGAGGTTAAATATGATTATTTCTAACAATGGTACAAGGTTTCCAGAATTAATAATTTCCTTCATATTTGAAACTTATTAGATTGACCTTTCTGTATGCTTGACTTTACTCTGATGAATATCAAATTTGAACTTATTATTGGCATGTGGTGCAATGAATACTGAATTAACTCAACAATTTGGAAACTTCAATAACTCTTTGCGTGGTATCACCATAAATTCCTTTTTAATTATGTAGTTTTTTTAAAAGAAAAAGAAAAGATGGCAGATTTCTTGATTTCACGTAATTGTCTTTCGTAGTACATTTATTTTTTTATAAAAATGTAATTCGTTCTTGAGTGATATGATAATTTCAGCTAATTTTGGTATTATTACCTCTATTTAATCATCATTTTCCTTCTTCAGGGAAACCAGACAACCGAGATACAGATGGCCTATGGTGTTGCACAAAATTCTGTTCTCAATGAGTTTCCTGACAGTTTCGCGCATTGGGTTGCCCACGGAGAGGCTCTATGTCATTGATGCAAAAAATAAAAAATGAAGTTGGATTATTTATTGATGTGCCATTTGATCCGCAGTTCCTGGGATATCAGTCCCCAACAATTTTATGGCATGATTGAGAGAGCGGAGGAATTACATTATCATGGGACAGACATTTTGTAAGATATCCGTTTCCCAGTATACCTTTCTTGTGAGCCTTGTACAATTGTGTTCATTAGCTTGAAGTACCATCCCCGCCCCGTTCATAGTCTGATAGAAGTATGAGTACATAGATATTGATTCTTTCGGATATCCTTTTCATTTGTTCAAACCTAAAGTCGTCATCATGTAAATATTCTCAATATTTGCTCATTTGAGCTTGCGGCAGCAATTTTCCCCCCGCCCCTCAGTTTTGGTGTCTTTTGACTGATGATAAGTACATGGTAGTACCCTTTTGTGTTATATGCATAACATGATAGCAGTTGGATGGATGCAAAATAAAAATAATGCTGTTCTTTTTTAAGAAATGAGAGGACGAAATCTGATGTAATATTTGGCTGAGGATTTCTTTCTTTCCTTTTTTTTTTTTCAAAAAAAAAAAAAAAACAAAAAAAAAAGCAAAACTACGAACTTAATGCTGCAACGGAGCACGGTTTTATAAGGCCTCTCTTATGATCTTATCATGGAAGACTTATTTTACGAAGGAAAAGAATAATTGTATTCCCTTTTTAAATCCCACCCGTCTTTCAATTTGAAATTAGTCATTGGAATGTTGCTTCTCGCCATGTTGCTTTTCGCCTAAACTGCTAAATAGCGGTAAAAAGCAAAGCTTCGCGTCTCCCAGGCTGTACCAGAAAAAATGGATCAAACGAAGATATCTGTTGAAATAGATTGGCAACATTTTTTCTTCATTGTAATCAAAAGAATAACACAATGAAACCTTAAACTTCTTCCAAATCCTACTCTGAAAATTAAATTTCAACAGTTGATCATAAAAAGCAAAAAATAGGACTCCAGCCACAATGTCCATGAAGAATTCCTAGTCCACAGTCCACAAAATAATTCATGGAACCAACTCTGTCTCTCTCAAAAAAAAAAAAAAAAAATCGTAATCGATATTTTCTCTGTTCTTTTTTGAGCAGAGATATATTCCAATTGAAGCCTTGCTTTCCCAACCCCAGGGGGCAGCAGGAGGCTGGCCATCCCGAGCAGCAGGGGAACATCCACGGTCGGGGCCCATCCATCACCAGCTACAGCAGATAAACATAACATGAGAATTTCCTAAATGCAATTGAGTATTTGAACCATCACAAGAAGAACATAGCAATACCACTCAGATATGCAACCGTACCAAATGTCATTAACCAAAGGATTGTTAATGGTACAAATAAATTGGAGAGCCTTCGATGAAAAGAAAGGTATTTGGTAAATTATAACAAGTAGGGCGTGCAGGTCCACTTAATCCCATGTCATAAAGGTTTTTCCACTGTTAGTATGCACAGTGCGGTTGACAAACCAATTCTATGAGTTTAATCAGTAACAATGTTTAACCTGTCTTGCTAAAAGTACGACTGGGATATAATTTGTGTTATATTCATTCATAAAAGCAAGGTTGATGTTCATTATCATTACTGTTAATCCACCTACTCTTCAGGTTGCACAGTCTCACAGATGTAAGTTGGTGGAAGGGCAGCTAACAACGCTGAAACGGAGGTTTGCTCTTTCACAAGGGAAAGGAAAAGCCTGATATAATGATTGCCATCCAGAAATTAACTAACTGAGGGACCTTAAAAGATTAAGAAAAAGAACTAGATTCTGACCTTAAGTAGCAGCCCAATCAACTGCAGGACCCACAGGAGGTACAGCTCCTGTATCAGGCGCCCATTGTTCGGCAGGCCACTGATCATTTGGTACTATAGATGTATATTCAGCAACTGCACCATATTCAGTTGCCACAGGAGCCTCCTCTTCCTGCTCCTTGGCCTCCTCAGGATCCCTGTAGAAAAACAGGTCTACCTGCATTGTTAATGGAGATACATAATTGATGAAGTGCTAAGATGGCTCTTCATTAATTCATCAAAGACTGAATGAAAATAAATGTAATACAGAGAAATAAGGTTAATTTTCCATAAACCCATGGAGCCAAAAGGTCAATGTTGGTCAAGGACTCAAGGTAAAGAGCAAGTAAACAGGCAAACGATAATCAGCACAATATGGAAGAAGTGAGGTTAAAATAAATTTCTGTGCACCCTACCATTACATCCCATTTGTGCCCAGGAGCAATGGTGCCACCCATTTGCAGAACCATCCTAGCCAGCAACCAGAAGAGGCAACCAATGCTGTGCTTCCCCTTGTTATTGGCTGGAATTCCAATGTCAACATATCAAGCAATAGTAGGAATGTTTTCAAGAGCAGATTCCTTGATTGGCTGCATTTTTTTTTTCAAAATGCAGATAAATAAGAACAAATAACATCCACCTTTTTTAGCTCACCTACATTAATGATTGGTTCACCTGGTGATCAGTTCTAGGATCAGTCAGAATGAGCAGACGGGGTTCGCTAAAGGATGTTTGAAGCTGATTGGTGAAGGTTCCTGGTGTGTGCCTTCCGGCAATAGCATGAGCACCAGTGTATTGTGCAAATTTCAGAACAGCTCTCTGTTCATAAGGTCTAGCAGACTGAACAATGATGTCTTGGGGGTTTTCAATGGCAACAATGACCCTAGCTGCTAGCTGAAGCTTTTCCCAAGTTTTACCAAGGTTGATGATGAAGATACCTGAATGATGAATATAAACATAGGAAAGAAGGCATAGTTTGATAGCTAATGTTGTCTAGGTAATGCTTATTATATTAAATAAAATTTTCTGCATTGCTAGAAGCCAAGGGCAAAGTAAAAATCCACCAGCAAATCAACACGGAGTGAAAGAAAAAAAAGGAGAAAAGAAAAAAGCATTAATTAAAAGGGATGATACTGCCATGCTATATAGGGAATTGTGTCAATAGGGGCAATTTGCAAAAAGTTATGAGTAACCCTGTTCACAAACAAGTTTACCCCAATGTCAACTTTAAGTGTCCAGAGATATCTAGTTATCTACTCATTTGTTTCATTTTTATAATATTTAGTCGACATTTAAAAAGACAATACTTTAAATAAAAAAATGCAAACTAACCCGTACAACAGAAACATATAATCAAAACGTTGCTCGTCATGATGCATGCTGCCAATCCTTGTCAGCACGTATCATTAATTGTCAGATCTTAGACTAATACTGTATAGGGGGAGGCAAAGGTAATGATATCTACTGGTATAACCCCTAATTATGGTTACACTCTTAATAATTGCGAAATAAGCCAATAACATTTGCATTAGATATGCTTAGCATCTATCAGGTTTTTGACAATACATATCCTTCCAAAGAGATTGCAGTCTTCATAGTCATCATTGTAGTTTATACTGAGCTTCTTTTGACCGCACCCAGTTAGAACTTAAGGCTTCATCTCAAGGTATGCAGAAAGCATTATTTGTTCTTTCAATTATGATCTAATGCTTTATCTGTCTGTCTATAGACATATATATGAATATATATATATATATATATATATAGCTTACCTTAGATATTGGAGATGATCTTAACTTAAATATGATCAAAGCTAGTTCTGAATGATGCTCGAATTAATGGTAAAAATCATTGGATGTAATTTTTTCTCTTTGAAACACGTACTTATCAAAAATCATATATTTTTTCTATTACTTAGCACATTGACTAAAGGTCATCAGATGACATGATTTTTTTATCTACACAATAAATCACATACCATGGCTCGTATCATTGAGATGAGACCTTCATCATTCAAATATATATATATTTCTTTTCTTTTGTAATTTTAAAATTACAGCAAAGTTCTTGTCAACATGTATTTCTACCACTGAATAAAATGCTTGTTAGATATATATGAACCATTCGCTTTTCCTTATAAGATATGCACATTGTTCTCATTTTGTTTTAACTAATGCTACAATTGAGGAATGAATTTTGCTGGTTTAAATGGTACTCGGCTGAAAGTTTTTAGCTATTTAGTAATGTGGATGAGGTTTTCTTCTTGTGTGACTCTTCATGTTCATATTCATTTACAAGTTGTAGGTGTTGATAAGTTTGTAAATAGAGATATATGCAGGAGTTTGTGCTGGTTAGTTCAGCATGGTATAATTGTTTGGTGTGGTGCTTTTGTTTTTAATTTCTGTTTTTATTGCTAAATTTTTGTCTTATTTTTGGGAAATGAAATGCGGTGTTAATGAAATGGTCGAGATTTGTTAATCTGCACTTTTTAATATTTGACCTGGTAGTTAGTTTTCTCCGTGAAGGTTCAGAAATGTTTTAGAGATGGTTTTGGTTTTGGTTGATTCAAATTTTGGTGTCTGCAGCTTCCTTGTTTTTGTAGTTTCAGTTTGAGTTTTAAATCTCAGCCAGAAAACCATTAAAATTTAAGAACTAAAAACACAACTAATGCAACTATATTGGATATCATTCTTGCTTTTTTCCCCATCTATATATTGATATGAACAAGCCAGTAAGTTTTTGTATCATGTTGGTTTAAATATTTATATCTTGGTGGAAACATATATATGAACCTTCTTTTGTAGTTAGTTGAATTGTACTTTTGATTTACAAGTTCATTTGCCATTTTATTGTTTTACTGGTGCATGTTACATTCTTGCTGTTGCTACATGTCAAAAACTTTTACTCCAGAATGAAAATCTTAATTTGCCACTAGTCTTATCTTTTATAGTTTAAAAGCCAATTTTAGGAGTAATTTCGTCCCCATGTACTTCGTGATATTTTTATAAGTCGTACTACAAAGCATTCTAGAACTATATGATATTGCTTTCAATTACATGCTTCCACTTTAATTATCTTCTCTGATGAAGAATTTATTGGCATGAAAATCTTTTCTTTATGTGTAACAATGGATGTGCGTTTGTGTGTGTGGTGTTGTGCTACTGGTTTTTGCTGCTTCAATACTTTCCATGGAATCAAATGATGCTGCTTGCTATAGTGCTAAGAAGAAGATTTTAGAGTGTGCATTGCTTTTTGCTGCTTCTTTCCGGAAAATTCATACAACACTTCCAATGGAGTAGAATAATCAATCATCGAAATGCCTCCTGGTGGATACCTAATAATATGTTGCTTGCTTACACTAAGAGCAAAGCAACAATGGTACTTGACATATTTACAACCCAGATTGGTTTTTCATTGTCATTTCCTAAACTTTCTCTCAATGCTTTCTGTTCATTATTTGCTTTTGTAAGAGATCGAGGAGATTTTGTGATTTTTTTCGTGTAGGGATGTTATGAACACATACAATAATTCCTCTGGCTGAGTTTTAAACTAGTCATGTACTGCTGCTAAAGAGAATGTTCAAACACAATTCAGTATTTTTTTATGCAGTATTTCTTTAGTGATATGCTGGGCATGAGTGTCTAAAGGCTCAAACTTGGATTTAGTACTCTTGTTTGCGAGGAGGAAGCTAGTACTCTCGACCAAGCCCTCCTCATCTTTCTCTTCTTTATTTCATTAACCTAATAGAATTCGTGATGGTTATATTTCAATCATGATGTAGTTTGTTTTAGATCTCAGATCTTGAAGCGTCCAGTTAGTCTCATCTTCTCCTGTTTTTATTTGGTGAAGATTTGTCTTCTTCTGGGAAAGTATTGCCATGTTAATTGTCCAGGAAACTTAGCATCGGGTACTTTATTTATTGAGAGTTACTTCTCCCTCTCTCTCTCTCTCTCTCTCTCTCTCTCTTTCTCTCTCTGGGTTCCTAAAGACCCTGGTACACTTTTTTTTCCATGTGTTAACCATTAGATCTTTCATATAACCATGACACTTAATAAATGATAAGCATATGATATTTATCATTACATTCTTAATCTACATATATATATATATATATATATATATATATATATATATACTATCATATTTAATAAGTGATTTGTGTCTGATAAAAATAACTATAGGCATGTAAATAGAGAACTCAAAAGATAAATACCTAACAAAACTTGAGTTTCATCGAAAGTAAAATACCAAATAACTTTAGGTATATATATACCTACCTACATACACATCCATTAGATGATAACAAAAGTGAGAGAAATGGGGACTAATATTTTCATACATGAACTATTATCCGTGTATCATGTGGGTCTTGCCCTACAATGCATGGTTGCATGATGGAATAGTATGCCAATGAAGAATATATTGATGGAAGAAATAATTTTTTATGATGCATCTGATCTAAATGGAGTTTAACATCAAAGTGGAGCACAAATAATGGAAGTATTGGAGCTGCAATTGTTAATGTTGCTTGACAATCTTAATAGATAATATTTTATTATCTCATTTAGCGGTGTAGAATGGGTTAGCCTTTATATATATATATATATATATATATATATATATATATATATATATATATATATATATATATATATATATGCTAATCACACCCTCTGGCGGCACAGTAACAGCGTGCATAACCTTCGAAAGGGTAATAATTTCAACCGGCTCCTAGCATCGATTCCCGGCTTCGGCCTTAGCCTTGGTCCTGGCCTCGGCTTCGGTCTCGTTCCCAGCCCAAGGCTCGACCTCGATCCTGACTTCGGCCTCGGCCCCGGCGTCGGCTCTTGGCCTCGGCCTCGGCTCGGCTCCTGGCCTCGGCCTCGGCTCTCGGCATCCCCCGGCCTCGGCCTCGGCTTCGGCCCGACATCGGCTCTTGGCCTCGGCCACGGCTCTCGGCCTTGGTCTCGGCTCAAACTTCGGGTCCGGCCTAAGCCCTTAACATAATTTCAGCCTTGAAGCTAGATTCTAATGCTGAACGGGTTTAAACTGCCACGCGGCCCACTCGCCCACCTTTCGCCAGGATCATGGGCAGCTACAGATACTACGCACCCATCGATATCCGTGGAACATGTCTAACAACCCGGCACCAACCATCAAAGTCGATCTTAACAGAAGATAAAATCCGACTGTAATTGCGGAAGGGTAAGAGGGACCCCGAACATGTATATAAAGGCCGACCCCCGATGAGGGGGAGGACTCTCTCGCTCTCCAAAAAACTCGACTAACAAGTGATTCCTGTTCCTCACGTCACTGACTTAAGCGTCGGAGGGTTCCCACCGGAACCACCGGTCCGGGACTTTTCTTGCAAGTTCTCGGCCGACGGAGATGATCCTATCACTCCTTCGAAGGACCACGAAGCTCTCCTCTCACCCGACGCACCTCAACAGTGATTTGGCGGCAATAGATTGGCATGCTAGGAAGGGGGGCCATGGCAGACATACATTTACCCTCACGCATCTGCGATCCCTCGACCTCTGTAAGGAAGAAGATGGCGGTTACTCGGGCACAAGACGCTTCTTCCAGTCAAGCTGCGGGACGCCTACAGCGGGCTGAACAGTCGGAGGCCAACCTCCCTATTCCCCTCCTAGGCAACCGCGGGCTGAACAGTCAGAGACCAACCTCCTTGTTCTACCTCCCATGTAGCCGCAGGCTAGTCAGGCTGATCGGCTTGATGCCCTGACTCATCAGGTGCAAAATCTGATAGTGGTGGTGCGGGGACTGCAGGAGCAGGGCTCCGTCGCCACGCCTACGCCACCTCAACCCCCTCCGCCGCATGTAGAAGGCCATGGAGCCAGTCAACCCTATCGGGCAGGACCCCTCCTGAGGCCTCCCACCACTCGCCCCGGAAGCCTCGCTACCGGGAGACCTCCAAGCGACGACGGTCTCTTTCCCACCATTCCGATCGCTCTCACAGGCGGCGTGGTGAGAAAGAACCAAGGTACGTGTACTCCTTGCACCGGCAACCTTCCCGTCTTCATCTTCCGACTCCTCAAAAGAAGACACCAACAGGAAGATCGCTCATCGGGCCAGCAACGGCTGGATGAGTATCATCAGCGGTTGGAGGAGCTTAGCTGTCGGATCGCCAACCCCCATGGGATGGACTACGACCACCGTCCCCCGCTCTCTCGCTGCATTATGGAGGAGCTTGTCCCACCTCAGTTCCGTCTCCCCCAGTTGGACCCGTACGACGGCACGACGGACCCTCTGGATCATTTGAAAAGCTACAAGGTCCTCATGCAAGTCCAGGGGCGATGGATTCTCTTCTCTGTGTCCCTTCCCGCCACGCTTCGGACGGCGGCGTGTGCATGGTATTTCCGTCTGCCACCACGCAGTATCAACTCTTTCAAGCAACTCGAGCAATCTTTCCCGGCCCACTTCGATGCATGCCGGAAGATCCTTGGTGGCTGATAGCCTGTTCGTCATCCAGCAAAGGAACGGTGAGACTCTGAAGGACTTCGTCACCCGGTTTAAGGAAGCTACGCTTGAGGTTTATAACCTTGAGGATTCCGTAGCCACTCTAGCCCTGAAGCGAGGACTTCGTCCTTCCAATTTGCCTACTCCCTGGACAAAAAGCCTCCCAGCTCCTATACCGAATTGCTAAGCCGAGCACGAAGTATATTCACGCCGATGAGACGGACTCTTCCAGAGAGAGGCCGACAAAGGCTCTAGCAAGAAGCCAATATCCACGGAACCCATCGAAGGACGATCCAGAAAGCCTAGCCACCTCGTCGCTCGGATAACCGCCCTCAAACGCTCGTTCCCAAGGAGCATTTCACTCCTCTCCTCGCTCCAATATCTCACATCTTGTTAGAGATTGAGGACGAGCCCTACCTTCGGCGTCCACCCCCCATGAAGCCAGGGGTTCCTCACAGCAAGGAACTCTACTACCGGTACCACCGGGACTATGGTCATGATACTGAAGACTGCTGCCGTTGAAGAAGGCCATTGAAGAACTTGTCCAGCAAGGTCACTTGGGCAAGTTCGTCCGAAAGGAAGCCCTACTGCCCCGGGCCCGACGTGCCTCCCGCACCTCAGATCGGCATGGACAACACCCTGACGAAGAAGACAATAGCTATGATTTCCTGGGGGGCAGGCAGCGATTCAAAAAGGCAGCATGAGGGTTAGATTCTGTAATTCCTTTCTTTAGAAAGGACTTAGATGGGGTAGTTAACAAACATGATGACAGTGTCGTCGTGTCTATGACAATAGCCAAACACCCTGTAAAGAGAATTTTAGTAGACAGTGGAAGTTCCGTTGACGTTTTGAGCTACGAAGCCTTTGTTCGGATGAACCTGTCTAACTCTTCTCTTCGACCCATCACCACTCCCTTGATGGGTTTTATCGGGGATTCTGTGAGGGTTGAAGGAGAGATCACTCTCCCTGTTACAGCCGGAACTCCGCCATGTCAGAGCACGATTGCCATAAATTTCCTGATGGTCGGATCCCGCTGGCTTATAATGCTATCCTGGGGAGGCCTGTTTAAACTTGTTGGATGCTGTTATTCTACTAAAAGGTTACTTGTAAAGTTCCCTACTGATGAAGAGTCGGGAGATGAGGGGAGAACAGAGCCTATACCACTCTACTATCACTTGGCCCCCAGTCCGCAAGAGTTGAAGCCAGCTATTGCGCCCGAGCCGTTCGACCCCCAGGACTTGGAAAAAAGGGGGGAGCCGGCTGAGCATCTACTAACCTTCCCATTGGGAGAGGACCCGACGAGAACCATCCAGCTTGGGTCCTTACTTCCGGAGGAAGCGCATGATCAACTCTTTGCCTTCTTACGCACGAACTCTGACATCTTTGTGTGGTCATCCTCCGACATGCCAGCATCCATGAGGAGGTAATCACTCACAAACTCAACATCAAACCAGGATGCCGACCGTTCAGCAGAAGAAGAGAAGCTTCGCCCCAGACCGACAGCAGGCCATGGACGGGGAGATTCGTAAACTGGAAGCGGCGGGCCACGTTCGAGAAGTCCATTAGCCTGATTGGCTAGCCAATGTCATGATGGTCCGTAAGGCTAACGGAAGCTAAAGGATGTGTGTGGACTTCACTGATCAACAAAGCATGCCCCAAGGACAGCTTCCTGTTGCCTCGGATTGATCAGTTGGTGGACGCTACGTCCGGACATGAAACCTTGAGCTTCATGGATGCCTTCTCGGGGTACAACCAAATCAAGATGGACCCAGCCGATGAGGAAGCTACTTCATTTATAACAGAGAAGGGAATATACTGTTATAAGGTAATGCCATTTGAACTAAAGAACGCTGGAGCCACCTACCAGAGGTTGATGAACAAGATCTTCGAAGACTAGATCGGATGCAACATGGAGGTGTACGTAGACGACATGCTGACCAAAAGCACCCATACCATTGATCATATTGCCGACCTGACGGAAACCTTTGACAACCTCCATCGGTATCAGATGAGACTGAACCCCCGCAAGTGTGCCTTCGGGGTGACAGCAGGAAAGTTCTTAGGTTTCATGGTGACACAACGTGGGATTGAAGCAAACCTGACAAGATCCAAGCCATTTTAGATATGAGGTCTTTGTTAACAAAAAGGAAGTCCAATGCCTGACTGGAAGGGTGGCGGCCTTGAGCCATTTTCTGTCCAAGTCCACAGAGAGATGCTTGCCTTTATTTAAGATACTGCGCAAAGTCAATGGCTTCGAATGGATGAGGGAGTGTCAGGAGGCCTTCGAGGGATTGAAAAAGTTTCTATCCACCCCGCCACTGCTGTCCAAGCCGAGGGGTGGGGAAGAACTTCTTCTGTACCTTGCGGCCTCTCCTGAAGCTGTCAGCTCCGTGCTAGTTCACGTGGACGCCGATGAGATGCAAAAACCAGTGTATTATACCAGCAAGGTGCTTCACGACGCGGAGACCAGATATTTGAGAGTCGAGAAGATTATCTTCGCGTTGATTGTTTCTGCCCAGTGCCTTCGACCTTATTTTCAAGCTCATCCGATCGTGGTAGTCACAGACCAACCACTTAAGGCGATCCTCTCTCATCCTGACACCTCTGGCCGGCTGGCGAAGTGGGCACTCAAGCTGGGAGAATTCGACCTATCGTTCCATCCCAGTCGCCATAAAATCTCAAGTCTTGGCAGATTTCTTGGTCGAGTGCACCTGGGCTGGGGAGCAGCTGAAGAGTCCCATGCAAACCCCTTGGGTCTTGGAACCGAAAGGGGAGATAACTGGATCCTTCATGTGGACGGAGCATCAAATTCCCAAGGGAGCGGAGCGGGCCTCATCCTGGCTAGTCCGGACAGAGTTGTAACCGAGTATGCCCTCTGTTTTCTCTTCCCAGCCACCAATAATCAGCAGAGTATGAAGCCCTACTGTCTGGAATAAGATTGGCCCGGGAGCTCGGGTGAAACACCTTAGAGTATTCTCTAACTTCCAGCTAGTTACCGGCCAAATCAGAACAAGGCGCGGGATCCTACTATATCCCGTTACTTAAGTATGGTGCAGTCACAAGCCTCTCCCTTAGCCTACTTCAGCGTCAGCTACATTCCTCGAGGGGAGAACGCCAGAGCTGACACCCTATCCCGACTAGCCACCTCAGTCGACGGGACTTTGGGAAGAGCTTACATAGAGCATCTGGAAGCCCCAAGCATCGAAGCAACAGAAGAAGCCCTGCCAGTCGAGCAGGAGCCCTCTTGGATGGATGATTATATTTGGTATATTACCGATGGCGCCCTCCCTGAAAACCCGAGCGGTGGGCCCGAAGTTTCTAATGATGGACGGAAAGCTTTACCGAAGGTCGTTCTCATACCCGGTCCTCAGATACATCGGCCCTGCGGAAGCGGACTACATATTGCGAGAAATCCATGAAGGCATATGCGGATGTCACCTGGGAGGTAGAGCCCTGGCGTACAAAGCCCTCCAGCAAGGATACTACTGGCTGACAATGAGGGAGGACGCATCCGAGCTCGTCAGAAATGGATAATTGTCAATGTCATGCCAACATCCAGCGGCAGCCGACGTCCCAGCTAACCCCCCTGGCGGCACCTTGGCCCTTCGCCCAGTGGGGTATGGACATCCTGGGACCATTTCCTCCAGCCTCCAGTCAACGCAAATTCCTATTGGTAGCCATCGACCATTTCACCAAGTGGATCGAGGCCGAAGCACTCGCCAAGATCACTGAGGACAAGGTGAGATCCTTTTTCTGAAAATCTATAGTTTCCCGGTTCGGACTACCGCATACTCTCGTCTGACAACGGACGGCAGTTTGACATAACCTTCCGAGAGTTCTGCGCCGAGCTAGGTATCCATTAGCAGTTCACCTCCGTGGGACATCCCCAGACCAACGACGCGGCTGAGGTAACCAACCGCATTATCTTTAAGGACTTAGAGCCCGGCTAGATGACTACAAAGGACGGTGGGTGAAGGAGCTCCCCAATGTACTATGGGCTTACCACACAACGCCGCGAGCCTCCACCGAAGAGACTCCCTTCAGCTTAGTCTTCGGGTCTGAAGCTATTATTCTTGTGGAGATAGGTGCCCCGAGCCCCCGTACGGAGTTGTACAGCGAGGGGGACAACCCAAATTAGTTGCGGGCCGACCTCGACCTAGTGGAAGAGTTACAAGACCAAGCGCGACTCCAGATGGCAGCTTACCGACAGCGAACGACCAAGTATTATAATGCTCGCGTCCGCCCCAAGACATTCTTGCCAGGAGCCTAGTCTCCGACGAGCCAAAGTTTCAAAGCCGACTGAGGGAGGCAAGCTAGCGCCGAAATGGGAAGGACCCTATCGAGTCACGGAGGTACTCCATCACGGAACATATAAAATTAAGGGGCTGGATGGAAAGCCCCTCCCCCACACTTGGAATGCAGACAACCTACGTCGGTACTATCAATATCTTATTAATGTTCCTAATTTGAGCATGTCTGCTATTAGAGTAATATTTATTCTCACTAACATGTGTCTTTGAGTGATCTTGCTTCACACCTGAAGCCCGACTCCGCGCCGGCACCTGAAGCCCGGCTCCGCGCCGGCACCTGAAGCCCGGCTCCAAGCTTGGCACATGAAGCCTGGCTCTGCATCGACATCCGAAGCCCGCTCCATGTCGGCACCCGATGCCCGACCCCGCGTTGGCACTTGGGCCCGACTCCGTGTTGGCACTCTGGCTTGACAGCATCAGCACACAAAGTCCGACTCCGCGTCAGTATTTGAAGTTTGGTTCTTTACCGATACAGCTCAATCCCGTGTCATCACATCGGCCCAGCAGTGTCAACGCTCTGCTCGGTCTCGTGACGGTAGTCTATGGATACCTTGTTTGCCCCTTGATCGACCTCGCATCGGTGCTACACTCTGGTGCTTCCAGCCTTTGTATCGGCCGATGGCATGAGGTCATCTGCCAAGGCCATAAGGTCGTGTACTTCAACGTGATTATCAGCTATGCTTGCCTATGGCCTTGACCACGGCCATTATGTAATTGACTCACGCCGGCTTATTCATATCATCCTATTCACTGAACTAGCAATGATGCAAATCAAATTAAGAACTGAACAAAGAATTTTCATTGATGGTGAAGTTACAAAATTGCCGATCAAGTCAAACTTGGTACAGTTAGAGGTAAAAGAAAAAGAAAAGAAACTATGGTTTGGTCGGAGCTGGACAATCATCCTCGGGAACCTCATCCGGCTCCAGCTCTTCAATCCCTTCGAGGCCGTAGAGCCTTCATATTTTTTTCTTGCAGTCCTGGAAGCCACCATCATATGCAAACACCGTTGTCTTGGCCAGCTCCTTGTCAAAGGCATCAGACTTCCTGAAATCCTCTACGGCTTCGGCGGCCCTCTTCTCGGCCTCGGTGGCTTCTTCTCGGCCTCGGCGGCCTTCTTCTCGGCCTCGGACACCGCCGCCCTCAGATGGGCTATCTCAGCATCAGCTCGGCGAGCGATTTCCTCGGCATTCTCGGCCTGCTCCTCGGCCACTCCTATTTCGATGGTGGTAGAGTGCAGCCGGTGCTTCAGCAAGTAAATCTCCGCTTTAGCGACTTTTTCCTTCTCTTTGGCCACCCTCTGCTTTTCCTCTGCCACCTGAGCATTATCAAGCTCGTTGACTGCTTGACGCTGGGCCACTTCCAGCGCCTCCTCAGCCTTTTCAGCCCGGGCAAGTTCCTGAATCGGGCAGCCTCGGCCTCGGCTTCGGCCCTTTGCACCCGGGCCACTTTAGCTTGAGCAACCACCGGAGTGGATTCAGCCTCGTCGGCCCTGGCCCGGGCCTAGTTTGTTTCTTCCCATGACTGGTCAATGGTGGCTTCGACCTGAGACAAAAGGCCCCTGACGGCGGTCAAAGAATATAGCGCCTGTACGAAGATCATTTGAGTCAGAGGAGGAAACTATGGTTCTAAAAATTAGTATTGGGAGAGTACTTACCCAGAAGTGGGCTACAGACGCCTCCCAAAAAAATGTGGAGGTCTTTTGATTTTGAAGGAAACTGTGGATCTCTGGTACGGAAGCCTGGGCCATCGTTCTTTCGGCCCAACGGCTATGATGCAGAAGGATCGACTAAAAGGAGGGCGCATCGGCCTCGTCCTCCTCTGCGGCCTCGGTGGCCATCGGCACTGGGTCGGATGCCACCGGTGCTTCTAGCGCCTCAACCCACAAAGATTCTGCCCTCGTCCCTTCATCGGACAGGGCGACCTCAGGAATCGGTCCAGCGGTCAGAATGGTTGGCTCCGCCTCTGGAATAGCGAACGGCAGCGGCGGTGCTTCGGTTTCTTGCGTCGGGGAAGTCCCGGTAAGATCAATGGGAGATGGGGGCGGTGCTGGTGAAGGCGAGCAAGGTCGTTCCTTCACCTCGTTCCTTCCTGATGCCTTCCCAGCCTCGGCTCTTTCCACCTCATCCCTTCCTAAGGCCTCTCTAGCTTTGGCCCTTTCCACCTCGTTCTTTCCTGAGGCCTCTCCGGCCTCGGTTCTCTTAAGTTTGATGGTGGCCCCTCTTTCGATGGGGTCAATAGGGGCCTCATCAACTCTGGCCTTTCTTTTCTTTGTAGCGGCCTTTCTTATTGTTTAAAGCGATGGTGCCATATCTGCGAATCAATGAACTTCGATCAAAAGAGGAAAATTGAGGAAAGTAAAGAGGGATGAAAAAGTTATGTTGCTCACCATCACCAGGAATAAGGCCTGCTAGCCGAAGATTCCCTTCGGATAGCAGTTGGTTGCATCGGGGGACGTCGACATAATCAACTGCTCGAACGCCTCTCGGTCCTTCGGAGGTACTGATGGGTTCTTGTTTGGCTCGGTGTTGGGAACCCCCCATTCGGCCCTCACCCCCTCAATTTGGGCAAAGAAAAACCTATCTTTCCAACCTTTGATGGAGGAAGGAAGGTATAATTTAAGGGATCTGTAAGGTCTAGGAGCAAAGGACCACCACCCCGATTGTTTTCTAAGGGTGTAGAAGCAGCGAAA
The DNA here is from genome assembly GCA_900491605.1 of Calamus simplicifolius. Taxonomy (NCBI): domain Eukaryota; kingdom Viridiplantae; phylum Streptophyta; class Magnoliopsida; order Arecales; family Arecaceae; genus Calamus; species Calamus simplicifolius. The sequence continues at coordinate 428,327 of UESW01005045.1, read as the reverse complement.
GAGTGAAATTCTAGCTTCGATCCTATGAAAGTGACATAATACTAAAAACCAACGAGGGTTCGGATAGAAATTGGGACCAGCTGTGCCAAAGTTAAAGAGTACCATTCTAGTATGTTTAATATGAAGGGGTGAATGGGAATGCGGAGGCTAGCCTTGAAATAATGTTCATAAAGGGCAATCCGGCCCAGATAAGAAGAGGTTACTCTATCCTCGGGTAAAGGCCGGTAGAGATGAAGGTCAGTGGGGATTCGGTATTGAGCCCTGAGATTAATTATCTCTTGGGCAGTCATGACGGAAGCAGTCCTTTTGGGGGATTGCCTCGCAAGGGAAGAAGGGCCGGCGGTGGCCGGACGGCACTGAGCACGAGCCCATCCGGCGGCGGGGCGATTTCTGGCAGGATGTCGCCCGCAGGCCGCCGCTCCTCCGAGGGAGCGCCCCCCACAAAGGAAGACCAACTAAGTGGGGGAGAAGGAGAAGGTTGTGGAGGGTTAGGAGAGTAGCCCCCAGAATCAGAAATCGAACACGAAAGAGATGAGGAGGCCATGGAAACAGAACTAACCTGAGATTGAAGGTCGAAGTTCAGCAATGGAGGGCTCAGGTGGTGGAAGATGAACAAGCTTGAACGATCAGGGTAGGGAAGATGAAAGCAGTGGAAGTGGCTCGAACCTAGGGCGACTCTCTTTTATACCTATGTTTCAAATCATCCCGCCTGCCTTTGAATCGGCCATGCATCTGCTTGTTATTGGAAATCACTTCAGCGCCCACCCGGTGCGAAAAACGCGAGGGACAATGCCTATGAAGGAACAGCGGTGACCTCACCGCAATGATGGCACCCGCCTTTCCGTGGTTCCACGTCCGAGGAAAATCCTGTCCAATCCCAACAACCTAAAGGGTGAAATGACACCAGGATCGGCCGCTAGGAGGTAATGCGGATACTAACGCCTCTTTTGCTGGTAAGTATGCCCCCTCCCATCTCAGGGGCGGGGGGCATCTGATGTGGCTAATCACACCTCCTGGCGGCACGGTAATAGTGTGCATAACCTTCGAGAGGGTAATAATTTCAACCGGCTCCTAGCATCGATTCCCAGCTTCGGCCTTAGCCTTGGTCCTGGCCTCGGCTTCAATCTCGTTCCCAGCCCAAGGCTCGACCTCGATCCTGACTTCGGCCTCGGCCCCGGCGTCGGCTCTTGGCCTCGGCCTCGCCCCGACATCGGCTCTCGGCCTTGGCCTCGGCCCAGGCCTCGGCTCCCGGCCTCGGCTTCGGCCCCGACATCGGCTCTTGGCCTCGGCCTCAGCCCTGACATCGGCTTTCAGCCTCGGTCTCGGCTCAGACTTCGGGTCCGGCCTAAGCCCTTAAACATAATTTCAGCCTTGAAGCAGATTATAATGCTGAATGGGTTTAAACCGCCACGCAGCCCACTTGCCCACCTTTCGCCAGGATCACGGGCAGCTACAGATACTACACACCCGCCGATATTCGTGGAACGTGTCTAACAACCCAGCGCCAACCATCAAAGTCGATCTTAACAAAATATAAGATCCGGCTGTAATTGCGGAAGGGTAAGAGGGACCCGAACAGGTATATAAAGGCCGACCCCCGATGAGGGGGAGGACTCTCTCGCTCTCCAAAAAACTTGACTAACAAGTGATTCCTGTTCCTCACGTCAATGACTTAAGCGTCGGAGGGTCCTCACCAAAACCACCGGTCCGAGACTTTTCTTGCAGGTTCTCGACCGATGGAGATGATCCTATCACTCCTTCGAAAGACCACGAAGCTCTCCTCTCACCCGACGCACCTCAACAGTGATTTGGGTGGCAACAATATATATATATATATATATATATATATATATATATATATATATATATATATATATATATATATATATTTAAATTTAGCTCACAAAAATGCCAATAGTTATTAACTTATTATCTATGAACACTTTTGGCCGGGTCCTACTTTTGTTATTATCCCCCAAAAAGTCAGGATTAAGTTGTTATAGAAACAATAATTTTAAATTTTAAGGCAACTCGTTGTATAGAGATCCGAGAACAATAAAGAAAATTCCAGCGGAGAGGCGTGGGTTAACGACTGGTAAAGAAGGTTCCATGGCGATTTCTGTGGCGATTTCTTTGGCGATTTCTATGGTGATTTCAGTGTAGCTGCAGTTCTTCTGAGCCTATTGCTGTGGTGACTGTCCCGATTGCTGTGGCATCTCTGTCTTTCTGTGGTGAAGCTGCTACAGGGATTTTGATGCGCCCAATTCTTAAAGCACCCTTCTTCAACATCTTGGCTGCTTTAAGATTCGGGTTTTGAGTTCTTCTTCCCCGATCTTCTGCGCTTGTCGTTGTTGTTTTCGTCCCAGCTTGAATCCGGTGATGGCCAGTTCTTCTGCCCAGCCTCCGGTCGGCTCTGATGCCCAATGAGTCCCGGAATGCCTTGGAGCCAGGCGCGCTCTAGCCGTTATGAGTGGGTTTCTCCTTCTCCCTCCGCGGGTTGTGGCGGAGTTGGAGAGGTTGTTTCCGGACATCATCCAAGTTCCGGTGATGTCTTTAGAGGAGGAGATTGCTAAGTGGAAGGACAAGGTGATCTTTGCTTCGCAGCCTGGCGCGGTGGATTCCTTCGGAGGTGCTAGTTCGTGAGCTTCATCGTGCCGGCGTCTCGGGGAAGATAGAAGCTGTGGCTCTGGCGCATCGTCACTATCTTCTTCGGTTTGAGGATGCACAGGCCATGGATTATGTCCTTCATCGCCCATGGGTTGTTAATGGCCAACCCATTGCTATGGCGGAATGGCAGCAGGAGTTTGTTCCGGGGGAGAGCACGCTTCTTCAGTCGCTTCTATGGATCCATCTGCCGTTCTCCCCATTGAATTCTGGTCGGATGATGCCCTCTCGTCAATCCTCTCTGTAGCTGGGAAGTTCATGTATTCGGATGATTCGACCAGGGATCGGAGTCGCGGCGGATTTGCACGGGCTTGCGTCAGTGTTGATCTGAGCAAGCCTCTTCGGCCTGGTGCTCGGATCAGAGGCTCTGGAATTCCCTTATGGCAGCAGTTTTCTTATGAGCATGTTGACGGAATCTGTGGATCATGTGGTTCCTTGCATCTCTCCGGGAGTGTGGATCATCGCCGGCTGTCTCCTCATCTGATTTGGGCTTCCAGCTCGGGCCGTGGATGGCAGCTTTGAGGCGGAGGAAGACTCCGGTGGTGCAGCAGGCGGATCCCTAGCAATCCTCTGCTTTTGGTAAGTCTGCGCTTTCTTCCTCTGCTCCTGTGGAAGAATGGAAATTTCCTAAGAAAGTGGCACAGAGACATCTTACTAGGGGGTCAAGAGTCTGGGTGTCTTCTCCTCCTCTGGGGGCTCCCAGGATCCCTCTCCTTCTTCCCCCAAGCTGGCTACTGTGTCTGAAGGGCCTGCGTACCGGTCATCTTCCCCTGTGCCGGTGGTGGAGGAGGTCTTGCCCCTGGTGCGAGTGACTTGTCGAGGGCCCCCATCAGGAAGTCTAAGTTGGTTATTGATGGTTCAGGCCCCTGATTCCTCCTTCCTTGAATGGGATTGCAGCGTGCCGGTCTGGAGTCTGCGTGCCAGCTGGTGTTAAGGGTGGATCCCAGGCAACAGAGAGGGGTTCTTTAGTTTCTGTACCAGTGGAGTCTGTGAACCCTGGGATTTCGGGTAATAACCCTTTTGCTGTTGGGTGCCCGACTAATTGGACTAGGTTTCCTAAGTCCTGTGGGGTTGGTCTGTCGGGCCCATCGAAGAGGGCGCGGCCTGTGGAGCCTGTGTCCCAGCGGACTGTATCCAAGGCATCCAAAGCCAAGGGGAAAGCGCCTCTCCGAGGGAAAGTTAGTGACATGGGCTCTTTTACTTTTTCGGCACAGCCTGAGTCCCCTAGGGGCACGGAGGGTCTGGCCGGGATAAGAAAGATTAAATCCATCGCAAGGACAATCTGATCCCTGGTTCTCTGCTAGGATCTTCTCAGTCGGATCAGGTTGTCGGTTCGGAATGATGGGTTGCCCGTCTTAAGGATGCCATTCTGAAGGAAGGCATCGCTGAGGCTATGGACTCTTCACGGGTGGTGAGCACTGTGATCAAGGAGCTGAGGGTCCTCTGGTGTCTAATGTTCATATTGTGGAGTAGGTAACGGGGGACATGGTTGGGGTCCCCCTTTCTCCAGATTAAATGAAGATTCTTGCTTGGAATGTGCGAGGGGCACTGAAACCCTCGTTTCGGTCTTCTTTTGGGAGACTCAACCAGCTTCATTCTTTTGATATTTGTATTCTGTCGGAAACTCGATTGTCTGGGATAGTCTTACTTGGCTTCGGAGATAGATCTCTAACAGTGGGAATCTTATGCCATTGAGTCAGTTGGTCTTTCTGGAGGCATTTTGGTATTATGGAGACCGGATAAAGTCCATGTGGATGCCTTCCATGGGTGTGGCCAGCAGGTGGCTTTGGTCGTCTCGGAGGGATCCTCTGCTCCCTGGTTGCTTTCAGGGGTTTATGCCAGTACTGATTTTAGGGCTCACTGTGCGCTCTGGGATGAGATCCTATCGCTTCTTGGCCAGGGTTTTCCCTCCCTCATTGCTGGTGATTTTAATTGTATAGTGGGGGCCTCTGAGAAGCGAGGTGGTAGACAGGTGGTTGGGTCTTCGACATTGTTGAGTTCAGAGATTTCATCTCCTCGGCAGGTCTTTTGGATCTGGGCTTTGCTGGCTCCCAGTTCACCTGGTGTAATAACCGTCAGGGGTCTGCCAGAGTTTGGGAAAGACTAGATAGGGCTTTGGCTTGGCCAGCTGGCTTCAGCTCTTTCCTTCGGCTACTGTCACTCACTGCCCAGAATTGGCTTGATCATTGTCCTATCCTTATATCCACTGACGTGACTGTTCAGCGTTCGAGGCAATTCAAGTTTGAGAAATTCTGGACTTATTATTCTTCTGCTAGGCAAATCATTTCTCAGGTATGGCGGATGCCGGTCAGAGGGAGTGCTGCTTACCGACTATCTAGACGGTTGCTTATTACTAGCCGCAGGCTCTCTAGCTGGAACAGGCGGGAGGTGGGGGATATTATGAGGCAAGTTGAGCAGGCGGAGTCTATTATCTCTTCGCTGCAGGCTAAGGAGGATCAGGAGGGTTTCCTTCTGGATTCGGATCTGTCTACTCAGATCTACCGTGGCCATCCACCACTCTCTATTATTGCAGCAGGAGACTTACTGGAGGCAAAGATCTCGTATTCAGTGGATCAAGGAGGGGATCGTAATACGAGATTCTTTCATCAGACTACTTTACGTCGCCGTGCGAATCGCATCAGGTGTTTAGTTGATGATGAGGGGCATTCTGAGGATGATCCGCAGGCGATCAGGGATAAGTTTCTTAACTTCTTTCAGTCTAGATGGACTGAGTTGTCTGGGGATGGGATCCCGGTCACTCCAGTTCTGCATTCTTGTAAGGTCTCTGATATGGAGAATGCTTTCCTCACTAGGCCTTTCTCTACGGAGGACATTCGCCTTGCTCTTTGGGACTTGGCCCTGACAAGGCCCCTGGCCCTGATGGGTACCCGCCGTTATTTTTTCATCACTACTGGGACATTGTTGGTTCGGATGTGGTCTTGGCTATCCAGTCTTTTTTAGGCTAATCATATGCCGTCTGACTGGAAGAGGACTCTTGTCACTTTGGTGCCTAAACGTCCAGACGCTTCCTCTCTCAGCATTTCGGCCTATCAGTTGTGTACCACTCTATATAAGATCTGTGCTCGTCTTCTGGTTAGTCGGATGGTTTCGGTGATCCCTCGTCTCATCTCTTGGGAGCAGGAGCTTTTCTCAGGGGGCGGAGTATCACGGACAATGCTTTGTTGGCTCAGGAGTTTATGCATGACCTTCACAGAGCCTCTGGACGTCAATGCCTTATGGCTATCAAGCTTGACATGGAGAGAGCTTATGATAGACTGCGGTGGGATTTCCTGTATTGTACTCTTCGTGAGTTTGGCTTCCATGAGATTTTGTTGATTGGGTGATGGAGTGTATCCAGAGGCCATCTTTCTCTCTCCTAATTAATGGGGTCGTACGGAGTTCTTTCACTCGGAGGTTGGGTTGAGACAGGGGTGTCCTCTCTCTCCATTCTTGTTTATCATTCTGCAGACGTTTGTCCCGGGATCTTACTCTGGCTATGCGGTCTTCAGCTATTGACCCATATTCGGCGGGGCCCCTTGGCCCGGCTGTCCCATCTCCTCTTTGCTGATGATTGCCTTCTTCTTGGAAGGCTTCTACTGATAATGCCACCACCTTTGCGGCTATTCTTCGCTCCTATTGTCGAGCCTCGGGTCAGAAGGTTAATCTCAGTAAATCTTTGATCTGTTTTAGCCCGAGGACATCCCCTACTTTGAAGAGGACTATTTCTCATATTATGGGCATTTCAGCTCAGTCTGATACGATGTCATATCTGGGGATTCCGATTACTGGGAGAGGCCACGTTGCTCGATTTCAGCTTTCTTGTGAGGCGGATCCGTGATCGTCTGGATGGTTGGCAGGTTTCGGCCTTTCTATGATGGCGCATTACTCTTATCCGATTGTGCTATCTGCGATGCCTTGCTATCTTCTGTCTAACACTGCCATTCCTTTGGCTTGTTGCGAAGATTGAGCGTCATTTTGGGACTTTCTCTGGGCATCGACGCAGGAGGGCCACGGTCTTCATCTCCTGGATTGGGACACTGTCTGCTTGATGACGTCAGAGGGTGGGCTTGGGATCCAGTCGCTGTCTGTCCGTAGAGAGGTATTGACTGCTAGGCATGCTTCTCGATTTCTGCTGGACCCGCACTGTCTGTGGAGTTCCTTCATGCGGGCCAAGTACGGCTGCTGGAACTCTTCCACTCCCTCTCAGTCTACCCGGGGCACTCCTTTTTTTGGAAAGAGGTCTGTCATTATGTTCCGACTATCCTGGAATGTACCTCTTGGATGATTGGTAACGGAACATCGGTGGATGCATTCAGGACGTGTGGATTGCTGATCTCCCTCTGTCTCGTTGGCCGACCTTTGTTTGCCCCGACATGCCTAATGGTATGCATGTCAGTGATTTTATCTCTCTTGATAGTTCTGCTTGGTCGTCTTCTTGGGTATCCAGGTTTTTTTGGGAAAGAGCTCTGTCAGCGTATCCTATCTATTCCTCTCTTTCCAGGCACTACCTCTGATACCAGGGTGTGGAGGCGATCTTGCTCACCTCTTGCCCCTATGCGAGACCTCCTGTCTATTTTTGGACCCCACCCTCAGGAATCTTTGGAATTGGATTGGATTTGGCATCTTCTTGTTCACCCTAGAGTGAGACTTTTCATCTGGAAGTTGGCGCGGGACATTCTTCCGACCTGCTCCCTTCTATCTCATAGAGGATTGAGCATTCCGCCTACATGCCCTCTGTGTGGTACTAAGGAGGAGACGACAGATCATGCTATATTTGATTGTGTCAGGGCTAGACAGATTTGGCAATTATCTGGTGCTTGTCCTTGGGTATCCAGGTCTGGTTCCCATCGATTTCTTTTCTGAGTCTATTAAAGCAGGGCAGGGGAAGGGGTATTCATCAGAGAGGTCCCTTGTGGGCGTACATTGCTTATCAGATCTGGTTGTCCCGGAATCGGATTATATTCTCGGACAGGGTCCTTCTTCCTGGTAGGATTCTCAGGGCGGCTGTCTCCCTTTATGTTGAGTACACTTCCCATCAGGGTTTTATGGATTTTGCGAACCCTGGCCACTGGGACTCCCATGCTGCTGCGGCAGTGAACCGGCATACGGTTTTTATCTCTTGGGAGCCCCTTCTCCGGGTTTGTCAAAATAAACTTTGATGGGAGTGTCGTGGTAGAAGTGTTGGATCAGCTTATGTTATTCGTGATGCGGATGGGATGATGCTGGCTGCTGGAGGGTTTGGTTTGCTGGATTCTTCTGTGCCTCAGACAAAGCTGCATGCGGCTTGGGCGGGGTTATCCTATGCTATTCGAGTTCTCGGCGCTCATCGTCTGATCATTGAAGGTGATTCTACCACCGTGATTCGCTGGATTCAGCGGGAGCCCAGCTCCCATTTGCCTACTCTCCCTTATTGGGTGATATTCGCTCTATGATTTTGGAAGCTACCAATATCCAGATTCGCCACATCTATCGTGAAGCCAACGGAGTCGCTGACTGGATTGCTGCCAGGGTGGCCTCTCACTCTGGTAATTGGAGATGGAGTCAGGGTGACCCTTGCCCTCTTATTCTCTTTCAGTTATTGTATTATATATTTCAGGCATGACCCGACCTAAAGTGGTGTAATCACTCTCTGTACCAAAAAAAAAAAAAGAAGAAGGAAATTCCACCATAGGTCCAATAAAGTTCACCTTAAATTACTAATTGAATTACTTTAAAATCCAAAAAAAAACTTTAACACTGTTGTTTAATTATTAACATAAACTAGAATGTAAAAGAGAAAAAAACCTTTTTATTTACTGATATTAGTCTTTTCTGACTTCTAAATTCTTGGAGTTAATTAAATATAATCCTGTTTGCAAGCTTACGGATTCAGACGACCCACTCCCTTTTCTTCTCAAATATACCCGTTGCGGTTTCCTTACCTGAAGGTTCTTTTAAAAAAAATAATTTTTATTGGGAATACGTGATACCTAACCATTTTATTGTAGTCCCACATTATAAAATATCTTCAAAGAAATTCAAGTTAAACAATTTAGAATGAAGTTGTTAGAAATTATTATTTTAAAGGAATCATGTCGCATTGCTTAACTAAATTTGATTCATTACTTTATTTAAGCATCCATTAAAAATAATAAGCACCAATATATAGCACATCAATATCAAGTTCTACAATCTACAGACCGTAAGTGAATATGATATCTTATCCCAAATAAATGAATTGATAGACCATGAAACATTTATTCTTTATTAATATAAATTATAGTCATGAAATATAAAGCATCTATCATTCCTGTTCGTGGTGCAATATAATCTATCTTAGATATCTATAAATTTTTAAAAATTATTGAATTCAAACCTCCTTGAGTGATTGGCGATTCAAAAGTTTGTTTTTATTTGATAGTTAAAAGTACTTATGTACTAAATCGATCAAAATACTCTCAAATGTAATTGTTTATGAATATTAGAGAATATATTCTGATCAAACTTTTCTAATCATTACTAAACTGACCCATGGCCCTCAAACCTCTGGCCAAGGCTGCGCTAGGGCTCCAATTAAGTCATGCCAGGCTTGGCCTGGTTCTATTTATTATGGGCCATGCCAAGCATCCCAATGTAGTTGGAAAAAAGCTTAGATGAGTTGAATTGTAGAGGCTAAGCATGGCCTTTCAGTGGCATAGCTTAATTTACACCGATAATTTTATTTACTATCTTAAATTTATTTCTTATTTTAAATAATTTATTAAAAAAATTGAAACCATTTATTTACCTTTATAATATATTTATATTTTCTAGAAAGTATTTCTAAGGTGTTTGGATGATGGTTAGGAAAAGTTTAAAAGCAAATAACAATGAAAAATAAGAAAGCAAAAGTAGTGCGATTTAGAAAATTTCTATGCAACATAGAAATATTCAATTCCTATCACTTTAAGATGTTTTTAAAATTTCATCATGCAACCAAACACATCAAAAAAAAAAAAAACATCAAATACCATAAACACACTCTATTTTTAATTTTGGATATATAGATAGCTGAGCAATTTAAAATATAAACAAGGCAAGCATATCAATGCACATACTATCTCCCACCAAAAAAATGATAGATTCTTTCCTAGACAAGCAAAAAGATCAAACAAAATTTAGTGACTTCACAATCAAAATGGATTTAATTAGTGACCAACATGTATTGGTCCTAACCCCCAACAAAATTAATTTGGCGTCTGAAGTTCCAAAGAACCATTCTACTTCATTGGGAATGAAGGATGTCCCTAGCCATCAAAATGAAGTTCCAAAATTTTGATATTATGATGACAAGCTTAGGTGATGGATTAACACGGTCCATTGGGAAGAGTATCCTTCTAACATCTTCTCTTTTGGCCCATAAATTATGCTTCTATTCACTAGCAATTATATAACTAGCTAGAAATGGTGACCATCTTTAATTTGTTTATAAGTTATAAGTATAACCACTGCATGCATGTCCCACGGCTCAAAGGAAAATAAAATGGTCCCCAGAAAACAAGCAGGATTAAACAATGGAGACGCTGTCAGTTGTCTGGCCATTGAAAAAAAAAAAGATCAATCTTATGTAACAAAGGTTTCAAGTCTTATTCGGCTCTCAAGGTGGGTTTCCAGCCCCACTTTCAGTAGGTCACCAAATGGATATGGATGGCATGCAAAGGGTCCCATCTGACATGGCTTTGACGCCCCATATTGGCTCGAAAGGCCGGTTTGAATCAAACCTCCTCTGCTAACGCCATTGCTAATGCTATTTAGATGACGTGTTTGATGTCACCCGGCAGCTGACAAGCTTTGCAAGAATCTCATGTTCGAAATGACGTTGCGTTCGACTTGAATTTTTAAGATTAATAAATTTGAAACTCTGGTGTTGGAGGGGCTAAGATTTGTCTAAAATTTTCTATTCTGACTGCTAGCACCTGGGTGAGGCCAGATTGACCAACTCGCCTTCGGATGGGGAACAACTACGAAAATCCAACGCCAAGCACGGAACATACCCTGATAATATGCTGGCGTAAATGTTAGCAATTTATGTCATCGTACCATCACTATCAAAGTAAATCTTAACCCTTTTTAGTCTCATATTTTTATTTTTAAAATTTTCAGAATAAGTGGAAGGGCACAAAAATAAGTAAACTAATTTTACGGCTGCAGTCATCCATGGCATTGCAATATACGTCCAATAGTTTATCTGGAAAACAGTTTGCGATAACAAGGAGTTGTAGGACAGCATGCTCTTTCCATGCAGGTAGAATGCATCATTCCAAAAAAAGCTAAGAAATATTAATATAGAATAAATAATATAATAATAATTTAATTTTAATATAATATTATAATAATAATAAATAAAAAATTTATTTTATCTCTCCTTTTTACTCTTTTGGCCTTCTTTTTCGTACATCGATAATGCTCTAATACTAAGGCTATATTTATTTATACAGAGAAGTGATCAACTATGATGTGAGGATTAAAATTTATGTCCTACAAACATTAAAAGTCTAAACTTTATTCATTTACTGTATAATTTGTTAGTAATAACAATTAATCTTTACTATTAAAGAGCAAAGTTTGTTAAAATAAAAAAAAAAGTTATTAGAATTAAAAGTTTTTTTTGACTTTTAAGAAAGCTCGTAATGACTTTCAACGAGAGTTTGGCTTCAATTCTTCGTTAATTAAGTTAAAGGAATATGTTCTTAAATTTTTATAAATTATTGATAACTTAGCAATTTCTATATCTAATTGATGAAGCTCAGAATGACTTAAAAAGATGCTGGATGCCAATAGAATGGGGGATGATGATAAGAGATGATGAATTAAGAAACAGGATGATTATGTGTGTGATTGATAGAGAACTTGAAGATTCTTAATGAAAATCTACAACAAGAGAAGAGGAGTGTGAAGAGTACTAGAGGCTTCTTAGCAAAAGCCCTTTGATGTTTAAGCTAGTAGAGAAGGATGATAAGAATGGCCAAAGATGAACTTTATAGCCTTTGAGTTTGTAGAGGATAAAAATGCTTATGATAAAGAGTAGAAGGAACTTGAGTATAATCTTATAGCGAAGAGGAGTCAGAGAAAAGGAGACTCCTTACTCTTGGATGAGCCTTTCTTTTATAAATAAATTTCATATCCGATGATGGAACTGTACGAATATCTCGAATCATAAGTCATGTATTTCATCATGATGAGTACATCTTTTTGGATAGGATTGCACAAAGTGTAGCAGGTCGCCCTACACTTTTTGCAGGTGAAAGTAGGCATCTACTCCTTAGTTGGCTAAAAGATATTAATGCGTCTTCTCAATAGTCCTGTCAACCATTTATTGATCATGCTATTGATGGTACTTATGTGGCTTAGGTTGCCATATGACTTCTAATCAGGGGATGAAGCATTATGCCTTATCACCAATACCATCCATATTTTATACTATTTAAAATAAAATGACGTGAACATATAGATATCGTTGGAAATAAAACTATTGAGTTAAAACAATATATAGAAAGTGAAATAAGATAAGTAAAAGGTTCAAGCTAAATTTGATGGGGCTGTTTGGTAAGGGATGTATAAAGGATATCAATGAATTCAGAATGGTGATAAGATCATCCTATTTGATATCTTTATTTGATAGTGATGTGCCATCATCATGGATTAGGATCACCCTTGAGCCATGATTCTAATCCCGTATAGGAGATGAGAATGTTGAATCACCATAGCAATGATAAACTTACCAAATAATTGGGATTATCCCTATATTTATCAATCTATTTTTCATATTATAATAATATAATATTTTTATATATATATTATTATTTGCAATGTATTATCATTAATATTATATTAATATTATTACATATATTATCCATATATATCGTATATTATATTAATAATAAATTTATATTAATATAAACTATTATTATAATATATAATATTAATTATAAAAATATGTTATGTAAATAAGTTTTTAAGGATATTATTCGTATTGTATGTATAATGATATTTCGTTCTCATAGTATATCAAATATAGTGATCACAGATCATCAGTGATCTTTGGCTATTAAAATGTCTCATATCAAATGAAATGGTGTTAGATCACTTGTAATCCTATTATAGTAATTATATTACTAGGATGATTAGTAATCCTATTACTAGTTATTCTATCACTCATGATTGATCAAACATCTCAATATGATTCTTGAGATTCAAGTGATGTAATTTTTGTATGCTTATGAATGGTAATAGGATAGGATGGGGCATGAGTGGATATCTACTTTCTATCCCCAACCTCATTATTACTGTTTAGCTCCTTATCTTCATCTTTATTTTATGAGCTGGAGGGACAAAGACTTTCCCTATCCTCATAAAAATCCTCAGGATTTTCATCCTTACCTGCTTTATTTTAATAAAATTTATATTTTTATTCTTATACAAGGATTCCCTTTCTATCATAGACTCCACCCCATCAACTTTATATTTGATATTAAAATATTTATTTTAAATGTATTTCTTACTTATTATATTTAAAAATAAAAAAAGAACCATATTTCATATATATAACAAATGAAATAAATTTTATAAATTTGTTATAATTATAAATTTTATGAGTTTGTAAACTTTTTTTATAAAAAAAACAAACTATAAGCCTTAATAGAAGTGAACAAAATATTATATTATTTAAATAATATAAATGTACGAAAGAAAGGAAAGGAATGAAAATCGGAAGAGGATCGGAGTACCTTTCGTCCCTAACCATCCTTCTATTCTCCATCCCTATGGGATTGAGTAAAAATGAAACTTCGACGATCTCCCTGTCATTTGGGACGACGGATCCAAAGGAACGAAATTGCAGAGAACTGGAAAATTTGACGTTCCTACGTACGTGTACGCCCTTGCTTACTTCCTATTGCTTGCTTTCTTAACTGTCTACTGGGAATATGGGATGGTTATACAATACCATGGGATATCAAGAGAATGCAGGACAGCCCCGATATGATCCCAAAGGATATTCCTAGCCAAGGGATATCCTCTGAATCTCGGATTTCCCCGGATTTCCCCGGACAACGATGGGCACAGCGAATGGTCTCAATGGGAGTTGGAGACAGAGAGGGTCGCCGGTCGGCGCACGTCATTGATTGCACGACTCTGACGCCTGGGCTGCGCTGGTGGAAAGATTTCAGCCCTTCTCGACCTTCCACGGGACACATCACGTCGCTGCCTCGCGTTTTTTACGCTTTCATGGAACGTATCAGAAGAGAGAATTCATTCGTTCCCAAGGCCACCCCGGAAATGGTAGCCAAACGAAATCCTACAGTTGGTCTTCCACGATGTTGATGGCGGAAGGAAGGGTTTCAGACCCTTCTTGGTTTTAGAATGAGGTCCAAATAACCATTTACTACGGTTGGCTATGATTTCTAATCACTTGACAATATATCTAGTTTTCCTCTATATTTTGTTGGACTAAAGTTGAAAGGAAGATTGATCATTTAATTCCTTCTTTTTCACGTAAAGCTATTAATTATATGATTTAAGCTGATGTAGAAGTTCTACTTACCGTTGCATGACCATGTCTCCTCATTGCAACAGTTTCAGCTACCCAATATTAGATTATACATTTATATATAAATAACAAATAAAAAAAGATAATGATCATCATGATTCATTATTTATTATTATTATTATCGATGTAGATAAAATTGTCTATGTATCATCGGGACGTAGCAGATGACAGGATCCATTTCTGGGCTTTGGTTCCTTAATCGCTATGCTAAGAAGGAGTTCATTTTTCATTGTAGAAAAAGACAACTGCATCAACTGTAATTTTCAAACCTCGGCATAACCAAGCTCCGGCTTCTCAGGTTGGTCCATGCCGCATCCGAGAAGATAAATTGTAATGATCACAAAGATCTTGTAACGTGCCTTCCCTAAACGAAAATAGGGGCCAAATACAATACCCCTTCATGATCAATGAAATTTTATATTCCTTTATAAGGCATACAACTATCATCCTTATCAGTCGCTGATTCCTATAACTGCGCTAAAGAAATCAGGTAATAACTTACCATCTTGGCAACGCTTAATATCATGTTCCAAGATCCTTCAAAGGCACAATTCAAACTCTAATTCACCTAATTGCTCTTCAGAAATCTTTATTGGGGCGTCCTCCTTAAACAACTTTTTTCACCTTATTTGTGGCCAAAGGTTTTAACGTTGAAGGGTCTTCCACAAGAACCATCCATCTTGATTCCTATGCGAGGACTATTTTGCAGGCATAGAAGAGCGCTATCCGGATCTCGATGTGCATCGTCCCAAACCAAAACAAAAATATGCAGCAATAATAATAGTAATAATAATAATAATAATAATAATAATAATAATAAAATTATTATTATTATTATTATTTATAATCTAAATATCAAAATGTATTACCACTTTTACTTTTTTTGAATAAATTATTATTATTATTATTATTTTGACAATAACTCTAACATCATTGTTTTTTTTTTATTATTATCTGCTATTTTTGTTATAGATATTATTTTAATATTAGAAATTTAAAATGCTATTTTTTTTCAGTAAATAATGGTCAACTAAACAACGATCTCAGCGGGGTACTATTGAATATAATGTGTTATATATTATATCCTTTAGCTTATTTTTAACTGGGCATGCTCAATTGAACCTCTGACCTAAGAGAGTCCAAGTTGTCGATCAACGACCGCTGGTGCGCGAAGAGGGACAAGACGGGTGGCGAGAAACGAGTGGTTCCGTCCGGCCGGCCAACCGGAAGGCAGCGCGGGGCCCACCGGATCCGCCAGTGGATTCGTCGTAATCGTTATCCGTTGGGCGCGGGCGGTCGCAGGTCTTCGCCGTCTCGCCCCCGTGCGCGCCAGCTCAGCGCGCCCGTTGACCGCCTGCGGTGGGACGCCACCGCCTCTCGATCGGATCCGAAATCTCCGCCGAATGGATTTGGATGAAATTCAAACTCCCCCGCTGTCCGACCGCCTCTCGTGACCTGGGAATGTCCGTCACATCGGAAGGCGGACGTCGGTGAGATGCTGGTTCTGCAACAGCCGTCCATCTGGTGGATGAGTGGACCAGATAGAGGACGACGAGTGCCGACATAGGTGGTCGTTCTCCGGTGAACCGCCCCCCGGCTCCTCGACGAATAATTTGTCAGCTCTCTAATCGCGATAACAATAGTCAAATTTTCTTCCCCCGCCCTCAAACGGGCCTTTTAATAAAAATTAAATTATATAAAAAAAATATAGTCTAAACTACAAAATTAACTTATGTACTTAAGAATCATTTTAATTCTTAATTTTTTATTTAATTTCTATCATTAAATAAAAAAATATCTTTTATTTTTATCTTATATGATAGCATATATATATATATATATATATATATATATATATATATATATATATATATATATAGCACATATGGTATTCAAACGATAAAAATAAATTTATAATTTATAATTAACTCATTAATTTATTATTTAATAGTTTAAAAAATATTTTTAAAATAAAAATAATTTTTTCGTCATGATTTGCCTTAACTCATGAGTGCTTATATTCCCACTGTACTCTCCCTCGGAGCAAATCAGGGCAAAAAAAAATTATTTTTATATTTTTTTAAATTAGTAAATAATGAGTTAATGGATTAATTTTAAATTTTAAATTTATTTTGTATCGCTATGAATGCTGCCACATAGGATAAAAAAAATGATGTCTTCTTTATAACGGTAAAGATTAAAGTGATACAAAATAAAAAGTTTAAAATTATTTTTATAATTTTTTAAATTTAAAAATTAAAGTGATATAATCTTTTTTTTTTAAGTATATAAATTAATTTTATAGTTTATTTAAAAATATAAAAGAGAGAACCAGTAAAGATTTAGAAAAGCCTTGAGGCTAAATGCGCTGAGGAGTAAACATTAGCGAGCTTTGAAAAAAAGTCGATAATTTTATTCCTTTCCAACGTGCTACTAAATACTTATTGCTAACTGGTTTTAAGTTGACTTTCATTGATAAGGCATGCATCTGAATCTTTAAAAGAATCATGTATAATTTAAATTAAAGGTATTGATGACGCTCGATCATTCCTCCTGGACATCGGGAACAGAGGCTCTTCTTCTTCACCGGATTGCCTGCAAAGAAGTCCCAAGACCGGAGAGGATTCTCCGATGGGACCCTCCAACGCCCAAGTTAGTGACAGAGGTCACAGTAGAGAAGGAGCTCGAGAGAGCTCTTGAGGAGGGAGAGGTCTCAGAAGGATCAGATAATTCTTTTGAGAGTTAGGGCATCGAGTGCGTAAAATGTGCGTTACCTGGTTTTCAACGTAATTTACCCTTTTATAGGGGTTGACGCTGGCACCATCACGTGGGTTTTCGTGAAGTCAGAAGGTCTGCTGAGCCGTTGCGTGAATCTGAGCTGGTTGATGGGTTACGTCCTATCAGCAGCTGGGCTGTTGGGCGATGCACGTCTGACGTTGTCGGGTGGCGCGCATCAGAGATGTGGTTTTTTGAACCGCTGGGGCTGATCTGGTGGGAACCGGGGGGTTCCGTCTTGTCAGGGCCGAGCTGGGTCGACCTGAGATGGCCAGGGCCCGTCCAGCCGGCAAGGCAGTGCCGGAGCGGGGCCGAATCGACGGACTTGGAGATGACGGGGCCGAGTCGGGCCGGCCGGGGACGACCTTGGCTGACTCGGCGGGACAGGGGATGCCGGGGCCGAGTCGGACCGGCCAGGGATGGCCTTGGCCTTGACTCGGCGGGCTGGAGACGCCGGGGCCGAGTCGGGCGGCCAGGGGTGGCCTTGGCCGACTCGGCGGGATAGGGGACGCCAAGGCCGAGTCGGACCGGCCAGGGATGGCCTTGGCCGACTCGGCGGGACTGGAGACGCCGGGGCCGAGTCGGGCCGGCCAGGGACGGCCTTGGCCGACTCGGCGGGACTGAAGACGCCGGGGCCGAGTCGGACTGGCCAGGGATGGCCTTGGCCGACTCGGCGGGACTGGAGACGCCGGGGTCGGCTAGGAATGTGTCGGGGCCGCCTGGCTTGCAGAGGCCGAGGCCGGCTAGGAACCGGGGCCGCCTGGCTTGGAGACGCCGGAGCCGGCTAGGAACCATGGCCGCCTAGCTTGGAGAGGCCGGGGCCGGCTAGGAACCATGGCCGCCTAGCTTGGAGAGGCCGTGGCCGGCTAGGAATGTGCCGGGGCCGCCTAGCTTGCAGAGGCCGGGGCCGGCTAGGAACCGGGGCGCCTGGCTTGGAGTGGCCGGGGCCGCCTAGGTACCGGGGATGGCCTTGACCGACTCGGCGGGACTGGAGACGCCGGGGCCGAGTCGGACCGGCCAGGGATGGCCTTGGCCGACTCGGCGGGACTGGAGACGCCGGGGCCGAGTCGGACCGGCCAGGGATGGCCTTGGCCGACTCGGCGGGACTGGAGACGCCGGGGTCGGCTAGGAACCGGGGCCGCCTAGCTTGGAGAGATCGGTCTTGGCAGGTGTCGGCCTTTGATGTGCCGGCCTTGGAGGCTGTCGCTGGAGGCCGACGCTGGTAGCTGACGCTGGCGGCTGGCAATGGAGTCTGTCGGCCTTTGGCTAGCGCTAGAGGCTGGCGCTGGAGGCCGACACTGGCGGCCGACGCTGGTAGCTGGCGATGGAGTCTGTCGGCTTTTGGCCAGCGCTGGAGGCTGGCGCTGGAGGCTGACACTTGCGGCCGACGCTGGTAGCTGACGCTGGCGGCTGGCGATAGAGGCTGTCGGCCTTTGGCCAGCGCTGGAGGCTGGCGCTGGAGGCCGACGCTGGCGGCCGACGCTGGTAGCTGACGCTGGCGACTGGCGATGAAGGCTGACGCTGGAGGCCGTCGCTGGAGGCCGACGCTGGCGGCCGGTGTTGGAGTCTGTTGGCCTTTGGCCAGCGCTGGAGGCTGGCGATGGAGGCCGACGCTGGTGGCTGGCGATGGAGTCTGTCGGCCTTTGGGACCGTCTAAAAAATTTATTTTTCATGGGTCAACTGGCCCCATCAGGTATGAAGAGAATATTATAATCTCGACCCGGGTATGGTTTAAAATTGAACAAATTAAGCTTGAAACTAGCAAAATAATCTCTAAATTGGTTTGAAGTTGGGTTAGAAATCGATTGAATTAGATCTTGGTAAAGCTCAAACATATATTATATATTATATAAATAATGTAATGTTAAATTAAGATTTTATTATAGTATTTTATTTATTATTAGAGCCGATTGGATGCTAGCATGAGCTTGAACCAAACTTAAAATCAAGCTCGAACTTATTTTGATTTAATCTTACATTATTTTCAGCTTTGCTTAGATTTATCAAGCTAGTTAATTAAGTGTACATTTGACTTGATTTAAATTTAAAGAAGTAAACTTGAAATAAAAATAAACAAATCAAAATTGATCCAAATGTTCAAGCTTTGATATGAATTGATTAAGTTTGACCAGGCCCCATCACGACTAAACTCAACTTGATTACATCCCAGTTACATCTCCCTGCTTAGCAATTATAGATTTTCTCTTTTATATCTTTGTTTTTTAAAAAACCTTCATTATAATTTCTTGATGACGCCGATTTGGTATAATTAATTTATTATAAAAAATAATAAATGAGAGAAAATTGAGGCACATCCCATTATAATCAATTAGGAGGAATGAAATGCAGGCTCTCCATTACTTGGTTGATGACTTCCAATGTTTTAACATTTACATGTCTTTATTTTTTTTCTCCATCTTTTTTTTTTTTTCTTTTTTACACACAGGCGATAACATAAGTCTCGCGCTATTCAGCTCAAAAAATTTAAAGTATAATATCTACTTAAAAGCACAAGAATAAAAATTATCCTGCTTCCATGTCTAGAATCCATCATGATAAATCACAGCAATGCTTGAATGCAGCAGGTTGACTCTATCTTTAAAAATCTAGAACATTACCAAAGCAATGCTTGTTTACAATTACAACATGAGAAAAAGACCAGAATATTTATAAAGACTAGATTCTCAAATCCAGCTCGGATAAACGTGGCAAGCGCAACGCTTGCGTAATGCCTTACGCCATCCATTTTACTCTTACGAAGCCTCCCAGTTTATTGGTCTTAGCACATGTATCATCATGGATGACGATTTCCTCCACAGCAAATTCTATGGTATTTTTTACCTTTTTTAATGATATCATAAATAATAATAATTTAAAAAATATATAACCATTATTTAAGAGCATAAAATCGAATCGTTTGGTTTAGGTGTTTTTTAAATAAAATGATAAAAAAGTATCATGATTGGATCCATCTCGGTATTTTTTTTTTGGGTACAAATGGGTGATCAAACTGATCTAGCATGAGTCAACCATGAGAGATCAGAAAATAAAATCTGTTTGAGTACAAAAAGGCAGGGATCACCCTGCTTCCAACTCCAAATCCTAGATTGATAAGCCACCAAGCCCGCAATCCAATTTGCCGCAGAATTGGCTTCCCAATAGACATGATGAATATGAACTCGGTGAGCTTCCTGAAGGGTGGCTCAGATGTCATGTAGCAGAGAGTTGAAAGCAATCTGATCACCATTGTACTGCTGGAGCCAGCGGATAAAAATGAGCGAATCCCCCTCAATGAGGAGACAATGAGTACGAAGAATCCGAGTGGCATAGGATATACCAGCCCATACTGCATACAACCCAGCCAGCGGGACAGAACAATCCAAGAGGCCAAGGCCGCCAGCAGCCAGCATAGCACCATCAAACCCACGGATAATAAAAGCTGAGCCGACAAGTTTGCCACGAACACTACCATCAAAATTGATTTTAACAAACCCTAGGGGTGGGGGTTCCCAAGAAATAAAA
Organism: Calamus simplicifolius; assembly: GCA_900491605.1. NCBI lineage: Eukaryota > Viridiplantae > Streptophyta > Magnoliopsida > Arecales > Arecaceae > Calamus > Calamus simplicifolius. The sequence continues at coordinate 407,800 of UESW01005045.1, read as the reverse complement.
ACCGTATGCCGGTTCGCTGCCAAAGCAGCAGAGGAGCCCTAATGGCCAGGACTGTCAAAATCAAGAGCAGAGCGGTAGTGTGTGAACTCCACAGATAAGGAGATAGCTCGTCGAGCAGTCCTCTGTGGAGAAACATGATCATCAACAAAAACAAGATGGTTCCGTGAGATCTAGATCTGGTAAGCAGTGTAGTCCCAAGTGGCAACTAGTTGCTGGTTGCCCCTCCGAATATCAGTCAAAAGAGTCACACACAGAGAGAGAGACATTCTGACCAAGATGGTAGTGGTAACCAATACACTGCCAAATCTGTCTGGCTCTGGAGCAGGTTAAGATTGCGTGATCAATCGTCTCTTCCTCTTGACCGCACACTGGGTAGGTTGGCTGAATAGACAACCCCCTACTGGAGAACATAGAGCAGGTAGGAAGGCAATCCCATGCAAGCTTCCACATGAAAAGCTGAATCGTGGGATGGATGAGAAGTCGCCAAATCCATGCCACATCTATCATTTGCTGGGCCTGAGGCCTATAAATTTTCATGAGATCCCTGACTAGAGCACTGGGAAGACATGATCTCCTCCATAATCTGATATCAGCTATATGTCCCGAAATGAGAGGAATAGAGAGAATCCGTTGAGCCAACTCATCACCAAAGCACCGGGCCACCGTGGGAAGGTTCCAGGAGGAGCGGTCATGGGAGATCAAATCACTGACTCTCATACTGCTAGGAGCATTGCTACTGATAAAAGTAGGCCAGCGAAAAAAAAAAATATTAGCTATCTATTTCGATATTTGCTTAGATTCACTTCACTTAAAAAGGTTCGTGAAGATCAAAAAGAATTGTATAAATATAGAATCAATAGCAATATCCACAATGAAGATAGATTAGATATGATCGCCAAATATTTTCATTCCATTCTATTCATTAGTAAATTTAATTAATCACTATTATTTATTGATATAATTTAAAAGTTTTAATAAAAAATTTTACAGGCAACTATCTACTTAACTCAATTCAACTCATCTATGCCTTTTTTTCAACTACTTATAAGCAATCATATGCTGTAAATTTTTTTTTTTGAAATCAATTCATTTATCTAGCTTAAAATTAAAAAAATAAAAAATAAAAAATTAAGTAGCCTATTAGACTCAATTCAATTCAACTCATTTAAGCTTTTTTTTTTTTTTTTTTTCAACTATATGGGATTGATTATCTGAATCTTTTTCTCTGTTCTTTTTTATTCATCTAAGCATAAAATTAAAATTAAAAAAAATTAAAAGAATGAAACGAATAAAACTGATTTCAAAACAGATGGAGGATATAAACCGGGTATGGATTGAATATGAATATTATAAAATTTTTGTGAATATAAATATGGAAACAGAATTTTATTGTAAAAATGAGATAAGTGATCAATCTGCTTGTCATTTTTTTAATCATATTATAAAATTAAAACTAATATATATATATATATATAAATTTTATTTTTTTAAAAAAATTAAATCAAAGTATGGTCCTTGAGGCTAGAGAATTGCCTGACCACCTGGTTAGGCCACCAGCTTTGAACCTGACCACCTGGTTCGGCCACCGTCTAGAAGAACGGAAAGCCAGGTCCGAAACAGGGGAAGAGAGGGGTGAACGGAATTCCAACCTGTAGACCGAGAAGAACGACGATGGAGAGAGAAGAAAGAATAAAGAAATGGCGTGCAAAAGCGAGCAAACCCGAAGCTACGGCCGAAATCGGTATTGGACGACACGAAGGAGAGAGGAAGCGACGAAGGAGAGAGGAAGCGACGGAAGTGCGTCTTCGCAGAAAGGGACGTTTCTTTCTCTCTTCTCGTCAAAAGGGCCAGCGGGGAACAGCGGCTGGAGGTGGAGCCCCCTCAGCTGTTACCTTCCGTCTCCTCCTTCCTGCCTATATAAAGGGATTCGACCTCTCCGCCACTTCATTCTTCCGTTCTCATCTTCGTTTCTTGCTCTGCTTTCGTCTCCCCTGTTTCGCTTGTTTTATTGCTGTCCTTTTTTTATTTTTTTGTTGGCTGTTTGGTTTTGTTTCGCTTTCAGAGTCTTTGGGGCTTTGGATCTCTGGTTCCGTTCGCCTGGAGGTAAGCATCGCTTTCCCGTAGAGAAAAAACGTGTCTTATATTTTGTGGGGAGAATAAGCTATGAGAAAGCGGGGTAGTCCCGTTTAATTACGGCAGCAATTTAATGCAATTCATACGAATAAAGTTTTGGCTTTTCTGCTCCTGGTTTTGTTTGGAAAAATTAGATTTTTATATTCTTGGAATAATTGGCTCTTTGTTTGATCATTCCATCCTTTGCTTGTTGAATAAAGGAAACACGTTTTTCTGCTAAATTTCTCTTAAAATGTTCTAAAAAATGGATTTTTAGTGTAGTCTTCTGATTCTTTTTCTTTCCTTACTGTCAACTGAGCGACTTTTTTTAGCCAAAACTAACATTTTCTTCCTTTCATGTTGAAATTTCCCCCAAAAGGAGGATTTTTTCCACGAATTTACTGGATCCGTCAAAGTATTAGAGAGCAGATGAATTCCAACATCTGGAAGAAATTTTTCTTTTTTCCTCTCCTTTTTCTTAAATATTTTTTCTGGAATAATTCAGAACTGAAAAAACTAGAAGACCTCGGTAAAAGGGGTTCTTTTAGGTGACGTGTTGATCCTGTTCTAAACTTTATATATTCACAAATGGAAGAAGTGATTCGTTAGGTTAGCATATGCGAATAGGATTCTATTTTTCCCTAGTCCCCATTGTTGACTGTATTAGATGAAAAAAGATACCTTCTTTTTATTTACATAGTGGGACACATTCCCCTTTGATCTTAGCTATATATAACTTTCTTTAGTTCCGGGATTGTGCTTTATATTTCTTGTTCTCGCTTTATCTTGAATTTCTTCTCCCCCTCTAGTTGTTCTCTCTCTCTGTCCGGTAAGAGTTTGATTGTTTTTTGCTCAAATAAGTTATGACGAGAGACTTCTTAAAATTTCATTTACATAATGGGATACATTCCCCTTTGACCTTATCTATATATAACTTTCTTTAGTTCCGGGACTGTGCTTTATATTTCTTATTCTCGCTTTGTCTTGAATCTCTTATCCCCCTCTAGTTGTTCCCTCTCTCTGTGTCCCCTCTAGTTGTTCCCTCTCTCTGTGTCCGGTAAGAGTTTGATTGTTATTTGCTCAATAAGTTATGATGAGAGACTTCTTAAAATTTTATTTACATAATGGGACACATTCCCCTTTGACCTTATCTATATATAACTTTCTTTTGTTCCCGGATTGTGCTTTATATATCTTATTCTCGCTTTGTCTTGAATTTCTTATCCCCTTCTAGTTGTTGCCTCTCTCGGTGTCGGGTAAGAGTTTGATTGTTATTTGCTCAATAAGTTATGATGAGAGACTTCTTAAAATTTTAATCTTCTGTCAAAACTTCTATAGTCTTTGTTCGAAGTTCTTGAGTTTGCTCCCTTTTCTTTGGAGTTTTCCCCCCCTTTTTTTTTATCAATCGCAAGTGAATTGCATGATAGTTTAGATATTATGCTATTGACGTTTGACACTCTGATCTAATGTTTTTGTGCTCTCAGTAATTATTTTGTAACACCGGAGTAGTTATGTGATTAATGCTCTTAGTCAAAAGGTATAGTTTTGTGGATAGAAGATGTGAGACTTGTGTATTTCTAGATGTTCCATTTTGTGTATTTCTAGATGTTCCATTTTGTGGTCTGATCTAAGTTCCTAGTCAATTATCTCAGCTTCTATTATTGGAGAGTTTAGTATCCGCTCTTTAAATGTGTGCTGTTAACTTCTCTTTTCTTCTTGTTTGCAGTATTGGAGCTTCTAAGGCTTAAAAGAGATAAGAAGAGAAGCCATGGCTGAGCGCAAGTTGACTCGCATCCATAGTTTCCGGGAGCGTCTTGGCGACTCTCTCTCTGCCCATCCAAATGAATTGCTTGCCCTCTTTTCAAGGTTTTGGATCAACTGTGTTTCTAAACTTGTACAATAAATTGTCCGAATTTCGCAGAGCATCTTAATTTTAATTTAATTTTTTTATTTAAATATGACTTACATAAGCCTTATATTTGCCTGTTTCATATACAGCCTAAAACTGCTGGAAAAATTTGATCTTTTAGGCTTTCGGCTTTTCATTTTATATTCGATAACCTTTTGGTTGCTTATATTAGTTAGACGACTTTAATCCTTTCTAGCATTGTAAACTGAAGTTGTGGGATAACATGAATAATGTTGGATCGTGGAAACTGATTTCAATTGTATTATCTGTGGTTTGAATGTTAGAAATCAAGAGAATTTAGTGGGTTAGCTGTGTTATATCGGATTGTTTGTCTTCATTTTCTTTTTTTAAGGAGATTTTTGTTTTCAACTTGTGGCAGGTTTGTTAATCACGAAAGGGGAATGCTGCAACCCCATCAGTTGCTTGCTGAGTTTGAAGCTGTATTCTCCGATGGAGAGAGGGAAGCACTTAAAGATGGGGTCTTTGAGAGTGTTTTGAGAGCCGCACAGGTGATTTATACATAGATCATAGCTAAGACAGTGCTTATCATTTCATCTATGATTTTAGATTTATTATTATTATTATTATTATTTGTAAAATTTCTGCTTTACTAATGTGATGCAGGAAGCAATAGTCATACCCCCCTGGGTTGCTCTTGCTATTCGGCCAAGGCCTGGTGTGTGGGAGTATCTGCGGGTTAATGTGAATGAGCTGGCCGTGGAGGAGTTGACTGTACCTGAGTACTTGCAGTTCAAGGAGCAGCTTGTGAATGGAGGGTATGCTAAATAGTTTATAAGATTCTGGTGAAATCATTATTATTATTATTTATTTTTAAATCTTAAGTCCATATTCCTAATTTTACTTCTATATAACCTGTTACCAATTGATTCTTTTTCTTTTTCCTTCTTTAGAAACCATGATAACTTCGTGTTAGAGTTGGACTTTGAACCATTCAATGCTTCCTTTCCTAAGCCTTCGCTGTCGAAATCTATTGGTAATGGAGTGCAGTTCCTTAATCGTCACCTCTCTTCAAAACTGTTTCATGACAAAGAAAGCATGTACCCACTGCTTAATTTTCTCCGGGCACACAATTATAAGGGAACGGTAAGCTGTCAACCAACCTTGATATGGCATCATTTTTTTCCCCAGTTTTCTCTGGTTCTCTGAAGTTGTTAATTAACTATCTATGTTATTTCTGTGAATGTTCTTCTTAAAACTGAATCTAGACGTTTTTAAAATTGTTACTCTTTGAGAAACAGTGATCATAATAATAATCTTATTGTACCTGTAATAACAAAATGTGACCTGATATTTGAAGTTTAAAAAGATCGGGGGGAAATGCCTATCTTGAATTTAGTTATGAAATTTAACTTGGATTGAGAAATTTAAACTTTTCTAATCCTAAAGATCCAGAAGTGGTTGTGTATCTTCTCATCAGTTGTGTTAAACATCTATGCAATCTGAAATACCAACCGGAATATTTAGAAGTTCCATAAAAGTAATGTTTTCAAAAGCTGTTAGTTCTCCGCTCTCCAGAAAATGAAAAAAAGAAACTATAGTTCTATCTTAATTTTGATGCTATCATGCAGACAATGATGGTAAATGACAGAATACAGAGCCTTGGTACTCTCCAAGCTGCACTAAGGAAGGCAGAGGAATATCTATTGAGTGTTCCAGCAGACACTCCATATTCGGAGTTTAATCACAGGTTAGTTTAGTACATTTGTTCTTATTAATATTAATATTAATATTGTTTAGAGTTATAAGATTTTGTCTATAAGGTCATATCTGACCAGTTATTTTCCATTTGAACAATATTTAGGTTTCAAGAGCTTGGTTTGGAAAAAGGATGGGGTGATGCAGCATGGCGTGTAAGCGAGACTATTCATCTACTCCGTGATCTTCTTGAGGCACCTGATCCTTGTACCCTAGAGACATTTCTTGGGAGAGTTCCTATGGTGTTTAATGTTGTCATTTTGTCCCCGCACGGTTATTTTGCCCAAGCTAATGTTTGGGATACCCTGACACTGGGGGCCAGGTAGAATACTTGAACAGAAGTGGATTTTGTTTTGAAGAGATTTCTACTTCTGCTGGTTGCCTTATGTCGACAATTCTTTTTTTGTTTCGCAGGTTGTCTATATTTTGGATCAAGTTCGTGCACTAGAGAGTGAGATGCTTCTTAGGATAAAACAGCAAGGCCTCAATATCACTCCTCGAATTGTTATTGTAAGTTTGAAATATTATCTAATGTTCTCTTATTAAGTACATTGATTCTATCTTCTTCAAGGGAAAAGTCTAAAAAGGATATGGATAGTGTTGATGCTATAGAAACCTTGTTCTGAGACCCTTATTTTTACTTACAGGTGACTAGATTACTACCTGATGCAGTAGGGACCACTTGTGGTCAGCGGCTTGAGAAAGTCCTTGGCACAGAGCACACACACATTCTGCGGGTTCCATTTAGAACTGAAAAGGGAATCCTTCGTAAATGGATCTCACGTTTTGATGTATGGCCCTACCTTGAAACTTATGCTGAGGTAATCTCTTGCTCATCTGGTTTTACCAACCTTTTCTCTTGGCATTAGACCTTATTCCTATTGTACTTATAGGCCTACTCCTCATGTCTTTAAGTTCTTTTGATGCTAACATGCTTATTGATGAAATATATGGGCATGATAAATTGAGTTATGAAATCCAATGATATGTTTCATAAAATTGTCTGCTAATTTCTAAAATTCGTTTTGTTTTGCGATAGGATGTTGCAAATGAACTGGTTGGAGAACTGCAGGCAACTCCAGATCTCATTATTGGAAACTATAGTGATGGAAACCTAGTAGCATCTTTGTTGGCAAATAAACTAGGAGTTACTCAGGTTTGTGCTTCTGTAACATCAAGCGATCTTTTATTATTGTCCTAATTATTTACTCTAGGTATTTACTATTTTTTCATGTCCTTTGTACAGTGTACTATTGCCCATGCCTTGGAGAAAACAAAGTATCCAAATTCAGATTTATACTGGAAAAAGTTTGAGAACCAGTACCATTTTTCCAGCCAGTTTACTGCTGATTTAATTGCTATGAATCATGCTGATTTCATTATCACCAGTACCTTTCAAGAGATTGCCGGAAGGTATTGTTTCCATTAGGAGTTTGTTCATCCTTTTACCATACTAATTTCTTCTAATATGGAACTGAACTTTTCAAACCTTTTTGTTACATCAGCAAGGACACTGTGGGGCAATATGAGTCTCACATTGCATTTACCCTCCCTGGGCTCTACCGAGTGGTTCATGGAATCGATGTATTTGATCCAAAGTTCAACATTGTTTCCCCCGGAGCTGATATGTCAATTTACTTCCCTTACACAGAGGAGAGTAAGAGATTGACTTCCCTTCACCCTGAAATTGAGGAGCTTCTCTTCAGTTCTGTAGAGAACTCTGAACACAAGTAAGGACTTCTTAACATTTTTCAAGTTTATTCTCTCTCTCTCTCTCAAAAAAAAAAAAAAAAAACTCTCCATTTCTTTTCATCTAACGTTCTCATATGTTTTCAAGTATCTTCTATTCTTAGTAAACATCTCTGAAATTCTCTTCATCTAATGTTGCTCATTTGCTTTCGAAAGTCTCCTCTTCTTACTTTATAGCAACTGACCTGGAGATTCTCGCAGGTTTGTGTTGAAGGACCGGAATAAGCCTATTATCTTCTCGATGGCAAGATTAGACCGTGTGAAGAATATAACAGGTCTGGTTGAGCTATATGGAAGGAATGCCCGTCTGAGGGAACTAGTCAACCTTGTTGTTGTGGCTGGAGACCATGGGAAGGAATCCAAGGATCTTGAGGAACAAGAGGAGCTAAAGAAAATGTACAGCCTCATCAAGGAGTACAAATTGAATGGCCAGATCCGATGGATCTCTGCCCAGATGAACAGGGTTCGCAATGGAGAGCTGTATCGTTACATCGCCGATACAAAAGGAGCCTTTGTGCAGGTATATCATGCTGCTGTTGCTGTATTTTTAGGAACCATCCATACTACCAAATTAAATAAACAATCCTATGACTGTTTTAGTAATTTTTGTTTTTCCTTGTTCCTTTGGTTCTAGCCTGCCTTCTATGAAGCATTTGGGCTCACAGTTATTGAAGCCATGACTTGTGGCTTGCCCACATTTGCAACGTCTAACGGGGGGCCTGCGGAGATCATAGTTGATGGTGTTTCTGGCTTCCACATTGATCCTTATCAGGGAGACAAAGCTGCAGAGATTTTGGTCAGCTTCTTTGAGAAATGCAAGGAAGACCCCACCCACTGGGATAAGATTTCACAAGGAGGGCTGAAGCGAATCGAAGAGAAGTAAGTGTCATGCATCATTAAGTACTTTCCCACATTGAGTCTCCAGAATTCAAATGAGATCTGAAGCTTCTTGTGATGATATAGGTACACTTGGAAGCTATATTCTGAGAGGCTGATGACACTGGCTGGTGTCTATGGATTTTGGAAGTATGTCTCCAACCTCGATAGGCGAGAGACCCGCCGTTACCTTGAGATGTTTTATGCCCTCAAATATCGCAAATTGGTAAGTTCATCTTTTAGAACATATCCTAGATTCATGTATATATTTCAGTGAGTTTGTTCAGCAAATGATTCTCCTTTGCTGTGATGTCCAATGCAGGCAAGCTCTGTTCCTCTAGCAGTTGATGGAGAGACCATCAGCAATGGTCCAAAATAATGAGAAGTGGGGGGTAGACCTTGGCGTCAGTGATTTAGGATTCTGTCTTCTTCTATTTTTGTTCTTTATTTTGGATAAGCACTCTTTTCTCCTTTCTTCTTGGATTAGCGCCTTTGGTTTGTGCGTATTTAGCAAATTGTAGTGCTTTCTGAATGTGGTTCTACACATAAGGCTTAATGCCAAAAGTTCTCTGAAATACAAAAAACTTTATGCACCTTATTTCTCTGTGCCAATGAATGTAATGAGTGCATGAAACCAGCCAAATGTTGTGCAACAGTTAGAGAAGTGAGATAAGATAACCAAGACATGACATATAATCACTGCAGGAAAACCTAGATTGTATTAATGGTTGCTAGGATCCAATCAAGGAATGGTCAAGTATGGCTTAATCCTATATCATACTTGATTCTTTAGAGTGGTGTTGTTGCTTGTTGCTTTGACCTAAGCTAGCAAGTAGGGAATCTTGGGGAGCTGCATGACCTGCCATTGGCCGGCCAAATTTCCTTGACCTATTGAAATAAGCTTTTGCAAATTCGTAGGGAAATTAAGAAAATTTGTATTAGTGTTTAATATTGACGAAAAATTGATCCTCAAGAATGCCTAATCTGTGTTTTTTAAAAATGTTTACCTCAAATTTTTGATAGTTAGGTTTCCTCTCCAGTGACCTAAATAAAAGACCTTTTGATTATAGGTAAAATTTTAAGCTTTGAAATTGAGAGGAAGGTAAAAAAAAAAGGGAAAAAAAAACTGATCACTAGGTAAGATGGTACGTTTTGTAAAAGATTATTTGGTCATGAGTGGAAGGTGAAAAGTTCGTGTGTAAGAGAGAGAGAGAGAGAGAGAGTGAGAGTGTTGTGCTCTCGTGATATTGGAGGCTAGACGATAGGAAATAATCGGTTCCATTCCATCCCTTAATAAACCAGAGGCTCCCTACATAGAGTTGACTTGTTATGAATCTCCTGTCAGTTTCTCCAACACTAATCCATATCTAAAGACTTCAGCTTCTTCCCCACTATCTTCTCTTAACTTCCTTGCAGTTTTAGCCCTCTTTATTTCAAATTCATCAAACCAAAAGCAGGCCAAAGAATACTCACGTTTGCAGCATTATTATTGAATCTCTCACTCTATGTTCCACGGTGCATGCTGCTTTTCTTCCTGAACTTTTTCTTCCTGAACTTTTTTAAGTCGCATCTATGCTTTACAGGGTGGGAAAAGGCTTAGTTGAGTTGAGTTGTATCAACGCTTTACAGGGTCTTGCCTTGGAAGTACAATTGCATATTACTTGGCTCTCTACAAGCATCTATGCCTTACAGGGTCTTGCCTTGGAAGTGCAATTGCATATTACTTGGTTCTCTACAAAACTTGTTTGCATAAATGCATTTTGATGAAACATAGACATGATCATATGAAGCAGGCCTATAGATTGACAGTTGTCATCACTGTTAGCTACAGCTTAGATTCAATTACTAAAATTTTTAATGTGCCCTTTCTGTTCTACATGGGTGGAAGGAGCTCCTAATAACATAGGCATGAAAACCTGTAGTTTTTTTTTAATTTAAAACAAATACTATTTTTTAAATGAGAATTTTATAAATCAAAATTATATCTGGAAGTTTACATATTTAATGTGTCCACACTATAAGATCCCAATTATGTAGCTAAGCCTTCTCCAAAATCCAATGCACTAAGATGTATACAAGCATCCTATGCTGATAAAATTAAGATACAAGAACTTCAACAAAAATATTTAAAAGTTTATAACATATGTAAAAGTCCTCTTATATACAAAGGTTCGCATGACGTAGGGAATATGTTAGAGGTCAATTTCATAGAGGAACTTTGTATAGAATATATGTGAGAAAGATTAAAGAGATTATTGTGGTGCCAGTATATAGGTGTCCAGGTATCCTACATCTCTGTCATTTTCTCCTCTTCTTGGTCTTTAGGTGTCAACTAGAAGGCACAAGTGACAAATTTTGTTGGGTGAAGTTCAATTATCTTTTTGTGCTGAAGTAAGACTCTTTTGGATGGAGCAAAGCCACAAAGGTGTAATTGCCATGATTATGGATTCCAGATGAGAGGACAACCAATACCCCTTTACAGCACTATGTTATATCGTCTATTGACGAGTCCTGTTGCTTTTAAGTGTTAGAAATAAAGACTATATCATGTTAAAAATGGGCCATCTAAAATGACTTTTGGAAATCCCTAAAATGAAAAATACTTCAAATATTTGTTGATATGAAAACTACAAGGTGAATTTTGAAGATGCAGAGTGAAATAAAGTCACAGAGATACTAACAGTGCACTTGATGCATCCTTTTTCTTCTTTCTTGATTATTTCTGTTCATTCTTCGATGGAAGTCCTCGGGCATACCAAACCACCAAGCTCATCACTGATAGTTGTGTTGTAGCACGTTAAAGAAAATTGAGTAATAATAAAAATTTGCATTTTTAAATAATATAATTTTAAATATATTGGTATAGTGAAATGAACCGGCACTTATCTTAGTTTCTCACGAAGCAGGAGTTCCTCTTGAAGTCTATCTTCCAATTCATTCTGAAGTTGTTCTAATTCAGCTTCAGCAATTGTTTTGCATTTCTCTTTCTCTATCTTCACTTGACATGCAATTTTTTTTTTAAATTTTCTGCAGTACAACCAGAATACGCAAGTATTTAACAAATAATGCTTTGCTTGGATAACATAATACTATCAAGGAATTTAAGGATCCTCAGGAACCAAATTAATTATCACTGAAAAGAATCCCAGAGCATATTCTCAGAATTCTCAACTTGAGTCCCGAAGAGGCTCCCTCTTCTTCTTGATTCTACATGACAATACAAATCTACAACGACCACTTTCTCTATGTAGAAAAGCAAACTCTGTTGGTCCAGGATGTCAATTTCTTTGGATTTTGGTAACCAAAAACACTCACCATCATCTCAAATAATGATCTTGTGATAATGCCAACATTGATGCTTGATGTGCCTCTCAATAGGGTTGCGAATAAGTTGAACCAGAATTATAGGGCTGCGAAAAGTTGAACCAGAATTTGGCAGCTCAGGCTTGGCTTATGTTAAATGGAAATATGATCTAGATTAGCTTAACTGCAAAATGTTCAGGCTTCATACATTTTCTAATGAATGGGCTTGAAGTTGAGCTCAGGCCCCACCAGTTTTTGCAAGCCTAGAGCATTAAAATGGGCTTGAGCTTAGCTTATTTCTCAATCAGATGAGCTTAAAGAAGCCTGTTATTAAGCTAAGCCTGAGCTATTGTGAATGGCGTGGTCTACTTACAGCCCTAATTCTCAAGATAATATATGGACAGCAGGAGCTGATAGAGTGCACAATCTTAATAGCTTCAAGGTTTGAAGTAGAGGAACATGAGTTTTGGGAGTTTGATAGACTAGTTGCTTTCTTTGTACTGTTTCACCTTTCCTATGTCATTACCTTCCTCAGGGATCACCTAAGATCATTGCAATAGAAGAAAGGTGGCAGTACGGCATCTAAATTTCAGGAGGGACCTCCTGGATTCAAAATTTAAGATAGTTTTGGAAGTGGATAAAGTCATTACCATTTATTCACCTTCATTAGTTATAGCATAATAAGATGCGGATGTTAGTAAAAGCTTTTCTGCAAAGTCCTAAATAGTAGTATCTAATAGTTCCTCACTTCCCTTGCAGAAACATCCATTTGACACTGAGATCGTCCTCTAAATGTTGGAAATCTCATCTACTACAAATGATATAAGTTTCAGAAACAGATCATAAGATATGTTTTATTTAAGGACACCGGGACCATCAGTCACTCCGTCAGCTGCCATATAAAGCACAGCAGAGGAACGATGGCATCTTTGACATAATGGAGGGATTGGATTTGAAAATGCCAGAGCTTCTCTTGAGTTGAAACTGGTTCACTCCATATGAATTCTTCACCTCTTTAGGATTTAAGGATATTCTTTTAAATAAGACTACTAAGACGTAACTTCCTTTTTGTCATTTCTGATTCCATGCTAAACCTCGAGCTAACAACTATTAATACAAATAAGAAAAAAGATAAAAGAAATTAAAACCATAAGTCTAGAAGACGAAGAAATGGAGGGATCCTGACCTTTTAATAAGCTTCGAAGCTCATGGAAATCCGACAGGCATGCAGAGTAGAGATTATTAGCTCCCTCCAATAATTGCATCAAGCTATCACCAACCTTTTTATTCTCGAGGACTCCAACAAGATCATCCCCCAACGAGAGAAGATTCTGAATGTCAACTCTTTTACCGGCATTCGCCATCGAAGACACCACAATCCCATACTGGACGAGAGAATTCCCAAGCTTTGATGAATAAAAACCGGATCTGATGGGGCCAGTTGACCTATAGGCTACGATGACCGCATTTGGACTTGGATTCCAGTGTCGGCCCATCCCAGTTGACCTTGGCTAATTGACCCATCCTCGGCTTTGGACTTGGCCAACCCCAACCGAAGGATACGGCTGGCATCAACAAGCCCCCAGTCCTATGGTCAGAATTCCTCTGACAACGGAAATCGGAAATTATTTGATGGGGTCAGTTAACCCTATGGGCAACGATGACAGCATGTTCTGGATGGCCCGATAATCCCAAGGCGGCCTTCCTAGACGGCCCTATACTCAGTGGCCTTCCTGAACGGCTCAATTTTTAGATGGCCTCCTCTCAAGGCGGGTCAGTCCTAGGTGGCCTCCCAAGTCGGCCCAGTCCCAAGGCAGCCTCAGACTCCCAAGGCAGCCGCGGCGACTAGATGAGAACTTGGCTCACTCCGCTTCTCGGGCCATCAATGAATGCCAAGGGGCCACTCTGAAAGGAGTGTCTCACTTTGACACGGTCTCTTCCTCTACGGTGACCCGGCACGTTAGTATTTCCACCTTGGCTCAAGCTAGGCCAGAGAGACCGAAAGTCAAGGATGTTGACAAAGTTCATTGAAGACAACATTTCCTCTTTCCATAGGCCTAAACTAAATTCTTTATGGCAGCAACAAAGGGGGAGTTGTACTTTCCAAAAGCCATGTGAACTCTCCTCATTAAGGAGAGGGTTGTGAGCCATCTTGTCACCCCTTCTTATAAATTGGACAAAATAATCCATGATGGCTGATTCAAAGCAAGATGAGATGGGCCTCATCTTGACCAAAACCGTCCTCTATGGTTTCGTCATCACATTGGAAAGGAGGAACTTTTGCGCTACCACGGGGATGGTGATGCAAGACACCAGTATGCTATAGGCCGAGAGCTACCTGCTGCACCTCCATGGATGACCATCTTCGTCCCCAAGTCCAGACAGTGTCTCCTAGCTCCCGGTTTTAGCATCCGTCCTGGCTCCAGGCAGACGTAGGAGGCGGAGAGGCTTACATGCATAGGAATCTGCATGCGTGGAGCTCACATGCTGGGCTCCACTGTCATCTATACATGCATGGGGAGGGATATAGGATAATCAGGTGGTCACCCACCTTTGACAAGACAATGCCTGTTGCTCTAACATGCCATTAAGAAGCAAGCATCTTCATAAATGCTTTGACAAGCAGTACCTCAAGTCTCACAAACATCAGTCCTGACATTCCATCTACAAAAGTCATCAGTCATCATGACACCCCAACCATTCAAACCAGATGAGCCCCAAAAGTCATGGTCCATCATGAGGCTCCATGTGACTCATTCCTTCACTAGATGACAAGGCTCCAAGCTTCAAGCCACACAAAGTCCAAAGATGAATAAATTAGGTAAGAGGAACCCTCGATCAGGTAACCAACCAATAACTACAACAACACACGCTCATTCTTGCTCACAGAGATCTCTTCTCTAAGCTCTCTCTCTTTCTCTTTCGAGCTTCCTCAAGCTCACGGCTGTTGCCCAGAGCACTGATTTGAGCATCGGAGGGTCCTCGCCAGAATCTCCGATCCTTGGAACCTTTGCAGGCTCCCAATCTCGAGAAGCTCGCAGGAAGATCTCGAGCTCGCTGGAGAAGGAAATCGAATGCTCGTGAACGTTCGAGGAGGGTCATCTGGCAACAATAGATTGACACGCTAGGTAGGGGATGCATTGAAGGAAAGAGAGCTATGTTTCCCTGAGCTATAAGCCTTTGTCCCCTCTAAGACAACTATGGTGGTGATGCGCATACCGAAGGCCTCTGCCAGTTATACCAGGGGCATCCACATCGCACTGAGCAGCAGAGGGCTATCCTCTCTACTCCTCCTTCACCATCAGCCTCGGCTGCTCTAACTAACCAACTGGTCATCCTCAATCAATAAGTTCAAGCCTTGATTGCAGCAGTTCATGAGCTGTAGGAGCAACGCTCAGTGGCCACTCAGCAGCAGCCCAAGCCTCTCACATTGCCTGTGATAGCTGCACCAGTTAACCAGCGATTCACCCGCGAAAAATCTTCTCAAAGAGAGGCTCACCACTATCATGCTTCTCCTAAGTACCACCACCGTAAAGCTTTAAGAGACTGCGGTCTCCTGCCTTCTACTCGAGCAGTCCCTCTCCCCGACGGCGACACGGAAAAGAACCTGAGCGGGAGCATTATCAGTGGCATCACTCCTCCCATTACTCATCTTCCGAGTCATCTGGGGAGGACCTTAATCATGAGATGAAGAGGCGCTTGGACGAACAACATCGGCGGCTGGAGGAGCTCAGTCAGAGGCTCAACAATCAGCCAGAGGTGGACTACAACACTCGTCCACCCCTCACCCGCCGTATTATAGAAGAGCCCATTCCTTTTAGGTTCTTCCTTCCTCAGTTGGATCTATTTGATGGCACCACGGATCCACTTGACCACCTCAAGAGCTACAAGGATCTGATGCAAATTCAAGGAGCAACTGATACCCTTTTATGTGTGTTTTTTTGGCCACCCTGCGGAAGGCTGCGCGTGTTTGGTATTCTGGCCTACCTCCGCATAGCATCAACTCTTTCTGACAGTTGGAGATTACTTTCTTGATGCACTTTGATGCTTGTCGAAAAATTCTCCGGATGGAAGATAGTTTGTTCTCCATCCGATAGAAGGAGGAAGAACCCATAAGGGATTTGTGGCCTATTTCAAGATGGCTACCGTGGAGGTTTATTACCTCAATGATGTTGTGGCCACTTTGGCCCTGAAGCAGGGACTTCGCCACTCCCGCTTCACTTATTCACTAGACAAGAAATCTCCTAGCTCCTACACCGAGCTCCTAAGTCATGCATAGAAATATATTCACGCCGACGAAGTTGACTTCACACGAAGGGCACTAAAGGAAAGATAGCTCTGTGACACTAAATTGCAAGCCTTCGCATGGTGGCAAGCACTTATACTTTTATCAATTATGCAGTTATACTGGAAGCATCAGGGGCAGAACAATTTTTAGAACGGACGAACTTGAGACATTGTCCATGGCCAGTCACCTTAAGCATTTATGGTTATTTTATTTCCTGGTGGTGGTAAGCCGAGAGTGCTGGGGCTATTAATATAAGACGGGAGATGAGACAAGGGGCTTTGACTGTTGACTCTACCAACCCCCTCTCTTTTCTCTCTGTTGCACCTAGAGAAAAGAGAAAAGACAAGAGCAAACAAAGTTCTATACTCCTTTAGCTTGGCGGATGCAACGCCCACAAGCTTAAGGAGTGTGGGGGGCATATGATGGGGCCAGTTAACCCCATGGGCAATGATGACAGCATGTTCTGGATGGCTCAGCAATCCCAAGGCGGCCTTCCTAGTAGCCCTATCCTTGGTGGCCTTCCTGAATAGCTCAATTTCTAGATGGCCTCCTCTTAAGGCGGCTCAGTCCTAGGCGGCCTCCCAACTCAGCCTCCCAAGTTGGCCCAATCCTAGGCGGCCTCCCAAGTTGGCCCAGTCCTAGGCGGCCTCAGACTCCCAAGGCGACCGCAACCGACTAGACAAGAACTCGGCTCACTTCCGCTTCTTGGGCCATCATTGAATCCAAGGGGCCACTCTCGGAAGGAGTGTCGCAATCTAACACGTCTCTTCCTCTACGGTGACCGGGCACGTTAGTATTTCCACCTTGGCTCAAGCCAGGCCAGAGAGACCGAAAGTCAAGGATGCTAACAAAGTTAATTGAAACAATTTCTCTCTTGCCGTAGGCCTAAACTAAATTCTTTACGGCAGCAATAGAGGGGGAGTTGTACTTTCAAAAGCCATATGAACTCTCCTCATTAAGGAAAGGGTTGTGAGCCGTCTTGTCACCCTTTCTCATGAATCTAGACAAAACAATCCATGGTGGCTGATTCAAAGCAAGATGAGGTTGGCCTCATCTTGACCACAACCGTCCTCTTAGATGGTTTCATCATCATGCTGGAAAGGAGGAACTTTTGCGCTACCACGGGGATCGTGATGCAAGACACCAGCATGCTATAGGCCGAGAGCTACCTGCTGCACCTCCACGGACGGCCATCTTCGTTCCCAAGTCCAGACAGTGTCTCCTAGCTCCCGATTTCAGCATCCGTCCCGGCTCCAGGCAGACGTAGGAGGCGGAGAGGCTTACATGCATAGGAATCTGCATGCATGGAGTCACATGTTGGGCTCCACCATTGTCTGTACATGCATCGAAAGGGATACATGATAATTAGGTGGTTACCCACCTTTGACGAGACAACGCCTGTAGCTCTAACATGCCACTAAGAAGCAAGCATCTTCATAAATGCTCTGACAAGCAGTACCTCAAGTCTCATAGACATCAGTCCTGATATTCCATCTACAAAAGTCATCATCATCATGACACCCCAACCACTCAAACCAGATGAGCCCCAAAAGTCATGGTCCATCATGAGGTTCCACGTGACTCATTCTTCACTAGATGACAAGGCTCCAAGCTTCAAGCCACACGAAGTCCAAAGATGAATAAATTGTGTAAGAGGGACCCCCGACTAGGTAACCAACCAACAACCACAACAACACATACTCATTCTTGCTCATAGAGAGCTCTTCTATAAGCTTTCTCTCTCTTTCTCTTTCGAGCTTCCTCAAGCTTACGGTTGTTTCCCAGAGCACTGACTTGAGCGTCAGAGGGTCCTGCTGGAATCTCCAGTCCCGGGACTTTTTGCATGCTTCCGACCCCAAGAAGCTCGCCAGAAGATCCCGGGCTTGCTGGAGAAGATGACCAGATGCTTGCGGACGTTCGAGGTGGGTCATACAACAACATTATTATAGAGGGAAAAAGATAGGGGAGGGTAGTAGGTGATCTGACTTTGACTCCATCACCCTCTCACTCTCCTTCTCTCTCTCTCTTTCTCTTTGTTGCACCCTGGAGACAGCTGAGTCTAGAACCTCCCAAGAACAAGCCGTTGAGACAAGCCATGATGTCATGACCTTGAGGACCATGGACACTCCACCAACCTTCTTCTAGGTGGTTGATGTAGGGAGAAACAATCTCCAAGGCATGCATATTTAATAATTTGATAACAATTATCAGTGCAAAATTTTAAAGATTAAATATTAATCTATCTAACATGCATCAAGATCATATATTTGCCTTATATATAGGATCGTTTGATCTAAAATATGCATATAAATAAAAACATCAAGATCATATCTTGATCTTCAAGATGAGAAGTTATACTACTTATCTTGAAGTCTGCCTTAAGATCTAGAGATCAAATCACTTACCTTAAGAACAGTAGATAAATCCTTATTGCTCTGCAGTCGTTCAATCGTTCAGCCTCTAGTATCGTCCATGCGAAGCCCCCGAATGATCGGATTCCCGAAAGTGCTAGCTCGCGAAAAAACAACTTTGCTGATCTTGAATCCTCCCACTTGAATCTTCTTCCAAGATCCATCAAACTATCGCTGACATCAAAATCACACCAGGATTTTTTATTCTAAATCTTTAGAAATTCAATCCACAACATTTCGTTGTTGTTCGATGATTGGTGAAGAATGTCCTCTAATTTATAGGCTCAATATAGCCTTTAGCCCATTGAATTCTAGCACTTAGAATTTTGCCGTTCGGTGAAAACCAAAGAGACGTAGCGTTTGGTTAATTCCGACGTTCGGTGAAAACCAAAGAGATGCAGCATTTGGTTAATTCCGACGTTCGGTGCAAACCAAAGAGACGCAATGTTTGGTTAATTTCGACGTTAGGTGAAAACCAAAGAGATGTC
This sequence comes from Calamus simplicifolius, assembly GCA_900491605.1. NCBI lineage: Eukaryota > Viridiplantae > Streptophyta > Magnoliopsida > Arecales > Arecaceae > Calamus > Calamus simplicifolius. The sequence goes on along the minus strand of UESW01005045.1, from coordinate 388,948 downwards.
GTTGGTTAATTCAAAGAGGTGCATGAATTCTAACACTTAGAATTCCAACAGAACTATTTGGAGAAGATTAATGTTATACATTAAATTCTACATGAAAATTTAATCTCTCATGAGATGGTATTTCAGCCATCTCATCATATGAGATCCTTATGCGAGAAAACTCTTTTCACACATGGGGTTTGGATTTGGGTTTTGGTTTAAGCTGATTTAAATTTATTGGATTGAACTTACATAAATCATGGTCCTAGCCCAAATCAAATTTGGCTAGTCCTGAATCTATTTAAATCCAAATCAAGTCTAATTTTAAATCAATATTTGAAATTGATTAGTCCTTCTAATAGACTTAAACCAAATTGAATCTTATTCACTTGTACTTAACCCAATTGAGATAATTCAATCAATCAAATTGATTAATTAAATCATACACGATTCTCAATCGTTGATCAGCAAATAGATCATCCTAGGAAACGTCTATGCGTGTGACTCTCTAGGTTCGAACCTAAGCCGGTAGCATAGGAATAATTTTCTATACTAATCGATGTGCCCATTTAGCAATGAAACCCGACGTTCGGATAGGTCAAAGAGTTGCCGAAAAAACTCCAAGAACCCTAAGAAATAGTTACCGTATAATTCATCCTTTTGACCACAAATGCCAAGGATGGCTTAAAAGCCTGTCAACTCTAAACAGCAAATCCATAAAGTGATTTCAACTTTAGTGATCATGTGACCTTCACATGAAGTGCCTTGGCCAAGGTCTTGCTAAATTGAAATACAAGCATTTCTCCTTTTAACGGAATAGGTCAAATTCCATCTTGATCCATAACTGACTACCACAAGTACTTGACTGCACCCAGTAACCTTTCGTAGCTGGATTAGAAATCCAGGTGTCTGGCACCTAAGTACAATAAGTTTCTTGCAAGTCACCGGTTGTGATCTTCAGGTCTAAAGGATACTTATACCCATATCTTTTCGGATTAACTCTTGACAGCAGAGTATCCGAAAATGAGTCACGTTCAGTGAAATGTACTCTTACACGTTCACCTGTATGTCATACTAGTGTCTCTACACTCTTTGGTTAAGAGGACAACCAACAAATATGATATACAACATCCTATAATTGATAGTACTATGGCCCTGTCATAGTATATCATTTGGTCGCGAACTCTTTTGAGGACCTTCAAAGATAAATCCTCCTTTATCGTGAAGGAAGATCCTGAGGGCTTCATTACCATTAGGAGTTTTAAGAAGATGTTCTTGTAATGAATAAACTGCCAAATAACTTTTATTAATATATCAATTTATATGTAATTTACATTAGCACAATCATCAAATGATTAGCTTTAGGATACAATTCCTAACAGTTGAGGACATTACCAGCTTATTATCCTCAACTCCACGAACCAAAGGTCGGAGCCAAATTAGGAGTTGTATGACCTTCGATGGGGGATCAGGATGCTGAAGAAAGGCCTCTTCTCCAAGGTGGATAGCAGCTCCTCCGATGTCGGAAGAGGCTTCCCCAAATCGTCGCGCGACAACCCCATGGCCCCGGCAGAGGCCAGCTAAGGCAAGGACAACTCGGGGGAAGTCAGGGAAACCATCTTCCCCATGGTTGTCGTTCCTCTCGGTTCTCCCAAGCCTCTCGCCCCGATTCTCTCCTCCCAGCTTCGTCCCAACTTCACGGACAACCCCGAACCAGGAATTCGGCTCCCTGCTTCTAGAGCACGACAACTTCGTCCCGGCACTGGGTACCAGACTTTGTCCCAGCACCAGCACCGGCTCCATCCAGCTCCCAGTTTCGGTGTCCGTCTCAGCTCCTTGGCGGCCTCCCTAGCGGCCCCATCCTAGGCGGCCTCCCAAGGTGGCCCCATCCTAGGCGGCCTCATCCTAGGTGGCTCTTCTCTTTCTAAGCGGCCTCATCCTAAGTGGCCTTCCTATTCTTGGATCAAACCGGACTCCCGGCCACGCCGGCTCCCAGTTCCTACCCGGCCTTCCCCAACTGTCCAAATCCATTCCAACCAACTCAGCTTCCTTCACAGCAGCCAGCCCCTGCCTCGAACTCGGCTCCATCTCCAGACGGTTGCCCTCGGCATGCTTCTGTTTCTAGTTGGCCTAAGGAGGACGATGGCTATGTGCTCATCTCCATGCACAATGAGACAACGTTGGAGTCGGAGTTGCTCATCGTGAACACTGCCAGCATGTTACCCTCCAAGGAAAAGAAAGCCAAAGAAAGGCCTGGTGCTGATGATTTCATTGTTAGCACCAACCTGGAATGGATGAAGTATGAGAAGAAGAGACCGATTACGTCATCTACACAGTGGTGGCTTGGCACTCCCTGGGGCGAATCTTGGAGCTTATCAAGGAGGCTTGAAGGCGACTCGGCCACCTAGGGGTGCCTCCACGGCCACACTGTGGGGCCCACGTGCCTGGCCTCACCACTCACCACTATCCGCATAAGACGATAAATACGACACGTTTGGGGACATAGCCGGCAAGCGCTGTGGTGATCACCCACACCCTGTAAGCATGCAACAACCTACAGCTGACATCTGACATTTGAATCAAGTGACCACCCACTTTGATGGGACAACGCCTGTAGCTTTGACATGCCACTAAGGAGCAAGCCTCACCATTGCTGCCATCATCATAAATGCTTTGACATATGGCAGCACCTCAAGTCTCATAGACATCAGCCCTAACATTCCATCCAAAAAGTCATCATTCATAATGAGGCCTCAACCACTCAAATCAGATGAGCCCCAAAAGTCATAATTCATCATGAGACTCCAAGCTTCCCAAGCAAGCCACACAGAGTCAAAAGATCAATAAAATGGGTAAGAGGGACCCCCGACTGGGTAACAATACACAACACTCCTAAACGCTCATTCTTGCTTATAGAGAGCTCTTCTCTAAGCCTCTCTCTCTTTCGAGCTTTTGCTTACGACTATTGCCTAGAGCACTGACTTAAGCGTCGGAGTGTCCCCACCGGAATCTTCGGTCCCTGAAACTTTTTACAGGCTTTCGACCATAAGAAGCTCGCTGAAAGATTCCCGGGCTCATTGGAAAAGGCGGCCGGACGCTCACGGACGTTCGAGGAGGATGATCTAGCAGCATCAGGATCTTTAGCTCCCTTTGCTTTCCTAAGATCACTCGTTCTGCAACACATAGATACTTGAATTCAAACCCGGGTATTTCTATATGCACAAAAATTACTCTTTACATTGACACTTAAAAAAAAAATACCCAATTTATCCATTATGTAAAACCTTTGTACCCTCTTAAATTTCTCTCAATATCCCATTCTCAATCACCCCTTCTCTTTCTTTACTGTTTCAGTTTTCTCTACCCCTCATTCCCCTCACTACATATTTGGCCTAATCAGACTGAACACTAACATACTGTTCACCCCGATCAGGTCGAACATATTCCTAATAGGCCGAATATTTGACCATTTTTGATTCTCGGTATTTCTCCTTTTATTTTTTAATCTTATCCCCATGATTTTTATGAAATTTCTAAGATGGACCCACTGGAGGCAACGCATTCTCCCTTTTTTTTCAAAAAAATAATATTCTTTATCAATCCTTTTATTTAAAATTAAATTAAATATAAATTTAATTTTATTCATAATTTGACTTTATTTTATTAGATAAAAGATAAAATTTAATTTTATCACGGAAGGCAACGCCTTCTCTTCTCGCCATCGGGATATTTAATTTTATCCATAGGAGATAATGCCTCTTCTCTACCGCCGTATCTAGCTGGGGAGGAAGGGAAGTCTCTCAGTTGGAAGGAAAAGGGAATGAGCGTGGAAAGAAGGGGTATGAAAAAAAGAAAAAAAAAATAAGGTGTGAGGATAATTTTAAAATTTTTAAAATTTGAAAGGATATATAGATAAATTTTGTGAACATGGAGAGTAATTTTAAAAATTTAAAAATTTGTGGTGCATATAGCAGCTTCAAACCCATCACATTCCCCGGTTATTCCCAAAACTGAGAGAGAGAGAGAGAGTCGAAGGAAGCCGAAGCGAGACGAGGCTGAGAGAAAAACTATTGATGGACTGTCCGCATATATATTTTATAATGATAACTAGATCTGTCGTCCGAATTTTATCTTAAACAAAACCTAACTGCCGATACTTTTCGTCGCGCATGGGCTTGGAGGAAACTGATTACCGCATGGAATGGTTTATGGGCAAAACGCGTAGATAGTTCTTAAATGAGAGGCGGGCGCGTCCTAAAAGGCTGGGCCGTTTTCGGGTCGAATCGAAATTAGCGATTCGGGTCCGGTAAGCGCAGTAACGGGTTTCCCTTAACCCAACCAGATCCGGCATAGAGGCCTATCTGGAATCGTTGGTGCCCGTGTTTTTTTGGGTTTCTTGCCTCCGTCGATAACAAACCTCGCCTTTTCTCTCCACCCAAGCCTCCGAGCTTCTTCCAATCTTGAATTGATTTGAATTCTTTGATTATATTTGGAAAGCATCAAGAAGGTTAGATTTTCGTGAAAACTTCCTCTTTCTTTTTTTTTTTATTTGTTTTGAATTTAGCGTTTTATCGATTCTGTTTCTCTCTTTGTCATGTTCGCCCTTCTCCTGCTTTTAGGGTTTTCATGAATCCTAGGAAGGGCCTTCATATTGAGGACCATGTGAGCTTGAATTTAGATGTTATATGTTGATGCTCTTCATGTTTCGTTAAAGATCGTCCGGAAAGAAAATGAAATCACGAAAGCTCTTTAGATTACGATCAGTTCCTTTGATGAAGGGGAAGCTATCAGATGTAGTAAAATTGCTGACTTTGTTGCAATCTTGATGTTTGGCTTGTTCTGCCTTATCTGTGGGCTAATCTTATTATTTGGATTAATGGTTTCAACATTAAGAAAAATGAGTATGGAAAGGTTTGGAATAGATGAAGTATGTCATTTTGGTAGAACTGGATGGATAATGGTTATTGATGGAACTGCAATATGTTAGGAGTAAGAGAGAGAGAGAGCGCTATCTGATTTGAATGTATGATGATCCATGATTAGCAGATTTGACAATATACTTGGAATCCTGACATTATGGGCGCCTTTAGATATTGAATTCACTTCTTTTATTCCCAAAGCATGTTCATGTTGGACTCAAAGAAATAATATTAAAATAAATAAATACTTATTTTATTATAAGCTTAAATCTTTTTAGATAATTTTAGGAATAACTTAGTGCAATGGTATAATTTTGCAAAGGCAAAATAAGTGAAAGAACTTTGAAAAGTGAAACACATTTGAAGATCTTTTAGAATTAGGAAACAACTCATCTTATTCTCATGCAATTAAGGAAATATTTAACATTTGGAAGTATGTAAGAGAATTATCAGCTTTAGTGAAAAAAGAAGGGAGGGAGGGAGGGAGTCTTAGGGGATTTGGGAAACAGGAAGCATAAGCATTACAATTCAGAGAAGTAGAGGTGGGATTAATGGGATTGGAACTTGGGGTGGGGGTCAGGCATGGGTTACATACTACAAGCGTGGTGGCGCAAGATGCTGCTATCTCTTTTTTAACTTGTTTCCAACTAGGTATGTGGTGGTTTCAATCATTGATAACTGTCTGCTAAATCTTAGAAAAATATAATAATGGCAACCTATACTATCATCCAATGGAGTATTCTCACTCCAAAATGAGTGCAATTCATGTAGCGTGTGCTCATGATGGTCCTACCTTGATATCATGTAAACCTCACCCAATATAATTGTGGGATTAGATGATATTTCCATATTTAGTGGATGTTGTTTTTTCTTATTGGTGGCTGGTGGCCATAATAGCATACTTTGGGAACAAAAATTGACAGTGTAAATTTAACTTCAGTTTCTCCTTTTCAGAATTTTATTATGATTATGTCTGTGGTTAGTTAAAATTGCACCTTGTTGAGTTTGATGTGACAGTTATAGATCTTGGTATTGAAAGAAGAAAAATACTACCGCTTGTTTTGGGTCAAATTCTGTGAATTTTGTATTGTGTTCCCATTATTTTATCATGAGAAAGTTTCGGTGATAGATTCTTGAGTATTTTTTTCAGACCTTGAATTACCTGTACTTATTCTATTTAGCTATTGCAATTTTCTTGAAGAATTTTCATCATAACTGTTGACACTTAAAATGTGTACTCATTTTATTTAGTTCTCCGATGGTTCTTCTGATTTCTTATTCTCCACTTCTGGAAGCATGTTATGTTTGCGTATTGCAGCATAACTATTTTTGGTGCTTAATATGCTTGGTGCTGCTTAGAAATTTGTGAAGTTTGTTTTGTCTAACTTGCCACTATAAGTTTTTTCTTTCCTTGTAATGACATTTCTTCTTTCAGTCTATGCAGGTGGTCATTGAATATGTTGCTTTCTGAGTCCTAATCCTTCTTTATAGTTGCATCAGTGGATAAATATTATGGTAGAACGTGTAGGAGGAGCTTCGTCTATTGAAACTTGAAAGCCTTAAAGTATCTGATAGATGGATGGCAGGATCTAAAGGAATAGTTTCATATCCTTCGCTCTCTGAGCTTGATAAAGAAAGCCATTATGAGGAAGACTACCAATCTGATTTCTGGAGTGTCCCCGAGAAAAAGGCTTGCTCATCTGGGCAAAGATTAAGGAATGAGAATAACTTTCTTCATGGATATGATTCAGATGAAGAGTCTTGCATTTCTCCACAGCCCAGAGCACTTCCTGAAGTGAACTTGAAAAATGTCTTGAGTGGGATCGTTGCAATTCTCACTGGCAGTGGCAAAAGAGATGGCAATGTTCAACCTCGTCAAATTTCTAGTGCATCTTTTTTGGGATCTGAAAGCAATGGAGACAGCTTCTTGCATCCATCAGTGTACATACCAAGCGCACCACCATTGCTTGAGGCAGAAGCCAGCAACTATAGTGCTTATAGGGAGGCACTAGAAGCAGAACCTCCACAGTGGCTTCCAGATAGTTACACTACAGTCTGCATGCAGTGCAATTCTCCTTTCACTGCCCTTACCCGTGGAAGGCATCACTGCCGATTTTGTGGGGGTGTTTTCTGTAGAGCATGCACAAAAGGGAGATGTTTGTTACCTGTCAAGTTCCGAGAGCAAGATCCTCAGAGAGTGTGTGATGCCTGCTATGATAGACTGGATCCTTTGCAAGGCATATTGATTAACACTATTAGTAATGCTATGCAGCCTGCAAAACATGATGTTATGGATTGGACATGCGCAAGAGGGTGGTTAAATTTGCCTGTGGCATTATCAATGGAACATGAGATATACAAAGCAGCAAACACTTTGAGGAGTTATAGCCAGGTGCATTTTTCTGCATCTATGCCTTCTTTTTTATAATTTTATTAAGGTTTACAAATGGAATTGGTCTTTGGCTAAGTCTCATTATTGATGTCATTGTTTTGATCATGCTTGACTGAATTTTGACGTGCAGGTTGCCAGATTGAATCCTGAGAAGTCTATTCCTCTGGCTGTCCTAAAAGGAGCAAAAGGACTTGCTATTTTGACAGTTGCCAAGGCTGGTGCAGTTCTTACTTACAAATTAGGCACAGGCCTAGTTGTTGCTCGAGGTCAGATGGGTCATGGTCTGCACCATCTGCCATACTCTCTGTTGGTCTAGGATGGGGTGCACAGGTAGGCATGCAATAAGATACATTTGTGCTCTTTCTTTCACTTCTCTTTTCCAGTATATGATTCTCAATGGTGTTTAACATCTGTTTCCATATCAGTGCATATCACTAATAAGGTTGTCACAAGATAAAATGGCGGGGGATTTTTTTTATTGATAAAGTTTCATTTTCCAAAGTTCTGACAGAAGCAAGAGTGCAAAATTTGATTAAAATTTAAATGAGTATACATGACAGATGAGAGAAGAAGTTTCTTATACATAAATCAAGAATAACGTTTGCTTACCTAGCTGCAAACATGTAGGCACCTTATAGTCTTCTACATACGTTTCTATAGTAGATTGACACTTTGCTTGTACGTGCTTGAAATACCTTATAATGTGCTGCAGAGTTTCAAAAGTTAATTGTCACATTAATCATGACTGATTTAACATGTCTTCTGTATCTGATATCTTAATGTTTCATGAAGACAAATGTGAAGTTGGAGGATTATTCATGAAAGATAAAATATTAGAAAAACTATTTAACTAACTTGTGTGCTAGGAAAGTCTCATGCCTTTAGGCCTTCTACCATCTATTGGATTGGCTTTATGAATCAAACCACTCTCAACTATTAGTGAGTTGGTATTGATTTGATGGCTGGGTACTTCTCCAGCCAAGAGAGTACCTTGCTATGGAAACCTAGATGACTAGTTGGGGGAAAAGGATATGTGAATTACTAATTTTGCAGTTTTATGCTTCTGAAACTAAGAAGCAAACCCTGTGGTTAGAATTAAGAAAAAACAAAAGAAACTTCAATGAAAACTGCTTTCATGTTTGAGGGACAATTTAAACACAATACCAAATGTTTAGCACATGCAAGTATGTAAGTAATATTACTAAGAAATGGATAATCTATCAGTATACATGTTCTTTTATCATTTAGCACTCATATATAGTTTGTCTCTTCCTCTGATTTATGCATATTTTTAAGGCAATAGATGCAAAGAGCAATCTGTGGAGTCAAAATTACTCATGAAATTCCAAATTTGTTAGCATGATAAAAGACTTTAGCATCCTTCCATCTATTAAAAACATGCTGTTTGTGAGTTGTTAAACATCTCAGATGACAAGTTTGATTTTGTGGGCGACTATAAAAGGAACATTACTAGAGGTAATTAACATGATGAAAAAACACTTGGTCTTATTGGTGGTTGTGGTTTCCTGATAAATAAAAAATGATGGTAACATTTCAGGTTTCTGCACTTGAAACCTGACTATCCAAGAGGGAAATATGAATTCAAGTTTTGGACTGTTGCCGTGGCTTAAAGATCATACTTCTTTCTTTCTTTTTTAATTTCTCGGGGTGGGGTCTAATCTGTTTTGTTGTACAGATTGGGGGAGAACTCATGGACTTCATCATTGTTCTACATGGTTCTAAAGCTGTCAAGACATTTACTAGCCGCATGCATTTTTCCCTTGGGGGAGGTTTGAGTGCAGCAGCAGGACCAGTTGGGAGAGTCTTTGAAGCAGATATCCGAGCTGGAGATAAGGGATCTGGAATGTGTTATACTTATAGTTGTAGCAAAGGTAATATTTTCAGAAACATCTACAGATATCTGAATGTTCAATAAGTTGGTGCATTTGCTTACTTTTATATTTTCCCAAACATGTGGTGCGCCAGCATGTTTTCTTCCAATGGTCAGTTTACTCTCCTTTCATCTGACTCCATCATGCACCTTTATACTCATCATTGACAACAGCTCCCTTTGCTCCTCAAGAGTGGCGTAGTCTTCTATGGAGATCGAACTGCCATTGTCCATACCGTGTGCACTTCCTCCTCCATAATCATGATTCCCAAGAGATTATTTTATAAGTAACATTCTTCAAAACATGGCATGATTCCTGTTTGCTTCTGTTTCTTGTTTCTTTTGACCCATTGTTGTGATTGGTACATATTGGGGAAACTGGAAATGTCACACAAGTTTAGATCATCCAACATGCATCCAAGTAGGGGCGTCAATTGGGTTAGTCAGATGCAGGTCAGCTCAGGTGCTGGTTGGGTCAAATGTGTATCAAGCTGAACCCAATCTTTTTATTAATGGGTCAAAAATCTGAATCCAAACATGACCTTTTTATCAAGCATGTAGTCCAAACTAATTTGCATGATCCATTGAAAAAAATGGTTGAATTAGGTTAAACAAATTTTAAGTGGGTTAGACATGTCTTAAATAGGTTAAACATTGTTAAATGGGTCAAAATGGGTTAAATGACTTGGTACTTTAAACCTAAACCCATTTATTAAACAAGTTAGGTTGGGTTGACCCATTTATGACTTGTACTTGTTTATACTAAACCTAAACCTGCTTAAACTGGGTTTGTTGTGTTGGGTCATAAATTGCTGCCCCTACATCCAAGGATTCTGATGGGATGCATGAACAGTTCCTGATTTTGTGCTATGGGATTTATGGGAGTTTTATTTTTGCGCAGAAATTGCATATATGTTTATGTATAAAATTTATATTTGGATTTCATGATTACCTATAAGTTGCGTTTCATAACATGGTTGGTGTATGCCAGAAGCTGACTTGAAAACAGAAATTGAAACAAAGAACCTTGACTGTTGATGCATAACTTTTTAAACTAGTATCTGCTTGTTGAATCAAAGGGTTCAGCTTAATCTATGAATGCAGTAGTAGTTGTAAACATAATTGGCTTTCTTTTGAAATAACCTTCAATTTTCTTGTTTTAATGGTCATGTGGAATTCTTTTCTGGTAACAAGAAAAAGAAATAATTTAATAAATTCATCTCTTTTTCTTATATGACTTGGCTTTTGATCCTTTTCTGTTATTGTTGGAGTTATTATTATAATCTTTACCAAATCACATCGTTCTTAGTGCTAGAGATGAACCCAGCTATTCACAAGCTTTTTGAGCTCAGCTTGATAACTGGCTTATTTGACCTTGTTTGACAAGGAAACAAGCCAAAGAAGCCCTATGGAAGGTTCACTCATAAATGAAATAAGCCCAAAATAACGTGAAGCTCATGCTTGGCTCAATAAGAGGCTGTTCAGCCTTGCTTCATAGGCTATTGACCAAGTTTGAACATTTGTAGTTAGGCTTGCATTGAGTGAGGTTCGATATCAAATACCCTTTTCATTTAACAAGGCAAAGACTAAGCAGCCCAAAGCTCAGCTTGGCTTGGTTTATTTGCCACCCTAATGATTCTTGTTGATTCTATGTTGAGAGTTGTCATTGCGATATTACACTTTAATATGGTAACATGTTTATATAGCTGATTTGTGGTAGAATTTCATAGGTCATCTGCTTAGATTAGAAGAATCTGTGACTTTGTTTTCCATGTTTAAAGCACTTGAGTAATGAAATGCTTGTAATCTTATTGTTAATTCAGACTTGGTTGAAGCACTTTTCTGGCCAATGTATGTTTAACACTACTTAATAATATGTGTGATATATACGTATGTTTGCCCTTTTAAATGCTACAGTTGACTGTTGCAACTAGAATCAGTAAGTTGGAAAATTTTTGTTGACCAGGTAATTATCCGTTGTGCTCGCATCATTTTTATATATGCATATGTATATGCGTGTTTGACAAGGGGTTTGAAAGTTATCATAAAGGATCTCACATGTGTTGAAAGTTGGAAAATTGGGTTGTTTATGTATTCGAAAACTATATTAATAAGTGCTATCTCACTCCTACATTAATCCAGTTCTTGCTCTCTCTCCATTTTTAAGTATCAGTTAGACATATTTGTGCCTTTGCATGTTATGACCAAGTATAATGTCTCTATTTCTGCTTGAGATGGTATCAGGTGCTTTTGTTGGAGTCTCACTGGAAGGCAACCTTGTTGCGACGCGGATGGATGCTAACCTGCGCTTCTATGGTGATCCTTATCTGACTACAACTGACATTCTTCTGGGAACAATAGAGAGACCTAAAGCTGCGGCGCCATTGTATTCTGCTCTGAATGACCTCTATTGGAGGCTGACATGCTAAACTTTCAATATGGTGTCTCTTGCAAACCTCTCCAGGCTACCATTGTTTTACAAAGCTCTGCTTTCTTTTTAGCCATCAGAGAGGCCAATTAAACAATAAGATGATGGGTGGTATCACAACTAGGAAAACAGAAAATAGTACTCTTGGATGATGACTGAGTTTGAAAATATCATAAATGTACAGTTGTCTGCATTTTTCCATTATCAGGACTGAGAAAAACCTACGTATTTATGTATTTGTTTCAGTAGATTCAGTCCAAATACACAAACGTTCTTCAATTATTTATGGTTTTGTTGGTGTCTTCTTTGGTCGTTAGTCATATGCTATCATTGTATTCGTAGATTTTTTTGGTTCAACATAAAAAATTACTGTTCTGTTTGCAAGAGGTCATTTATCTTTGGTTCTTTCTGAAATTTTAGTTTTTTTTTTCTTGACAATCATTAACGAACAAATAAATATAATATACACTTTTGTTGAAGTAAAAGCAATGTTTTGAAAATCGGACGGTCCAATCGGAATCGGTCATGGTCCAGATGAAATCAAAAACTTTTTGATCTGGTCCGATCCAATTTGGTTTTTAGATTTTTTTTTTCATTGGAATTGTATTTATATTTTATTACTTTATATTATTAAATTAAAAAATAATTATAATATTTTGATCCAATTAAATTGGTTTATCGATTGAAATAATTGATTCATGATCTAAATGTTAAGCAGATTCGTTGTCTAGTTGGTTTTCAAAACATTGAGTAAAAGAGATTGAGCAGATGCTTGGAGTTCTCAGTTGGCACGCTTGGACTATTCGTTGCTTATATGCAAAGAATCAGAACCAATTCGTTGCTTAAATACAAAGACCCATAACCAATAAACGCTTGGATTGTTTTGCTTATATGCAAAGAACCCGGAAGTCGGAAACGAAAGGAGTAGGAAGTTTTCTCCAAAGAAAGGAGGGGACCGAAGAGAAACCTTTTTAAAGAAGTGATGCGCATAAACCCAAGGGCGCCAGTTCCTATTGGTACAAATTTTATATTTAGATGGCCGCTGGCATTACATTCAAAAAAAAAAAAAAGATTAATTAAGTGGCAAATAGGTGTGAAACGTGGATAAATATCAGACATCTACCGGTAATCCGGACAAACATAGGACCTATGTTATAAAATTTATAATATAAAGTTTGTACCATAAAGGATACCGTTAGCCTAAGGTGCAACCTAAGAAAAAATGAACTGAATTGGTCAAAAACTTAACCTCAAAATTTAAGTTCTTAAAAATAATTTAAAATAAGGTATAAGTAAAATATAAAAATTATATTTAAAATATATTAAAAGGCAAGAGAGAACTGTTGCAAAAAAGTAAATGTATAAGAAAATAAAGAAGGTATAAAGATCTATAATGATTCGGCATTTGTTACTTACTTCACTACTCAAAATTTCTTAAAATTTTTACTATATTAGTCCTTTTAACCGAATGAAGATCAAATCCATCCACCCTCCTTTTACTAAGTGTTGCCGCCGGGATCCGTCCTCCGACTCGGGCGCGGTCGATCCTCGGAAAGCGGGGTGCGGCGGACCTGCAAAACAGGAAGCCCTGCACACGGAAGGACACCGGGGGTGGTCCTCCGCGGAAGGCCCTCCGACGCTCAAGTCAGCGAGGAAGGAAATCGGCGATCAACCAGACAAATGAGGAGGTGGATCTCTCCGGGAGACCTCTCCAGGGGGGCGATCAATCGGAGGCTCCGGTAAGAACAGAGCACCGACGAGCTGCCGGGAGAGAGAGAGGTAACCCTGGAGCTTTTCGTGTGTCGAGGGTTGCGTACCTGAAGTGATCTGCCAAACTGGTGTTTATAGACTGTCACCTGGGAACTTGAGCGTCTTCTGGAAGGTACTGAGGTTGTTAAGATTCGAGGGTAGACAGAATCGGGCCGTTGTGGGGCCGTTAGAATCCACGCCTTGTCCGTTAAGGGATCGACGGCTGGGAGAGCTCCTCGATGTCTTGGGATCTGGGTGAGTAGACCTGGGGCGGTTATAGTAGGTCTTAGGCCACGTCTCAATATGATCCCCTGCTCAGGGTGCTGCTCGGGTAGACTTGAACTCTCCTGCGCCAGGTTCCGCGGAGGTGGACGTCGGGGCGTGGATTGTAAGGTAGCAGCGGGCTATGGAAGCCCGGGGGAGACCGAGCTACGGAAGTCCGGAGGAGACCGAGCTACGGAAGCCCGGAAGAGGCCGAGCTACGGAAGCCCGGAAGAGGCCGAGCTACGGAAGCCCGGGGGAGGCCGGGCTACGAAAGCCCGGAAGAGGCCGAGCTACGGAAGCCCGGGGGAGGCCGAGCTACGGAAGCCCGGAAGAGGCCGAGCTACGGAAGCCCGGGGGAGGCCGAGCTACGGAAGCCCGGAAGAGGCCGAGCTACGGAAGCCCGGGAGGCCGAGCTACGGAAGCCCGGAGAGGCCGAGCTACGGAAGCCCGGGGGAGGCCGAGCTACGGAAGCCCGGAAGAGGCCGAGCTACGGAAGCCCGGGGGAGGCCGAGCTACGGAAGCCCGGAAGAGGCCGAGCTACGGAAGCCCGGGGGAGGCCGAGCTACGGAAGCCCGGAAGAGGCCGAGCTACGGAAGCCCGGGGGAGGCCGAGCTACGGAAGCCCGGGAGGCCGAGCTACGGAAGCCCGGGAGGCCGAGCTACGGAAGCCCGGGGGAGGCCGAGCTACGGAAGCCCGGAAGAGGCCGAGCTACGGAAGCCCGGGGGAGGCCGAGCTACGGAAGCCCGGAAGAGGCCGAGCTACGGAAGCCCGGGGGAGGCCGAGCTACGGAAGCCCGGAGGAGACCGAGCTACGGAAGCCCGGAAGAGGGGGTCAGCCTTAGTCGTCTTGCACGAATATCAATGCAATGACGATTTTACCCCCAACACATGCCCCCCACTCCCTAGTTCGAAGCGTAGGTTCGGGCGCAGGGAGTATAAGTTCAAGCGGCGCGCTCCGGATGGGACGTTTTGGCTTAAACAATTCGAGCAATGATGCCCTAATTAATGCGGCAAGGCCATTGTACCTTCGGAGGAAAGGCTCCTCCATTATCGACGGTTGGGATCACGCCACGCCTCGAATTTCGATCAATCGGGTGTCTCTCGAGGCGATTCCGGACGCCTTGAACGAGACGCCCCGCTCCCCAGGGCGATTTCTTAGCGGCGAAGCGAAGTGACGGCCGCCCGTGTATATATTTGTATATCGTGCATGCGCGCTTGGCGTCTTCTTGTTTTGAATCCGAGTGGTTTTGGGGCCTTTCATCTTCTCCGACGCTCATTGCCTTCGCGGGATACTTCTTTCAATGGCGATGAGCCCGGACGACGTAGCCTCCGTGGTCGCTGTTGAGGACCTGGGGAGGATTCACCAACGGTATGGTTTGCCCTTGGACATCGTCCTTCGAGTGCCGGAACCTGAAGACAGGGTTACCCGAGATTTGGAGTCCGGGGTTTTCATCTATGAAGACAGCTTGAAGGCGGGTCTTCGTTTCCCTCTTCATCCGCTAGTTAAGGAGATCATGACCCACTACAATGTCAGCCCGTCGATGGTGGCTCCAAACAGTTGGCGGAATATCGTCGGATTCATTTCGATGTGCCATCAGATCCAAATCACTGCAACTCTTCCCCTTTTCCGCACCTGCTACCACTTGACTCCCGGAAGGAAGTCGGAATGGACCTCCATCGGGCCTCGGAGGTCTTTCAATGTTATTGCGGACAAGCCTTCTTCCATTAAGGGGTGGAAGAACCGGTTCGTGGTTGCGGAGGGGAATATCGGTTCTGACTTCCCTCGGCGATGGGGGGAAGTCGCAAGGGATGCGGAAACGCATCCCGCCTTATCGGCGCAGGAGGAGAGGGACCTGGATGTCCTTCGCAATGGGCAGGTCTTTTCGGCCAACGACCTGCTGTCAGAGGGGGCCCTCTTCGCGGCCGGACTTAGCCCCTTGGACCCGCAAGGTGAGTCTCTTTTGCGTCGTGTATCTTTTTTGATTAGCGCGCTTGATTCTGAGCATGTGTGCTTCGACATGGCAGCCGCGAGGTCGGCATTGTCGAGCCTTTCTAAGAGGAAGAGGGGGAAGCGCCCAGGGGAAGGCAGCGGTGCGGACAGCGGTCGGCCCGTAAAAAGGGCTCACGCCTCAGCGAAGAGTCCGCCGGACGTCGGGGCGGTTACGGCAGGAACGCCGGGGGCGACGGAGCCCCTAGGGAGGGAGGTTATGGTCCCCGACCCTCTCGTGCTGGAGATTTCGGACAGCTCAGATGAGGCTCCGATGGCTCGTCCGATCGCGTCCCCCTTGAAAGAGGAAACCGTGACGGGTCCGGCAGAGGGGGCCATAGTAAAGGGGCCCATTGTCCCCACGGGATTACCACCGGCTCCAGCGGAGGAGGGGGAAGAGACAGCCGCAACGGGGGAAGTTCAGAGGGAGCTCCCGCTCGGTCTATCCGCCGGGAGTCTAGCAGCAGTGAAGTTGGACCGCCCTCGATGGGTCAAGAGGTGGTTCAAACTGAGACCTCGGGGGAGCCCGCGGAGGGGCCACAGACGGTGGCTACTGGAGAGAGCGTACCAGTGGAGGGAGCGCAACAAAGTGAGGGTCCCACGATCGGGCCCCCCGAAGGAGATTTTGGGGAGGCTGGCTCTTGGGCTGGCCGAGCTATCAGAAGAGGCCCAAGCCAGGGCCTTGATGGAGGAGGCTGCGAGGTTGAAGGCTTCTCAGCTGGGGATCGGCCAGGCCGGTCCCTCGGACGGGACCGGTCAACCCGGCAGCTCGGAGATTAATGTTGACGAGGCGTTCTCCGCCATGATACGGTCGGTCCTGCATCCGGGTGCGGATCCGACGGCAGACGAGTTTGCTGACCGGGAGTTGATAGATGCTGCATTCGGGCAGCAAGGTGTAGCTGAGAGCATTCATCTCCTCCCCGCCATAGATAATACAACTTTGATAAAGATGAGTCGGGACTATGCTTCGAAGGTGAGCGAGTCATTTTTCCCTGCGTGTCAGATGTCACCCGATCGACTCCGTTTCGCTTACTCAATTTTTGCCTTTGTAGGGGGTTTTGATTTCTCGGGCAATTGGCTGGCGCTTGAGTCTGGCGACAGGGGCCAGTGTCCAAGCTCGGAGGGTGAATGCCGAGCTCCAGTTGCGGAAAACGCCTGAGGAGTTCGCCGAGCTTATGGACAGGATGGATAGAAACTCGAAGGCGGCCAGGGTGGCACACCAGGCTGTCGTGGACGAGGTGTCCAGACTAAAGCGCAGGGTGGAGGAGCTGCAGGGACGCCTGACGGAGAGTGATGACGCATGTCGGGAGCTGGCCAAGATCAAATCAAAACACTCCGCGGAGATGGTGGCGATGCGGCGGGACCACGGCGAGAGTCTGGGCCGGTTGAGGAGAGAGGCCGATGGCGAAAGAAAACGTCTGACTAGAATGTTGGGCGAGGTGGAGGAGACGCTGAAAAGGCGCGATGATGAAATCGCCGAACTGAAGGATAATGCGAAGTGGCAACAAGGAATAATGGATCGGGTGAATGGCGAGTTGTCGCAAGCTCGCGGGGAGATTGAGGCCGGGCGATCGAAGATTAGCGCCCTGCAAGAGAGGGTCGAGCTGGTCGGCGCTGATAGGACCAGGGCCCGGAGCGAAGCCGAAGGCTTAGCCAAAAGGCTGGCCAAGCGAGAGGAGGAGGTACGCTCTCATCTTACCCTCTTTGTTTTTCTACTGGCCCCTTGCGATGCCGATTGATCTCGACTTTTCCAGATGGCGAGGATGGGGTCGGAGTTTCGGGCTCTCCAAGGCGCGCTCGCGTCTGCTCGCAGCAGGAGCTCGGAGCTCGAGGCACGGGCTAGTGAGCTTGAGGGGCAAAACGCCATGTCGAAGGCTCAAGCGATCGAGGCTGAGAAACGGGCCGCTGGGGCCAACACGCAGCTCGCCATACTTAAGGGGCGGCAAGACGCTATGAGTGTAGACGCGTTCCGCCACGGGATGGAAGAGTGCAAGCAGAGGATACTCGGCGGGCACCCGGAGTGGGACCTTTCCTTTCTGAGCCTCGACGACTCCGAAGATGGCGAGTCCGAAGAAGAAGGAGAGGCAGATGCTGACGTTTCCGACGCTGAGCCGGGCGGCTCCCCTGGTCCCAGTGAAGCTGTAGCCTCCGGGGGACGGTCGCCAACCGTCACTGGAGGGGTGAAAATATTAGAGAGGGGGGAATCTAGCCACGCGCCTGTAGATGTGGCTGAGGATACTCCCACAGCTGGTGGGGCTCCTGGCTCTTAGGGGCCGCTCTTGTATCTTGCATTTTTAGACATTTGCTTGACACGTCGTTTCAAAGGGATTTCTCGTTTTTATTTGAGTATTTCTCTGCGTAATTTCGCTGTTGAGTGGCTCATGACTCGCCGATATTCTTGGGCCACCCTTAATTCGAAATCAGGAAAAATGGGTCGGTTTGGACCGACAAATCAAAGTGGATCGGTTATGACCGACGAGCGAAATAGGTCGGTTCGAACCGACGGATAGAATAGGTCGGTTAAGGCCGACAAACAAATACGGGTCGGCTGGGGCCGACGGACAAAGATGGGTCGGCTGGGGCCGACGGACGAAATAGGTCGGCTTGGGCCGACGGACGAAATAGGTCGGCTTGGGCCGACGGACAAAATAGGTCGGCTTGGGCCGACGGACAAAGATGGGTCGGCTGGGGCCGACGGACGAAATAGGTCGGCTTGGGCCGACGGACGAAATAGGTCGGCTTGGGCCGACGGACAAAATAGGTCGGCTTGGGCCGACGGACAAAGATGGGTCGGCTGGGGCCGACGGACGAAATAGGTCGGCTTGGGCCGACGGACGAAATAGGTCGGCTTGGGCCGACGGACAAAAATGGGTCGGCTAGGACCGAGGATGAAGATGGATCGGGTGAGGCCGACGGACAAAGATGGGTCGGCTGGGGCCGACGGACGAAATAGGTCGGCTTGGGCCGACGGACGAAATAGGTTTTTGCGCTCCCTGCCATTCCGTCAGCGCTCTGCCATCCCGCAGACAATTCGGTTTTTCTTTACTATAAGTGGAGACACGGCAGAGCGGGGGTATAAAGCTGTATCCGAGCTTTCCGGAAGGTGCTCCTTTCCCATGCAGGTTACCTCGTTGCGATGCGCACGCAACCGTCCACTATTGGACAGTACCCTTTCAAAGGACGATTTTCTGAGCCCGCCGATTTTCGAAGCGTCAGCGGACGATTTTCTGCATTTAATGACTGCGATCCGGGGTCAGGAAAGGATCTCCGTACGCGTCCCGGTTCAGGCGGTGGTTCGGCGCGCAGTGGGGTGCTACGCCAATTTCTGGGGACCACGTGGTAGCGTGGGACAGGTGTTTGAATCTCGGGACTTTCAGCTCTGATGGCTCGCCCCAAGTCCTTTCTGCCTATAAAAAGGGGAGAGAGGGGTTTTCATCTGGCTATCCCCAAAGTTTTCTTTCTCGCTGGAATTTTTATCATTCTCGTTTCTCTGTTACTGCGAGTGGAAGGATCGTCCCTTCTTTTTATGGGCTCCTTGCCGCCGGATAGCTGGGGCGACCGGGGAGCAGCTGAAGGATGGCTCATCCTTAGGGGACGAGTCTCGGAGATCATATGGAGAGCGCACATGGAGGGGGCAGAGATCATACGGAGAGCGCACATATGCGCTTCCGTTGTGGTCTGCGGCTCCTGCTGCGGGGGTTGCGGGTCAGGAGGCGTATGGACACCTCCGTAGCACGCGCAGACTCCCCTCTTTCACTGGCTTAGGTTCCCGCGCCTTCTCTGAGGGGAATCCTTGCCACGGGAGGGAGAAGATGGGAGCAACCGGGTTCGGACGGCCCCCGGTTCCCCTGAGTGAGCGGCGACCGGTGGTTCGGCACTCCCTTCTAGGGGAGTGGATCGGGCCTTTGGGATCCTCAGAATCAGCATCCGCGGGCCATGCCTCAGCTTGGATTTTTTAATTCATCCTGCCCAAGCGGACTTGGCCGTTTCCTGGTTTGCATGATTTCTCGACCCGGATGTTGGAACATCATAGTTCTCAAGGCCTGCCTTGGGGCAGTTGCCCGAGTCTTGTATTTGTCTTTATGCATTTCGATGTTTTTGTAACGCCTATGAGGCATTTGTAATTGATCATGATGGGCAATAAAGAGAGTTATATGTTGTTTCTCAATTCGCCTTTTCTTGTGCCGATCTCATTGCTATTTATCGTTCGTGGGGCATAAAAGTGTCCCGTTCGTCCTTAGACGAGGATTCCATGATGCCCGAACTAATTGAGGTCCGTATGCAGCGGTGCAAAGATAGTTCGGCGAAATACACTCCTTGCTTGGGTCGGGAGTCTGGTATTTTGTGCTCCGTTTTTATCGGAGCCCGGAGTATCGTGGGTCGGATTTGGCCGAAATTCGGGGAGTTTTCAACCCTTTTTGCCATGGTTTAAGGATTTAGTCCCTCGAGATAGTTGAGTTTCGGAGAACGCCTTACTTGGCTCTGCCAAGGTTTGAAGAATTTTGCAACTCGGCACTGCCGAGGTTTGGAGAGAATTTCGCTTGGCCATGCCAAGGTTCGGAGAATTTTGTGGCTCGGCCCTGCCGAGGTTCGAAGAATTGACAACTCGGCCTTGCCGAGGTTCGGTGAACTGCTAGCTCGGCCCTGCCGAGGTTCGGAGAACTGGTAGCTCGGCCCTGCCGAGGTTCGGAGAACTGCCAGCTCGGCCCTGCCGAGGTTCGGAGAACTAGTAGCTCGGCCCTGCCGAGATTCGGAGAACTAGTAGCTCGGCCCTGCCGAGGTTCGGAGAACTGGTAGCTCGGCCCTGCCGAGGTTCGGAGAACTGTAGCTCGGCCCTGCCGAGGTTCGGAGAACTAGTAGCTCGGCCCTGCCGAGGTTCGGAGAACTAGTAGCTCGGCCCTGCCGAGGTTCGGAGAACTGGTAGCTCGGCCCTGCCGAGGTTCGGAGAACTGCCAGCTCGGCCCTGCCGAGGTTCGGAGAACTAGTAGCTCGGCCCTGCCGAGGTTCGGAGAACTAGTAGCTCGGCCCTGCCGAGGTTCGGAGAACTGGTAGCTCGGCCCTGCCGAGGTTCGGAGAACTGTAGCTCGGCCCTGCCGAGGTTCGGAGAACTAGTAGCTCGGCCCTGCCGAGGTTCGGAGAACTAGTAGCTCGGCCCTGCCGAGGTTCGGAGAACTGGTAGCTCGGCCCTGCCGAGGTTCGGAGAACTGTAGCTCGGCCCTGCCGAGGTTCGGAGAACTGGTAGCTCGGAGGGAGCGAATCAGTCGCCGAACGGAATGGTCGGCGTGTTTGCCACGTTTTTACTGGCGGTGCCCTTTTCGAGGGGACAGATCGTCGATCGGGCGTCGGACTCTGTTCCCACACGTTTTTCGAGAAAGGGGGCGATTTTAAAAGGCTTGGGGAAGCGTCGAAAGCATTTATTGCAGGAGGCGGCAGATCGGGAAGATGCTCTGTTTGCATTTTCCGATCTGCCTCGGGATAGGGCGCGGCTTTTCGGATTCCGCACGCATTAGAACGGCGACACATGGCAAATCTTTATAGGTCGGCGTCCGCGGTACGGCTGATCGGGATACCTTCCTTGCGGGTATAAATATGACCGAGGGGGATTGGTTTCGGCCATCCCTCGGTCTGAGCTCCGAAAAAGAATGGCCTCTCCAGCGCGATCGCCGAGTGATTCGTATTCCTCGGTCAGCGGCCCGCCGTACTCGGGGGGGAGGAGTACCTCCATCACCGTCGATGGGCTGACCCTCGCGTCTGGCTTTGCAGTCAACGAGCAGCTCGCGAGGACTGCCGAGGAACTCTTGGATGTCTCGGTCCGGGAGGCGGAAACCTTACGCCGGATAATGGACCGGCAAGAGGAGGAGATCGTGTCCCTCCGTCAGCAGGTGGCCGACCTGGCGGGGCGTCTGGAGGAGCTGTTGGCCTTTGGGGGCGACTAACTCCGGGGCCTTTGCGTCGGCGCGTCTGGAGGAGCTGTTGGCCTCTGGGGCGACTGACTCCGGGGCCTTTGCCCGTTCCCGTTTTCGCTTTTGTTTTTCCGTGTTTTGTGCCTCGCAGTAGCTCCTTTTTGTTTAAATGAAAAATAGACTCGTTTTCAGGAATCTATTTCTTCTTTGAGAATGATTACCTCAATACGCTCGACGGACTTGGGTGTCGGTTTGGTCCCATCGCCCTGCGTATTAATCGTAGATATTTCGAATGACGAGCTACAGGGGGGATCACCCAAAGGTTTTTTACTGCTAGGGAGAATTTCCCAGCCCAGCCTGGGGCCCTTGGCCGGTTACGTGAGGCTTTATAGCCTCTTGGGGGAGTTCTGCCGATGGTGGCATTTTTTCGCATGCCGATGGTGGCATTTTTTCTCTCGCGTCAATGGTTTTTTACTCAACGTGCTCGTCTCAAACCGGACGAAGTTTTTCGGGTACTGTTTGGGGTCGTTCGGCTTTGGTCGAGGCCCATGGTTCCAGACCCTTTTACCGGGGTTTTTAGCCCGAGTGGTTTTTACCTGGCCTTGCCATGGCTTGGTGAAACATTTCACTTGGTCCCGCCATGGTTCGGAGACTTGTTGCTCGGCCCTGCCGAGGTTCGGAGAAGTATTTTACTTGGCCCTGCCAAGGTTCGGAGATTTGTGGCTCGGCCCTGCCGAGGTTCGGAGAAATGTTTTACTTGGCCCTGCCAAGGTTCGGAGATTTGTTGCTCGGCCCTGCCGAGGTTCGGAGAAATGTTTTACTTGGCCCTGCCAAGGTTCGGAGATTTGTTGCTCGGCCCTGCCGAGGTTCGGAGAAGTATTTTACTTGGCCCTGCCAAGGTTCGGAGATTTGTGGCTCGGCCCTGCCGAGGTTCGGAGAAATGTTTTACTTGGCCCTGCCAAGGTTCGGAGATTTGTTGCTCGGCCCTGCCGAGGTTCGGAGAAATGTTTTACTTGGCCCTGCCAAGGTTCGGAGATTTGTTGCTCGGCCCTGCCGAGGTTCGGAGAAATGTTTTACTTGGCCCTGCCAAGGTTCGGAGATTTGTTGCTCGGCCCTGCCGAGGTTCGGAGAAATGTTTTACTTGGCCCTGCCAAGGTTCGGAGATTTGTTGCTCGGCCCTGCCGAGGTTCGGAGAAATGTTTTACTTGGCCCTGCCAAGGTTCGGAGATTTGTTGCTCGGCCCTGCCGAGGTTCGGAGAAGTATTTTACTTGGCCCTGCCAAGGTTCGGAGATTTGTTGCTCGGCCCTGCCGAGGTTCGGAGAAATGTTTTACTTGGCCCTGCCAAGGTTCGGAGATTTGTTGCTCGGCCCTGCCGAGGTTCGGAGAAGTATTTTACTTGGCCCTGCCAAGGTTCGGAGATTTGTGGCTCGGCCCTGCCGAGGTTCGGAGAAATGTTTTACTTGGCCCTGCCAAGGTTCGGAGATTTGTTGCTCGGCCCTGCCGAGGTTCGGAGAAATGTTTACTTGGCCCTGCCAAGGTTCGGAGATTTGTTGCTCGGCCCTGCCGAGGTTCGGAGAAATGTTTTACTTGGCCCTGCCAAGGTTCGGAGATTTGTTGCTCGGCCCTGCCGAGGTTCGGAGAAATGTTTTACTTGGCCCTGCCAAGGTTCGGAGATTTGTGCTCGGCCCTGCCGAGGTTCGGAGAAATGTTTTACTTGGCCCTGCCAAGGTTCGGAGATTTGTGGCTCGGCCCTGCCGAGGTTCGGAGAAATGTTTTACTTGGCCCTGCCAAGGTTCGGAGATTTGTTGCTCGGCCCTGCCGAGGTTCGGAGAAATGTTTTACTTGGCCCTGCCAAGGTTCGGAGATTTGTTGCTCGGCCCTGCCGAGGTTCGGAGAAGTTTTTACTTGGCCCTGCCAAGGTTCGGAGATTTGTGGCTCGGCCCTGCCGAGGTTCGGAGAAATGTTTTACTTGGCCCTGCCAAGGTTCGGAGATTTGTTGCTCGGCCCTGCCGAGGTTCGGAGAAATGTTTTACTTGGCCCTGCCAAGGTTCGGAGATTTGTTGCTCGGCCCTGCCGAGGTTCGGAGAAATGTTTTACTTGGCCCTGCCAAGGTTCGGAGATTTGTTGCTCGGCCCTGCCGAGGTTCGGAGAAATGTTTTACTTGGCCCTGCCAAGGTTCGGAGATTTGTTGCTCGGCCCTGCCGAGGTTCGGAGAAATGTTTTACTTGGCCCTGCCAAGGTTCGGAGATTTGTTGCTCGGCCCTGCCGAGGTTCGGAGAAGTTTTACTTGGCCCTGCCAAGGTTCGGAGATTTGTTGCTCGGCCCTGCCGAGGTTCGGAGAAGTTTTACTTGGCCCTGCCAAGGTTCGGAGATTTGTGCTCGGCCCTGCCGAGGTTCGGAGAATTTTACTTGGCCCTGCCAAGGTTCGGAGATTTGTTGCTCGGCCCTGCCGAGGTTCGGAGAAATGTTTTACTTGGCCCTGCCAAGGTTCGGAGATTTGTTGCTCGGCCCTGCCGAGGTTCGGAGAAATGTTTTACTTGGCCCTGCCAAGGTTCGGAGATTTGTTGCTCGGCCCTGCCGAGGTTCGGAGAAATGTTTTACTTGGCCCTGCCAAGGTTCGGAGATTTGTTGCTCGGCCCTGCCGAGGTTCGGAGAAATGTTTTACTTGGCCCTGCCAAGGTTCGGAGATTTGTTGCTCGGCCCTGCCGAGGTTCGGAGAAGTATTTTACTTGGCCCTGCCAAGGTTCGGAGATTTGTTGCTCGGCCCTGCCGAGGTTCGGAGAAATGTTTTACTTGGCCCTGCCAAGGTTCGGAGATTTGTTGCTCGGCCCTGCCGAGGTTCGGAGAAATGTTTTACTTGGCCCTGCCAAGGTTCGGAGATTTGTTGCTCGGCCCTGCCGAGGTTCGGAGAAATGTTTTACTTGGCCCTGCCAAGGTTCGGAGATTGTTGCTCGGCCCTGCCGAGGTTCGGAGAAATGTTTTACTTGGCCCTGCCAAGGTTCGGAGGTTTGTTGCTCGGCCCTGCCGAGGTTCGGAGAAGTATTTACTTGGCCCTGCCAAGGTTCGGAGATTTGTTGCTCGGCCCTGCCGAGGTTCGGAGAAATGTTTTACTTGGCCCTGCCAAGGTTCGGAGATTTGTTGCTCGGCCCTGCCGAGGTTCGGAGAAGTATTTTACTTGGCCCTGCCAAGGTTCGGAGATTTGTTGCTCGGCCCTGCCGAGGTTCGGAGAAATGTTTTACTTGGCCCTGCCAAGGTTCGGAGATTTGTTGCTCGGCCCTGCCGAGGTTCGGAGAAATGTTTTACTTGGCCCTGCCAAGGTTCGGAGATTTTCCTGTTCAAGCAGATAGCTCGGTCGTGCCGAGGATTGATAAGCAGCATCTATTTCCATTTACGATTTATGGCAATATGGGATATAATCGATTCACAGAATAAGTTGTGGGAAAATAGACAACTGGCGGGGCGTAAAGGACATACCCTATTGATAGTATTTGCGGAGGTTGTCCGAGTTCCACGTTCGGGGGACGGATTTCCCTTCGAGGTCCTGCAGCTTGTAGGTTCCTGGCCCAATGACCTCCGTGACTTGGTACGGGCCTTCCCAGTTCGGCGCCAGCTTTCCTTGCTCCAGCGGTTTGGATACAGAGGCTTTCCGGAGGACAAGGTCGCCAGGAAGGAAAGTCTTCCCCTTAACTCTGGAGGCATGGTACCGAGCCACCCTCTGTTGATAGGCGGCCGTCCTGATTCGGGCCTTCTCTCTGACTTCCTCCACCAAGTCGAGGTTGGTGCGAAGTTGCTCGTTGCTGGCTTCTTCCGAGTAACTCTCCACCCGCAAAGATGGGAGGCCCACTTCCACGGGGATGACGGCCTCCGTACCGAAAGCCATTCAGAATGGGGTCTCGCCCGTTGGGATTCTCGGAGTGGTGCGATAGGCCCACAAGACATGGTGCAGCTCATCTGCCCACCTGCCTTGGGCTCTAGAGAGGCGAGCTTTGATTCCTTGGAGGGGAGTCCTGTTGGTTACCTCGGCCGCTCCGTTGGCTTGTGGGTGTCCGACCGAAGTAAGGCGGTGACGAATTCCATGCTCTTCGCAGAATTGGCGGAATTTGGAATTGTCGAACTGCTTGCCGTTATCGGTGATTATGGTGTGGGGGAGGCCGAACCGGCAGATGATGGACCTCCACACAAAGTCTCTGGCCCGGGCTTCGGTGATTTGGGCAACGGCTTCCGCTTCAACCCATTTGGTGAAGTAGTCAATGGCGACAAATAAGAATTTTCGCTGTCCCGTCGCCAACGGGAATGGGCCGAGGATGTCCATCCCCCATTTGGCAAAGGGCCAAGCGGAGGATATGGAAACTAGCTCGGCGGAGGGGAGCCTCTGGATGCTCGAATGCCTCTGGCAGGCGTCACAGGCTCGGACCAGATCGTCCGCATCTTTCTGCATGGTCGGCCAATAATAGCCTTGCCGTAGCACTTTGTGACACAGGGACCGGCCTCCCAGATGGTTGCCGCAGATCCCTTCATGTACCTCCCGTAGAGCGTAGTCCGCCTCGGATGGGCGGAGGCATCTGAGCAGTGGCATGGAGAAAGACCGCTTGTAAAGCTGGCTGTCGATCAATACATAGTGGGTCGCCTGCAGCTTCAATTTCCTGGCCTCCCTTCGGTCGGACGGGAGCGACCCTTCTTTAAGATAGCTGAGGATAGGGTCAAACCAGGATGGTTCGGTCTCGATTTGCATCACCCGGTCAGCTTCCGTGATACTCGGCTTCTCCAGAGTCTCCAGATGGAATTTTTGTTCAGCATCCATTGTCTCCGTGGTTGCCAATCGGGAGAGTAGGTCGGCACGGGCGTTTTCCGATCTAGGAATTTGAATGATTTCAAACTCTGAAAAGTGAGGAAGTAGGCTGCGCACCTCTTGGAGATACCGAACCATATTGGGTTCTCGGGCTTCAAACTCCCCTCGCACATGGCCGGCCACCAGCTGGGAGTCGGTGAAGGCGCTAATCCTTTCCACCTTCAGGTTGCGGGCGATCCGGAGACCAGCCAATAGGGCCTCGTACTCGGCTTCGTTGTTGGAGGCCGGGAAGGAGAATCGGATGCCATACTCGAAGATCATCCCCTCCGGGCTGGTGAGAACCAAACCCGCACCGGAACGATGGGCGTTGGACGACCCATCGACGTGAAGGAGCCACCGAGCTTCAGGTTTTGGTCCTTCGGGACTTTTTGGGGTAGAGCCGTCTTCCGGGATGGTGCACTCAAGGAGAAGTCAGCCAGCACTTGAGCTTTGATGGCTGGGCGAGGTTGAAATTGTATGTCGTGCTCGCTTAGTTCGACGGCCCATTTGGTCATCCTCCCCGATGTTTCTGGACGGTGGATCACCGCTTTGATGGGTTGATCGGTCAGGACCGTCACTGAATGTGCTTGGAAATATGGTCGCAGCTTCCGGACCGAGGTAATCAAGGCAAGCACTATTTTCTCGATCCTGGTGTACCTCGTCTCCGCGTCGCGGAGCAGCCTACTCACATAGTAGATCGGTCTTTGGATCTTGCCTTCTTGCTTGACCAGTACCGAACAAACTGCTCCCTATGGTAGCGGCAGTACTTGGCGGGATCTCTCCGGGTTGGGTTCCCTCGGAGAGGCACTGGTCGGGGAAGCTGGCGCTCTATTTCCATGAGGATTTGTGCCCGGGGCACAGTCAACGGAGTGTAGCGATCGAATCGCCTAGGGGGACTCCGGGAGCGATTCCTTGGCGGCGGCGGAGGGACTCTTTGGCGGCGAGGTGGGCTTGGCCGACGGATAGGGCGGTGTCTGTCGGGAACCTTGGGCTCTTGCCTCTTCTTCGTCTGTTCAGCGCGGGCCATTCTCCGCGACTCCTCGACCCGAGCGTATTTGTCCGCAAGGGCCATCATATCAGACAGACACGGGGGGTAGCTGACTTCCATCGCCAAATAGAAGTCGCTCTCCTTCGAAACTCCCCCCGCTAGGGCGGACATGGCCACCTCATGATTAAGGTGGTCCACCTCCAACATGGCCTTGTTGAAACGGCCAAGATAATTTCTCAAGGACTCCCCCTCTCTTTGCTTGACTTCGGAGAGGGAGTCGGATCTCCGTCGGTGGCGGCGGCTGCTGACGAACTGGCCAATGAAAAGGTGGCTCAGCTCATCAAACGAATCGATGGAACCTGGTTTCAGGGCGTTGAACCAGGTTCGGGCGGATCCTCTGAGTGTGGATGGGAAGGCCCGGCAGAGGATCGCATCAGATGCTCCATGGAACATCATTATTGACCGGAAGCTGCTGAGATGGTCGTCCGGATCAGTGGAGCCGTGATAGGGCTCGACGGTCGGCAGCTTGACATGGGAGGGGATCACTTCCTCCATGATCCCCTTAGAGAAAGGGATACCCTGCTCTGTTTTGGGCTGAGGCAGGTGGATCTGCTTGGCGGCGTCCAGCTCCTGACGCATTTCTTGGAGCTGACGGCGGATCTCCTCCTCGCCGGCGAGAGGAGCAGTCGGGCGGGAGAACCGCAAGGACGGCGTCGAATCATGGCGAGACGTTGCCGGAGAAAGGGAGCGGCTCGCCGAGATCTGGGAAGATCTCCATCGCAACCGGTTCGAGGGACCGGTTTGTCTCCCCTGGGGCGACGCGGGGGGTCCGCTGATTCAAGTGGATCGGAGGAGGAGGTTACCGGCGAAGAAGAAGTCGCCGTTTCTCTCTGGGGGTGTGGAGCAGGAGGAGGTGCAAGACGCTCCTGGACCAGGTGGGTGAGAGCCTGGACTTGTTGGACCAGCGTAGCAAACTGGTCCTGGGTCACCGGAATGGCAGGCGGCGACGGAGTCTCGACAGGTGGGGGTTGCGGCGCTGTGGCGCCAGTCGGATCAGGCCTCTGGGAGGCGACCTGATCGGGAGCATCAGAGGTTGTTCCTCTCTTCCGGTTGGCCATCAGAGAGGTTCTTCTCCGGATCAAGATCCTTGTCTCCTTGTTTCAAGTTTTAATGGGACTTGAGGCCCTTCCTCTAGCGCCAATCTGTTGCCGCCGGGATCCGTCCTCCGACTCGGGCGCGGTCGATCCTCGGGAAGCGGGGTGCGGCGGACCTGCAAAACAGGAAGCCCTGCACACGGAAGGACACCGGGGGTGGTCCTCCGCGGAAGGCCCTTCGACGCTCAAGTCAGCGAGGAAGGAAATCGGCGATCAACCAGACAAATGAGGAGGTGGATCTCTCCGGGAGACCTCTCCAGGGGGGCGATCAATCGGAGGCTCCGGTAAGAACAGAGCACCGACGAGCTGCCGGGAGAGAGAGAGGTAACCCTGGAGCTTTTCGTGTGTCGAGGGTTGCGTACCTGAAGTGATCTGCCAAACTGGTGTTTATAGACTGTCACCTGGGAACTTGAGCGTCTTCTGGAAGGTACTGAGGTTGTTAAGATTCGAGGGTAGACAGAATCGGGCCGTTGTGGGGCCGTTAGAATCCACGCCTTGTCCGTTAAGGGATCGACGGCTGGGAGAGCTCCTCGATGTCTTGGGATCTGGGTGAGTAGACCTGGGGCGGTTATAGTAGGTCTTAGGCCACGTCTCAATATGATCCCCTGCTCAGGGTGCTGCTCGGGTAGACTTGAACTCTCCTGCGCCAGGTTCCGCGGAGGTGGACGTCGGGGCGTGGATTGCAAGGTAGCAGCGGGCTATGGAAGCCCGGGGGAGACCGAGCTACGGAAGTCCGGAGGAGACCGAGCTACGGAAGCCCGGAAGAGGCCGAGCTACGGAAGCCCGGAAGAGGCCGAGCTACGGAAGCCCGGAAGAGGCCGAGCTACGGAAGCCCGGGGGAGGCCGGGCTACGAAAGCCCGGAAGAGGCCGAGCTACGGAAGCCCGGGGGAGGCCGAGCTACGGAAGCCCGGAAGAGGCCGAGCTACGGAAGCCCGGGGGAGGCCGAGCTACGGAAGCCCGGAAGAGGCCGAGCTACGGAAGCCCGGGGGAGGCCGAGCTACGGAAGCCCGGAAGAGGCCGAGCTACGGAAGCCCGGGGGAGGCCGAGCTACGGAAGTCCGGAAGAGGCCGAGCTACGGAAGCCCGGGGGAGGCCGAGCTACGGAAGCCCGGAAGAGGCCGAGCTATGGAAGCCCGGGGGAGGCCGAGCTACGGAAGCCCGGAAGAGGCCGAGCTACGGAAGCCCGGGGGAGGCCGAGCTACGGAAGCCCGGAAGAGGCCGAGCTACGGAAGCCCGGGGGAGGCCGAGCTACGGAAGCCCGGAAGAGGCCGAGCTACGGAAGCCCGGGGGAGGCCGAGCTATGGAAGCCCGGAGGAGACCGAGCTACGGAAGCCCGGAAGAGGGGGTCAGCCTTAGTCGTCTTGCACGAATATCAATGCAATGACGATTTTATCCCCCAACACTAAGCTTAGAAAGAATCTTTATATTCCTTTTTTTAAATTAAGGATGAATCCTTTCTTTCCTTTTACACAGCCTAGTAAAGAACCAAAACATCTCTTGAAGAAGAGAAATGCCAAGAGTACTCTTATAAAGAAAATAGTTTTATAAATATAGCACTAAACTAGGAAAGGAAGAGCGCAAATACCTAAACATTTTATATCATTTTGTCATGCTCAAATTACCCACAAAGTTCTCATTTTATAGGGATGAAAGAATATATCTATTGGGACTTAACAACAGCTCCAACGGTCAAATAAAATATGACCATTGGGTTTGGCAGAGCCCCACAATCGATCGCTCAGGTTAGAGTCGATCGATTGCCAAGCCAAACAGGGTTAAGGTTTTGTTTAGAATAATCTAGTCTGGTTGATTCTTTTGAGACTTGTTGATCGCACACATCTAGTTTTAGATTTTTACAATAATTTTATTTTAATTATTGATCAATAACCTAATTTTTAGGAGTTGAGTCTTGTACATTTATTTTCCTATTAAGCTTTACAATACATTCTTAGAAACCATTCTCTTAGACAGTTTGAATGAGATGGTGCTTAATTTGATGTTGTTATTCTTTGATTTAGACTTTTTAGCATTTAACTTAAAATTCTTACAAATCGGATACATGCCGGATGAAATTTATACATATCTTTATTTGTTTCGATTATGGTACCTATCTTATCATTACACACTCAAACATTGCATTAATCTTTCGATCAGTGTTTTGTTATCATCAAAACATATATTATTGAATCTTTAGGTTCGATAAGTACTATTCCTAAGTCTAAAAGAAAGTAGGAGGCGTACATACATACATATGTGCTTGCATGCATGTATGTATGTATATATTTCTTAATAATATTTTAATAATCATTGAAATCTGCTGTTGAATCGTGACGATTGCTGGTGCCTATAATTTTTATTTTAGCAGAATGTTAAATCCTAGAGTGAATTAAAGACTTGGGTTTCAAATTTGAAGGTGTGGCAATTTCTTCGGCTAGTGGTGTGGACAACCTAGAAGAAAACATATTCTTTATTTGTGCGAGTATTAATCTACACCTTGCAAGCTGATGCCAAACAAAAAGTGTTTATATCTTCAAGGAAGCCGAGTCCAGACTCTTATGGCTGATAGAATTTTCTACTTTCTTGTGGAATGATAATTTGATAAAATCCTGGTCTTCAAAATCATTACCGTCTTGTAATTTCCTTTTGCTTGTTGAGCTGATCTTTGAAGAAATTTTCTGACGTCCTGTAGATTCTTAGTTGGACTTTTAAGATCTAAAACTTTTCAATCATAAGATCTTCAGCTTATGGTTGATATGAATCATTGTTTATTGGTAAACTCCTACATATAAACAAAGTCTGAACAACAAGGTTAGTGATTTGTATTACCATCAGCCTTTAGTTGTTGATCGTTTACAATTTGCTACAGAAGTTGAAATCCATTTATGTCCAACAAGCTAGATGAATGTAACTACTTGAGAATTGACACTAAGCCAGAAGGGACTAAACAAAGAAGCTAGTGCTTAAGCATAGATCAGAGGTCATATACTATCTTATTCATGCATGTCTCTATGGTGCTATACTAATCTATTCATCATTTTCTCCATTACTTTAGATATCTTAATCTGGTATCCCCCTTCAGCCTATGTGGATCCCACATCATGCACAGACGACAAGCTGCAGTAGCTCGCAACGCGGGCCCACTGACCAAATCAGTATATTTTAGTTTAGGTTACTCCTGCCTTCATAACGCGTTATAGTGCATCATTTCTCAAATTTTTAAGCTTATCTTTATTTCAAGTTGGTGTATTGACCAATATATTTTAGTTTCTTCCTTCATTAGCAATTCAGAAATTTCTTGATGAGAACTTCTTCCATTCAACAACGACATCTGGAGAGCAGTTTATTAACGAATATCATAGACTTCTTCGTCTCAAGTCTCCTTTATATATGGAAATTATATTGAGTGAAGAAAGAGGTTTAACAAACCAGCAGTAGTAGTTGGCTCATGGTTAGCACCATATATATATATATATACATGAAAAGGAAGCGTGCACGAAGTGTTTCAGATTTTCTCCTTACTGAAAACTGAAAACAAGGGAACTAAATCAATTTCATTCAGACAGGCATAAAATTAAAGCGAAACGTATGAAGAGACATGGCATACTACAAGTCCTGCAAATATTGGTTGCAATAACTTACCACTGTTTAACCCAAAAATTTTGATGCAACATCCTAAGTGCCTCTAGTCCTGGGAAAACATTAACTTGGACTGAGTCTTATAACCAGAATTTCAGGAAAATCCTGATTAACTGGGAGATTCATTTCAAGCAAAGGTTGACCAAGGATTTAATACTGCAATTCTGCAACGTGAAGTCAACTTTGAAAAATCTCCCCTTCTGGAGACACCAAACTTTAATTGAACAGTTATTGGAAGGGTGTGGCTTGGTGGTGGTTGCTAAACATGGGAATGGTAAGCAGCAGTGCTAGTTGTTTTGGTCTCTAGTATAGCCCCATTCAATTGGCTTCCACTATTTACCAAGTAGCAGTCTTGAAGGATCACTGGAAATGACTTGGAAACCTCAGGTGACTTTAAAAGAAACCGCATGATTGAGCTAGACACGACAGTAGACTTCTTCAACTTGCCACCATCAATCGGAATTAAATCCACCTTAATCACAAATTAACTCATATATTCCATAGTTCTATAGAGGCAGATATGGGAAGCTGGCAATCCATGCTCGAAGTAGATGATGATGATCTTGACCTCTCAGCACTCCCCATTGATGAAGAGGATGTCCTCAATGTCTCTGATGATGAGAAATTGGCCGAGGAACTCCTGCTCCAAGAGGTCCTCATTGCCTCCATGAGGTCCTTAAGGATCGGGCAATCCTCTAGCTCTCCCCTTCTTGTTCAGGAATTCGACTGTGGCATCTGCATGGAATCAAAGCCAATCTTTGAAAGCTTCAACATGAAATCTTGCTCCCATAAGTTCTGTAAGAGCTGTCTGAGCCAATATGTGGCTGCCAGCATTCAAGAGAACGTCGTCTTGATCCGGTGCCCCGGCCTGCAGTGCAAAGACGGGGCTTTGGAGCTCGAGCAGTGCCAACCTATCCTCTCCAAGGACATATTTGATCGGTGGAGTGATATGCTGTGTGAGTCCATGATCGAAACAAAGTTCTACTGCCCTTATGGGGAGTGCTCGTTCATGATGGAAGGTGATGGCGGAGCTGGAGAGGTGGTGACAGTGTCAGAGTGCCCGTGCTGCCACAGGCTGTTCTGCGCTCGGTGTGGGGTGCCATGGCATCAGGGGATCAGCTGTGAGGAGTTTCAGCAGCTGAGGGAGGGAGAGAGGGGTAGGGAAGATTTGATGCTGAGGGAGCTGGCCACCAGATTCCACTGGCAGAGGTGCCCCAAGTGCAAGATTTATGTAGAGAAGATTGAAGGTTGTAGGTTCATGAAGTGCAGGTAATTAATGGATGATCTCTCCTTAGAAACTCCTCCATAAAGAAGCTCTTGTGTACTTTCTAAAATCATATATATATTCCTCTAATTAATATCCCCTTGTTCAGTATTTGGACATGGTGTTTTAGATTATCCTTCCCGTTTGTTCATCAAGGGCTATGCTCCAATATCGAATAATAACTTCCATGTCATCATGTTGTGGAACACGTACTGACTCATCTCTTTTGCTATCTTCAAGAAGTTCTTCGTACTTTCTAAAATCCTATTTACTTCTATTTAACTTTTTCATGCCAATTAGTATTTGGATGTTTTCGTTGGCTTGTCCTAAATCTGTTAAGGGCTGTCTTCTATCACTTGTCTTCCTCTAATTCACTCACTATTAATTAACCATTGTTCTCATCTTGATGCACATGGACCTTAAGTTTCCCACATTAATGGCATTCATCTTGCCTACATTCTAGTCCATACAAGGCTGTTTCTTTGGAGAGGCAACTTTTTAATATATTTTATTTAATTTATTTCTCTTTAGTATTATCTGCCTCCAAGTATTTCTTCGCATGGATAGATTCTCCCATCTTACATCAATATAATAAATAATATTAGTCATTGACCTTATCCATAATACGACGTTAAATGAAAACAATACGAAGTGTGTTGACTCTCTCTCTCTAAAGATTCTCCTTCTATTCTTTTCTTCTTCTTATCCTTTCTTCATCTTGATTTTGGAATGTATTGAAGAACCATATCTGATATGTCCTTTCCATGCATTTCTTGCTTCATGATTGTTGTGCCTCTTTTTATAGATTAAAATTCATAATATTTTCGTTATACCATATGATGATGCTCACTATACAGAATTGAAGGACAAGATGTAGCAATATATTCAGATATGAGCAGTGTTATGTTGACAATTGGAGAGAACATGATTAGATAATTGCCCTCAACTACTGTAGAGTTTGTATAGGTATCTTATAGCTGTGTTATGTATCAATTATGTTAATGTTAGCTAATGCTTCATTTGGTTTTGGCTTGAAGGTGTGGCCATTGCTTCTGCTACGTTTGTTTATCTCCAATGACGCCAGATGATCACAACTGTTACAAGTGCATGCGCTAACCATTGAAAACTATAGTCTTTATTGCAATTTTATGTACCTTATTTTAATTTTGGATTAACATGTAATTTCAATAATTTTCAATGTAAATCTTGATTGAGTGAGTGGTCTGCTAGTTTACATCATGGATGCAAGGTCTCTTCCTCTCACTACTGCAGTACAAAAAGAATCAAGTTTGTAGCATGAGGAATGTTAGTCCTTTCGGCATGAAAATAATCTTTATCAATGAATTAATGTGAATCATTTGACAGAATAATATGTTAAATGATTTGGCTCGTCTCTATGGTTGATTTTGAGCCATTTACACTTTTCCATGTAGGTGGCCTGAGTTGTTTGTTTTGATTGATCTAAGTGTGCTAGACCTAGATTGTAATTCATCAAAGTACATATAAGTCAAGGTACTTCATTCAAAAAAAAAAAAAAGAACGATTCACATTGTAGATCAGGTGAATTGAACAACATTAAGGCTAAAATCCATAGCTTATCCAAAGTCCTTGAAAACAAGGTCTATATAAATGACAAGAGTTTTTATTTAGGAAAGTAAAAGATACTTTGCTTTGCAACAAGGAAACAGGAAATAAAACAAAATCATTTCTTTCATAGAATGATTGATCTGAATTGTTTTTCAACATACAAGTCCTCCTTTCAGGGGTGACTATCCTTTATGCTGAGGACAGTGATAAAAAAGAGAGGTTTTTCTGTAGGCTTTTTCTATGTTTACAACTCCAGATGTGATGCTGTGAAGTAGTCTGCACTTGTTCTCAACTTCTCATGTAGGATTGAGGTTGGGCATGTCTGTTGCTCAGTTTTATGTCAAGCCATGTTTGCTGTATAGAGCTCTCCATGTTGCACAAGAAATGGTTATGCCCAGTGAGTTTGAAGTCCCTAAAAGATGGATGGGAATCTAAACAGAAGGAGTTGAGCATTTAGTGGTTTTGGTCAAGCAACTTTTCTGAAATAAACTAATCTTCATCTTAGAAAGGAAAACATGGATGTCTACACCAAGAGCAAAGGAAAATCAATTAGAGAACTTAGTCACATGATTGATAAGTGGATAGGAAGGGATGTTGAATATAAAGTGATTATAGTGTTCAGATGGAGAAATGGATGTCATGTATCTTGTAATTCATTTTTTCTATCCTATATCCACTCCAGTCCTCCCTCAAGGTTTGATTTTAACTAGAATTGTTCCCCATGCTCTTGCCCAAGAGACAACAAATGGTGCCACCTAAGCGAGAACCAGTCAGTATTTTTGCCTACAACAAGCTAACCATCTTAAATTTCAATTTTTGCTTCTGTGGGCTGCTTCACAGGTTATATAAGGTTATGTCCACATCGAAATAATTGATTAATATGCAGAATGCTTAGATTAATCGAGTCTATAAGACCGCATTAGTTTGACAGAACATATTTTTTTTAAAATATTCAATTGTTTTCTTTTCGCGGGACAATCACTGAAATATGTTTGATTAATAAACTTCTCCAATTGCGAAGTTGCTTCATGAGGAGCTGACCTGTGTTCTATTAATGCTTTACTATTAAAAACGTAACTCTATAGTTTGATCTTAATTATTGTATATGTATACCAAATGATAGCTAAATCTTGAAATTTATTAAAAAATATTGACAACGCTTATAAAATAAAAATGAAGATGACTGACTTTGTCTCGCTTCAGCAGGGCAACATATTAGAGTTGGCATTGATTTTGCATGTGATTGTTGGCTTCTTGTTATTAAGCTCACTATGATTTTGATCATGTTTGATATATATAGCTATGGAAGGCCAGCTATTAATTATTGAGAATTAGTTACTTATGCCAGCTGTTGGCTCTGAAGCTATCTACTGGCTTCCAATGGCTATACTAAATAATTAATTTTTTGATTAAAATAATTACTACCTTTTCCCAATGCA
Source organism: Calamus simplicifolius (assembly GCA_900491605.1). Taxonomy (NCBI): domain Eukaryota; kingdom Viridiplantae; phylum Streptophyta; class Magnoliopsida; order Arecales; family Arecaceae; genus Calamus; species Calamus simplicifolius. The sequence continues at coordinate 352,540 of UESW01005045.1, read as the reverse complement.
TTAGATTCCTAAGAGCCTGAGAGACTAAAAAGTCCCTTCAGACCATCTTGAATAATGTTTCACCATTCCAACCTGTTCACCTCTCTCTTCACCACTTTATTCACCATCGAGCATGGTATGAATGGATTGGTGAAATTTTACAGAAGGTATCATGAAATCCTGGTCTGTTCTTTTCCCGTCATGGATCCCACTGGTAACATACCATCCCACTAATTTTTCTCCCTAGGGCGATGCGGCTCATCTACGACGTGGGAAAAACCAGCTACGAGGCATTTAGAATGATGTGATTTAGAGAGTATGTTTTGGATAAATTTTTCAAAAAGCGTGTGTATCATACATACATACATACATACATACATACATACATACTGATGCAGGATAAAATTATTATCGCATCGATTGGCTGGCAGTCGGCAAGGCTCACTTCTGCGCTTTGATCTGTTAACTGCACACTCAGAAAAGGACAAACCTCACCCCATGTAGTTTCCGAACCTCGACAGAGCCGAGTTATCTGCATCCTCGGCAGGCCGAACTATCTTCATTCCTCGGTAGGGCCGAGCTGTCTCCATACCTTGGTAGGACCGAGATGTCTCAATCCCTTAGTAGGGCTGAGCCATGTCCATGCCTAGATAGGGCTGAGCCTCACCTCTCAAATGAGAGTATCGTTGCTGCCTCGAATCATACCAGATATCCCGAAAGATGAATTGCCGAGATTTCGAGTAAACTTCCCAAAACAGAAATGGAAGTTAAATACAACACGTACTCCACGTTCAATGGGATTTCGAAATCCTAATTAGGCATTCACCAGCTTCTTCAACCGTTAACACCCATAACCGATGAGATTCCAACCGTCTCAGCTTTCGACAATCTAAAACGTACCCGAAAAATCAGATAATGACCTACCATCTCAGCGGCGCATAAAGGCTAAGTCCCAAGACCTCCCAAGGTACGCTTTCAAAAAAAAAAACTTTTAAAGCAGTGGCCATTGCTCTTCAAAAATCCTCTTTGGAGCATTCTACAACAACCTTCTCCTCTTGTCTGCTTGCTGAGAATATCTACTGACTTAGGTATCGGAGGGTTTTCCGCAGAGATTATTCCCTATGCTTCCTGCGTGAAGATTATCTTGTAGATCCACCTAAATAAAAGAGCGCTACCCGATCCTGATGACATGCACTCAAGCCAGAGAATGGATTTCCACAGTAACACATACATACATACATACATACATACATACATACATACATATATATACATACACACACCTACATACATACATACCATTTTTTCTATCATGTGTTCAGTGAGTGATGCCATAAATAATGAAAAGCTCAGGCATTAAATATGAGTTAAAGGCATTGAACGAATGGAATTAAAATTTAATTTTTAAAAAAATATTAAAAAATTATTATAGTTGTATATATATACATATATAGAAATAATGAGATGAACTTACTTGTACACCCAAATCCGATCATCCTTCGCAATGCATATGAATCACGGATCACAAAAACAAAAAAAATAGGGTAATACCTTTGAGATTCATATAAATTTAAGGATAAAAATTGCAACCAAATTAAGAGTTTGGCTGCATACAAATATAATCAAATATATATATATATATATATATATATATATATATATACATATACGCATATGTATATGACATATGTGCTTGTATAATAGTGGGTAGATTGGTCTGCCTTTTAGCTTTCAAGGGCCAATGGGTCTACCTTTGTGGTTTCGGTTCAAGCCAAAATTTGAATGGGCCTACAAATTTGAATGGTCAACCCCTGGCCCTCTCACGTAGTGGTAGAACATTTTTATATGGAAAAGTCATTGCACACCGCTTTCGATGCAAGATAGTCTACACCAAACGTGATGATTCACCCATGCATAGCAAATCACTATGCTCGATGCAGGTCATTCTGTATCAAAACAGTGTACAGAGTTTTCCTTCCATTGCATGGATAGCCGTGGAGGATATAATATCTTAAATATGACCACCTCAATTCTCTGATATATGGACCAGACTGTGGTAGTAGCTGACTCAGGTCCAACCCAAAGTAACAAATATGAAACTAATATTGGGATCAAACAGTAATTAGGAGTGGCGCAATTGAACCAGATGGTATATATCCATAGTACATTTCATAAATTTAAACCGGTTAATGGGGTAAACTATTTTCTATAACTCCCAACTCATTTTTGTCAACTCTATATATCATTTATTATTCACCAAATCTAATAGCAATTTCTTTATCTTTTTCTTATTTTTTTTCAATCTTTTTTTTTTATTTTGAGAATTATGCAGTGACCAATTCTTACTATATGTTAATAAAATAATGATTGCTGATCTTGCTGTTATGTACCTGTTTCAAAGATCCTACAACTTCTTTACATGAAATATTTATTCTTCTTGCGTATTAGTAATGTTTTGTTTGTCTATAATTTGAAGGTGTGGCCATTGCTGACAGGCTCAACTCCAAGCTCCCCTTTGGCACAAATTACCTGATTGTTTCTCCCATGGAGCCTTTGTGATTCTTTCTTTCTTTCTTTTTGTTTTGAATACAAGGAGAGGGCAAGAGCCCAACAATTTATTACTACAGAAGATAATAAAATTATGAAATGGAAGAGAAAGGAGAAGAAAAGATTAATTAAGTAGCTGCAGATGAGCTTCTTGCATATGTTAGAGTGACGGAAACATGACCAGTCTTCAAAAACATGCATGATATCTTTGGTATGCAAATCGAAAATTTACTTCATAAAACATAGGTAGATTTAAGTTACTAGGTTTTCAGACAATTACAATATCGAAAAATATAGTAAAGCTATTAAAGCAATTTATTTTGATACTTGATGATTATATTAGAGATCATCGAAATACATGAATATGTATTAAAGATATTCTTTTTGTAGCGTAGATCATGTTAAATATTTTAAATCTTGATTTGGATAGTCCATTATTACATTAACTTTTTTTTTTTTTTTTTGAGAAGTTAACATAAATAAAGTTAAGCCAAACCAAATAATCAAACTCACAAATGGTTGGCCCAAACTTAGCCCAAATTTAGCTAGGAATGTATCATCAAGCCCACCCAATCCATAAAGATGTTAGCCCGATCCATTGAACTTATAAGCTGTGCTAACCTAGGCATGGTTGATGTAAGCTCGTTGCATATCCCATTATTTACATACATGGATAGAGCTTGCATTAATTGGTCGATAGATTAGATTATTTGTTTCATTTGTAATAGTTCATTCTAACGAGTTTTTAGTCTCGCATCAGTTATATACTAAAAAGTTTCTAAGTATTTATATAAGATCAAGAGCTCAAATATTATTTTATTAACTAATCTTTTTTAATACGATCTTAAGTTATTAATTTCTTTAAACCAAAGGACATTACAAATGAGCTTTATATATTTATGATTAAATTTAATTAGATTTAAATATGAACCGTTAAAATTCTAAATTATTCATGTGGATTAAAGAACATTACAAATGAACTTTATATATTTATAATTAGATTTATTATATTTTAATATGGATTTAAACCTAAACTTTAGTCTAATAAAAATGTTAAAACTTAAAAATAGGAGTATAAGTGAGTCCATTCTAGTGAGTGTTTAGTCCTACCTCGATTATATATTGAAAAGATCTGCATGCTTATAAAAAAATCAAGAATTTTGAATAAAATCTCTTTTATCATTCTTTTGAATAGAGTCCTACGTTATTATACTTCAACTGTGAAGCTTAACTTTTGTGCATTTATTTTTGTTCACTACTTTTTGAGCTCTTTCTCTCTTTCTCTTTAATCTTGTCATCTCTTTGTGTCGGTATGTATCATTTGAGAATTGAATTCAAAATCTCTGATTGCTAAGAGGTGTGACCAGTAACGCAAGCCTCCTTCCACCATTTGTTTGAGCAAATTAATAATGTCTTATACTCTTTACCTCAGGTTCTGGACTCTCACAAGTAACAGGCAACCCAGATCTATATGAATTGAGTGCAAATAACTAAAACTTCACGTTTCTTCAACTCTAATGTCCAATGCTTTTCTTATACAAGTCACAAAACTACCACCTCAATCAGAGATTAGAATACCGTGTGAGTAAATAACACACAAAACTGGGACGTTTGCGAGAGTCCAATGCTTTTCACCTTGCTCACGGCCAGCACTACTTGTCACAATCTAACTACAAACAAGACGAAGAAGCTAGCAATAACGTGTTCAATTAATTTTATCCAAAAGGTTTTGATAATAAGACTACTCACTCAACCTGTTTCCATGAATTCCCTTCTTGTAGCATAAATGCATAATTTTTTTTTTCTAACTACAAAAGTTTGATTATACTCTATGTTAACTCCTTAATTTTAAGGGAAGCTAATGAATTTAAAATTAATAATGGACCATTCGAATCATTGAACATGATCTATAGTGCTGTCAAAAATATTTAGAAATCAAAATCTATATATTTCATCACCTTTAATATATATATATGCATCGAGTTAATAGAAAAATAAATAGTATCAATTACATAGTCCAGTAAAATATATGATGTGGTATATAAATCAAAAATCTACTTTATGGTTCATGATTTACATATCTTCAAATAAAAATAGATTTAAATTAACTAGAATTTTTAATTAAGCTGTAGAAAAACATGGTATCAAGTCATTAAAATCATTTATTTAATACTTGATGATTAATAGAGACCATCAAAATATATAAACTTTGATTTATAAGTATTTTTGTAGCATATAGCATGCTGAATAATTTGGATCTTGGATTTGAAGAGCTCATTATCAGTTTTGAATCATTAACTTGTTTTGTTAAAGACTTAATGTAAATGGAGTTAATCCAAAGTAGATTATCAAACTCAAATCATTAGCCCAAACCTAATTTAATTCTAAGTTGAACAAGAACACCGCTTTTTATAATTTTTTTTAAAAAAACAATGTTCAAATCATATTTTTTTTTTTTTTTTTTACGGTCGGGTGATCACTCCAATATAGGATGACACAAGCCTAAACTATCAGAATACAAAAGTTGAGCAAGGATAGGAGGACAGCTGTCTCTTGGCAACCAGTGCCAGATGCCAGAATGATCGGCTACCCTAGCGGCAATCCAATCAGCCGCAAAATTGGTTTCCCTATAGATATGACAGATCTGGATGCTTTGAGCCCCCTGGAGGAGAGATCAAATATCTGAGATCAAAGGGTTGATTGGCATCTGGTTACAATGATCCTGACGAAGCCATCGGATCACGGTGAGAGCATCCCCCTCAAGGATAATATGACGGGCGCCGAGGCTACGAATAGCACAGGAAACCTCCGCCCAAGCAGCATAAAGCTCCGCAAGCGGCGCTGAGGAATCCAGGAGACTAAAACCATCAGCAGATAGCAGCGAACCATCAGATCTCCGAATGACATAACCCGATCCGGCAGATCATAATCTTTTAATGAAATGCTTTTGCTTTTCAACCTATGCTAGCCATCAGAGAGAACAACACCATACATACAACGGATAAAAAGCAACATATAATTTTCCTTACAATTTTTTTTTTTTTGTTACAAACGGACGATCATACCAGTCTAGCATGAGTCAAGCCCGATATATCAGAATATAAAATATGAGATAGAACCGTAGGACATAAGACTTCCGACCGTCAGAGCCATGAACCAGAGTGATGAGCAATCTGGGAAGCAATCCAGTCAGCCGCTGAATTGGCTTCGCGGTAAATATGGCGAACCTAGACACTATAGGCTTGCTGGAACATCGTCCGGATGTCGCATAACAAAGGGTTGATAGGCATATAATTTTTCTTACAATTATTGATTATATTGAGATTATTTACGTAGATGGAGAGAGCATGTGTTAATTTATCAATAAAAAGGTCTCTTTATTCTATTATATAACTCACCATTAAAAAGTAAGCTAATCATGAAGCTTCAATTTCTATATTTTTACGACTCCTTCTACACAACAGTTTTTTTGATCTTTTCCTCTCGCTCTCCATCTTTCTCTATCTATGTTATTTGACCTCTCCTAGTACAATTGCACCCTTAAAAACCACTCTAGCCTTTTTGTTTCTACCTATTTTGTTGTATAAATTTTTAGACATATGCCTTATAAGAGTTGAGTTCAAAATCTTTGATTGCTAGGAGGTTGACTAGCAAGGCAAGCCTCCTTCCATCATTTTTTTTTGTTTTTTGTTTTTTAGCAACTAATATGTCTTTAACTTAGGGCATTCATAACTCAAAAGCAATCCAAATTTCTTCAAGCCTCATTGCATTGTCCCTTTCTTTTCTTACACAGCTATCCAATTCTTCCAAATGCTTGCACCTCGATCAACCAGAGGTTAGAATTCCGTGTGAGCAACAACACGCCAAACTGGGATAAAAGCTTTCACCATCCCATCTTTCACCTTGCTCACTCATAGCATATGCCACAATCTAATTAGAGACGAAGAAGCTAACAATAACGTGTTCAATTAATTTTACCTAAAAAGTTTTAAACTCGGCCATTCATCCAACCCATTCCCATAAATCCCCTTCTTACTGCATAAATACATAAATATTTTTTTAAAAAAAGAAGAAGTGAAATGGAGATATACAATAAATTTGTCCCATTCTAAATCCCACGAAGAATGAAAAATTATCATGTCATATGGATGGGAAGAGATGGATCCTTTCTTTTTCTTTTTTTTTTTTTTCTTTTTCTTTGAAGCAAGCGGCCGAGATATCAAAATATAAAATTTATTGAAATACAATAAGGCATGAATCCCCTGCTTCTAAAGCTAAAAATCAGAATGATGGGCTATTGAAGCTACAACCCAATCAACCGCTGAGTTAACTTTCCGATATATATATATATATGTGAAATTTGGATCATACATACATCCTGAAGAACAAACAAAATATCATGAATCAAGGTGTTGGTAGGTGAATGACCATTCCAACTTATGCTGAGTAACATGTACTTATTTTTATATTATTTTTTTTAATGCTACTTTAAATAAATAAAATTTTTTTTGATAAAAACGGATGATTACACTAGTCTAATGCGAGTGAATCCAAAATATATCAGAAAATAATATTTGCTTTAGTACAAGGGGATAAGGATTATCCTAATTTCAAACCCAAAAATTAGAGTGATAGATGACTAAGGTCGCAATCCAATCTGCTGTCGCATTAGCTTTTTAGTAAACATATGTTGAATTTGAACTGCATGAATCTTTCGAAGGATGGTTTAAATATTATGAAGTAAAGAATTGATAGAAATATGATCATAATAATCTTATCGAATCTATCGAATGAATAACATCATAATGGAGTCGTTCTCCATGAATAGACGGTGAGTTCGAGTAAGAAAATTCTAAGTAGCATACGAAATGCTATGAATGAAAACTTTAACTCAATAAAACAGCTAGAGCGTTGTTCCTTGGCAACAACGACAGCACGACGACGACGACGACAATATAATTTGAGCCCGATCTCAGCGTACGTTTGCACCGCAAAAACGATTCCTTTTATTTTTTTTTTTTTTCTCCTTCTTTCCAGCTCATATAACTCAGAATAGTGGATAACAATAAGTCCATAAACTTGTTACGGCACAAAAATATATATCAAATGGAAAGACAGACACGTTAATTTAGTTTAGACAAAAGAATAAACACTACTTTATCAAAAATAAGCCACAGACATTTCCATGCATGATATGGACCCCAACGCACCAAAGGCTGCCACCAGCCCACTGCTGTCATCACTTTCCAAGGATTAATGTTACGTCTCAGGACTGTAAGTTAGAATTAAAAGGTTGAATCATGGCTTTGAGTGTTGGACCGAAGGTCTTTATTGAACGATGCTCCGTGGTGAATGCTGACATGTTAGGTCCAAGTCATAATCAAGCGTGGGTTTATATAATTGAGGATGGCTCGGTTGGTCAAAAATAATCAAAAGAGAATACCAAACTGTTGGTCTGGCGGCTGGTGTTGGCTTTATTGAATGTCACATGCATGTATGTTGGCATGCACCAACAATCAATCCGCGCAATACACATTTATTGCATTAAAAAAAAAAGATATAGCAAGTCTTTTTCAATTATTAGATTCATCAAGCCATCAACTCATACAAAAGTTTTACGGTACCACATTCGATGCATTTAACATTATATAAATTGATTGTCTACATATGCTGATATGCATGTGATGATCCAATAAACTTTATATATACATGAATAATCAATTTGCACGATCAATATGTATCTATTGCACCGAAAAAATAATGCAGCAAGTCTTTTACCCGACTCATATTCCTTGCAAGCATCAATTGCTTCATGGACGGTGTGCCCAATGTGCTCGCTAGACAAACCAACTAGCAATTGCCTCCGGACTCATGAGACCAGCCAAGATTAATAACAAACTATGATCACAATACATGCTTTATACCATAAAGTATAAGCATATTTAGGTTAGGCTCTATTTGGAGCAGCTGCTAACTGCTAACCATTGGAGAACAACTATTTTTATACCACCGTATAGTACTGTTTAGGCCTTGTTTGGAGGCGAACGTTGATCTCACATGACAGATAAAAAATGACTGTTGTTCGTTTCTCCAATGGCTGTTCCAAATAGGATTTTAGATGGTTGTCATGTGACTTATTTTAGACACAGTTGTGATATGCTTGAAAAATAAAGGATTTATTAGGTGCTAAACAAAGGAGGATTATAAACAAGTGCTAGTGATCCGCCTCTCATCTTCGACATGCAGTGATCATATTCCTCATAAGAATTCTACAGTTAAGTGTGTCACTCGAGTAGAAGGAGCTGATGAACTTTAGGTAGTGTTTGAAATAAGGAATAAGAGAGGATATTTCTCTTATTCTCAAAAGTAATATCCTCTTTTATTCCCAAAACTCATAACTATAAAGGATAGCTGGGAATAAAGTTAACCAGAGAGATAATTCATGGTTAACTATGGGTTATCTCCTCAATTTATTTCCTAAAAAATATAGGAATAGATGGTTATCCCTCCAAATAAGAGTTAAAAAAAGTTATCCTATGAATTTACCTTTTTGCATTTGATATGATCAATAGGATAGCCAAGGGATATTCCTAGAAATAGTCAGGAAATAAACTCTATCCCATACACTTATTCATGAATAATATTTTTCCTATCAAACACTACTTTAGTAATTCCAATCTAACAGCAAGTCTTCAATGGTTGTGTTAGAGATTTGATATCAAATCTCATCCATGGCTTACCTAAGCAAATTAACAATAAGATAGTGTTTGATTTCTAAAATGCTATTCTTAAATAAGTGTATAGAATAGAGTTTATCCAAAGAATAACTGAAAGAATAATTATATTTTTAAATAATAATTTTATTCAACTATTTCTGAATTTTCTAAAAAATAAGTTTAAAAAATAACTCATCCCCTCTTGTTAATCTATTTTAGACTTATTTTTATAGTTATAACATTTAGAAATAAAAAATATTCAAAGAATATCCTTTCTTACATTCCTTATCCCTCATTTTAAAATTTAAACACGGCCTAGTGGGTGGCCTTGCTCACAAAGGACGGGATAAGGTCAAGTTGGTCAAACAAGTCCAACAGTCACAGCAAAAGAATAATCCCTCAGCAGCCGTCCAGCTGAAGAAATTGGTACAAAATACTTCGGACCACCATGTGGAGGCTCCCGTGACCTTAAAAGAAAAAAGATATTTAAGGGCAGTGGTACTGACTATAATATACCCAGCCCTGCAGCATGACCTTGGAATGAGATAAGGATGGAAGGCCAAGTTGGTCTATATAAAGTCACAGCAACCACACCGCAAGCCCCAGATAGCTCCTCCCCAACCTCCAAATGATGAGGGTGCACTGCATCTGGAATCAGGAAGATAAGATCTAACTAATGCTCACAACTGACCAAAAGTTCTGGGCTCCTTTGCCCTTTATCTGCTCTTCCTTTCCACACTTTTAACAAATAAGGCAAGGTGGTTTCCTTTTCACTGCCAACAAGATAGGTCCCACTCCACACCATAGCTTGAAAATCTAGGAATCATTTCAATTCATTCACCAGTTCCACCCACCCACCACCCTTTTTTTTTAAAAAAGAGAGTTCATCTGTTTAATATTATATAAACTGAAGAATCTCTTGCACTGTTGAAGAGATTGTGTTTGAGCGTTCGACTGAAAAAATAAATATAGATAAAGAGAATAAGCTGTATTTAATGTACATTAAATTTGTGATAATCTAGATTTCATCAGAAAATCCAAATTGTTGTCTCGCTTTTTAAAGTGTACTTACAGAGCAGGTAAAGATAAAATGGTAAAAGTATTTCATCATGTTTCTTTTTTAAAAAATAAATTTTTAAAAAAATCTATGTGAACTGCACATAACAAATATTAAGAATGCATATAAAATTGTGGTATTGTAAATAAAACCAGAAAAAAGTTCGTATCTGTCAGCTATTTTACAGTCTCAGGCTGACAACGGTTAGTGAAATCTAGAATAGTATTTGGTATATTAAGTGCTTGCTTTGGTGATTTATTCTAAAACAGATGCCAACTGATTTAAGTTTTCAAAAAATCAAAAGATAATATTTGAATGGCGGTTCATGAGATTCCAATGAACCTCAGACCAAGTACTTCCATGTTCTTTTGGATTAGCTGGAGACCATTTAACAGAAAAGCAAACAAAAAATTCATAATGGGATTCCAGCAAAAAGAAGAGAGAACATAATGCTCACATCAAATCCATCACCTTTGATTTGACATAGATTTGGTGAATGCCAATAAACCCACTTAGATTGCAGCTTTGCAGCAATTCTTTCTCCGGCATCTAAGTACCACAATAATAAACCACCCTAAGGAAATAACCAACAAGAGGAATCAAGCATACAATAAAGGTGTATCATAAGTACCCACATGTCCACAAGCACCTTTCATAGCAACAAATAGACAAACATACAATCAAAGCAGAAACTTAATAGGTTTCAACATTATCCATCATGTCATCAGCATAAAAGACCCGAGTCCAGTGCTCAAACAGTTCACATGACAACAGAATTAAAACCATCGATCCAGTACCCCTTGATGATAGCATAAACCAAAGTTCCATTAAAATTCATCACAGCTGACATGTCTGGTTTATCATATCCTCCATCAAGATTGATTCCTGAAACAAAAATAAAAGAGGAAGGCAGAGCTCCTTTCAAGAAGAGAAAAATAAGAAAAAATGCGAATGAACATAAACTCAACAAGCACATCCAAGACATGAAGATGCTTACACTTATCTTTATTTACAGAATACCCAAGATCCCTCAGAAGGCGATGCCTTCCATGGGTGGCAGGTCATCAAAGCTCCAGAGGTCCACATCACTTACATCCTGAGTCACATCGCTGTTCAGCAGGCTGTCGATCGACTCATCCGAGCTCCCCTCAAGATAAGGTAGCTGCAGAAACTTCATGTATGATTCAAAATCAGACAACTCTTCAGAGAGATTTACTGCAGCATTCTCCTCTGCAGGAGGCACCGCCTCACCAGCATTGTTCTTCAGTTTCTTCTGCAGGCCACCATGTTCCAGGAATGTAGATTGCTCACCTTCAGTGAAAGTGGGATAGGGAGCAAGAACTGATGTGATCTCAGGAGTCTTAGGCTCATGTTCCCAACCGAAATTTGAACAACCAAAAGAGTTACTTCCCTGATCAGAGAATACATTCATCCCAGGTCCCTCAGCAGGAACAGCAGGTTTTATTGCAGGAAAGGCACTCAGGTTCTCAGCTTTAATATGCTGCTTCTCCTCAACGAAGTCAAATGTAGAGTAGCAATCTTGATTTGGTTCAGCCAGGTAACTGAAGGACTGGTTAAACTTAAGAATCTCAGATTGGTTTGGTTTGGGTGCTCCTGGGGCAGTAGCTTTCTGGATGCGCTTTTGAGCATTCAGGCGTGCCTCATCAGGGAAGTTCACCTTGGCTTTCTTGCCACGGATTTTCGGGCTTCCGCATCATAGGCCCTTGCAGCTTCTTCAGCAGTGTTAAAGGTTCCAAGCCAAACTCGAACTCCTTTACGAGGATCTCTGATTTCAGCTGCCCACTTACCCCAAGGACGCTGACGGATACCCCTATACTGATTCTTTCTCTTTCTTTTAGCTGACTTAGCCACAGGTCCATCATACTCTGCAGGCTTCAGAATGGTTGATCCATCTGCAGTCCAAATAGAAAAAACAGAGCACATGAATAAAAATCTCAAAGGAAGTAACAAATTTCCTTCTAGTACCTGGATGTCTTCTTTACTGGGGAAAAAAAATTAAGGGAAGAAACTTTAAAAACTGTGTTAAGTCCACAACAAGAAATTAAAAAATTATCAACAGCAGTCGCACAATTCACCCATTGTACCATTTTCTGCAGAAGAAAATAAGAATCAAAATAACTGAACTGAATAAAAGAATATTTCTCTTTTTATCAAGAAACATTTATGTTGTGACTGCTCTCCAGTTTAACAATTAATGAAAAGGTTGAAAAGGCAAAACGAAATGGTGATGGAGAAAAGATTTCTGCATCCGTAGATGACACTTGTTTTCCTTCTTATCTTGCCAATAATATGTTAAGAGTTTGAAACACAAACAGACACACACAAACATGCAAAACCTTAATGCTACCAGCCAAAAGATCAGTTGAACAAAGAAGCTCTACTGTAACCCTTTCTTTCATTTGAACATCATCTTCATCATCCAGGCGTTTCTCCCATCGAAACAAGATCAGTTGTGAAATACAACTCTAAATCAAGAGAGCTATATGGAAGAATTGAGCAAAGTTTAACAAGCAGCTGTCAGTGAGGCATTATTCCTATAAAATTGGAGTTGAAATCCTAGAGAAAGCAGACTATAGGCAAGAGAGGAGCCTTCCATGAAACCTGGAAACCAGTTTGGTCAGAGTTTTAGCTCAAGCAACCATGGACTGTCTCTGGAGCTGCCCTATAGATGGAAAAAGTCTACTTAAAGTGGAAGATTTAATATCGAAAACTACACGGATTGTTAAGATACAAGTTATGAGAGAAATATTGACCCCAAGAAACAGTTCAAACCTTTACTTTCACTATAACAGCAAAAAACGAAATTTGATTAAATTCAGCAATGTTAATTGATGCATATCTCCTTTCAGTCAGTTCTCCTTGTCGCCAAGAATTCATCGGTTATACATCTGATCTAAAATTCTGAATAGAACAAAGAGAAAAGAAAGATGATCTTCATCAACTAAAACAAGAAATGTGCATTTGTTCTTCATTAACACATCATTTTTTTTAATGTGTATAATTACAAATCTGGAAATAATTTTCTGAATACTGTTTCTATGTTCTTAAGATCAACATGATACAAATAGTTTGCATTGATTTATTACGATGATTCAGCATTTCCAACAAAATGATTGGAGTCCTAAGGTCATCAAAGAACCCTACAACCTGTATAGTGGACATCATCTCACAGAGGACTTATATTAAATCCATCTCATGTATCTTCCAAATTTACATTGTCTAAATCTAGGACAATAATTTATGAACAGAAACTGTAGCATCATAATGTTGGAAAGGATAATAGTTTACAGAAACCTACAAAACAACAAAGCTCAAGGAAGTACAAATTTATCTAGGTCATGCATAGCCAGAATCGAGATAATAATCATCAAAATGGAGCATTCAAGAGGCAGGATCTTAAGCCACATCCAGGAAAGATAAAGGGAAAGAAGAAGCAGAAAAGTGTGAGGGCAAGCCATAGAACCAGAAAAATTTTATGTCATGAATAAAGCATAACAAATGTAAATGCATCACGGAAAGTTAACGAGGTAAGTTAAACATTGTTTGGATTTTTAAAGAAGCATGTCGGCAACGCTAATTCCAGATATAACCTAGAAAATCATGAAAACCCTTTGAACATTGCAGAAGATCTGAGAAGGACAAACTCTAACAACCACCCAAAATAAAGATCCCAGATGCTAATTTATTAAATAAATTCATAAAAGATATAAAGAGAGTGCCGCGAAATTAGAAGAATCCCATGACTATTGTGAGAAGGGGGTAAAACACTTCCCTGCAATTTTTGATAAAGGGAAGAAGAGTTACAGAAATCATTTTTCCAATTGCAAATAAACATGAACAATAATAGATGTTTCCAGATTTTCACAAAGAAAATCCATGCCAACGGATTTTTATGTGAAAATTTTCCTCTCATGCAACCCACTCCCTCCTCCAGAGTAGTTGAAGAGGGAGTGAGGGAAGCAGCAAAATGGAGGAGGAAAAAAATGGAGGGAAAACACTATGTACAGAGAGCCAAAAACCATATGCTTTCCCCCAATTTTTTTCCCTATTTGGCTCTGAAATGATACCAGAAGTTAGTAAAAATCATATTTCACCCATCATGTAGAGAAGATGGTGGTGAAACAAAAGAAAATGGTTCAAATTCTAAAAAAACATCTCCTTCTTTAATTTTTGATATATAATGTTTTGAATCAGGAACAAGATAGCAGCTTTTTAGGAAAAGAAAAATAAAAACCCAATTTTTTTTTTCATCCAGATGGGTCTGGTAGAAGAGAATTAGCTTATCTTTTTGATTCCACTCAACCTCAGCGGTAGGTCAAAAACAATATAGCAAAGCCCAATTAGAAGAACTCGCATTCACCGACCAACTAAAAGTGGAGAAAATTAGACTGAAAAAAGGATTCAAGACCGAGAAAAAAATAAACTGGTCATTTAAATTATATATAAAAAAAATGTTGGTGCCGATGTACTAAAAGCCCGGGGAAATAACAATTTCGAAGCAAGGAATGTAAAAATAGTATCTTTTTCCTCCCGGGTGCCTGAGGTGGAAGAGTATTATTCGATCCTTTCCTTTTATTAACCAAAAAAAAAAAAAAATCCCATCCCAAACAAGTGAAAACAAAAATCGACTGAATAAAACTGAAAAGATTAAGCCAAAACAAAACAAACAATTCAACCACCAAGAAAATAAGCCGATGGCATCCATTTTCCAGCGGCACTCAATTTCTCAAAATCTGGGGGGAAAATCACAGCTTTCGGAGAAAGGAACGTTAAAAATCCGATCTTTCTAATCTGGATACCTTGAGAGGGGGGGGTTTTGGGTGGGAAGGCGAAAGGCTTGACGTCGATGATCTCCGGCTCCTCGTCGTCCTCGGACTCCGATGAATCGTCGTTGAACTCCTGGAAGTCAGCCTCGAAGTCATCGTCCACCCCAACCACGCGCTGGTGCTTCCCCTTCCTCTTCTTCGCCGCGCCACCGCCCTTCTTGAGATCCGGCCAGAGGTAGTCGGCGGTCACCGGCCCGGAGTTCGCCGCCGGTATGAAGTCGGAGATGATCGCTCCTCCACACATCGCTACGCGCTCGCAAAAATCTCTATGCTTTGGAGATTTCTCAGAAGCCGAGGCTTCCGGCTTCGCATACAAAGAGGAAATGGGAAAGCCACGTGGGGGTTATATATTTGATGGGTTCTCGGAAAGGGAGGGGCGTGTGCTTGCGACGGAAGGCGCGATATATTCAACCGGCACGTGTGAGCAACCATTATTAGGTTTCATATAAGGATTTTTTTTTAAAAAAAAACATTATTATCACCATAATGATGTAAAAATTATTAGTGTGTCCATAAAACATAGAGATTTGGATTTTGATGGCGGTCGCATAAAATTAAGCTCTAATCTAATCGCCTTCTTGATTTTTTATAATTAAATTTGCATCAATTTTTGAAGCCAAAGAAATATCCTTTAATCATTAAAAGAAAATTTTGTATATAAAAAAAGAAACTAAATAGAATTAGTATGACAATAAATCCTTAGGACATGTTTGGTTTGTAAGATGGAAGGAAATGAAAATGATATATTTATTTTTTTTAATAAATAGATGTGCTATTTCGGTTCTCATATCTACATTTAGTTTATATAATAATTAAAATATAAATGACATTTTGATCTTTATCGTTTGTGTTTGGTTTGCATAAATGTAAAAGATAACAGGTTGTGTAGAGATGTAACTGAGTCGAAACAGCTAGCAAGTAGTCAAAATCGACTCAAAAAATACTCGAAATTGACTCGCTACTTATCGAATCGAGTTTAAGCTCGAGTTATATTATCGAATCGAGTTCGAATATTAAATACTTGGCTTGAAAAGCTTGCAAGCTTAATCGAGCTTCCATAATTTTACTATTTTACTCTTATAATTATACTCTTATTAAAAAATTATTTTTAATTTTTTATACAGAAATTCGAATCGAGTCGAGTCGAGTCGAGCTCAAATATATCGAGTATTTTATTGTGCTCGAGTTCGAGCTTTTAAATAAGAAACCCGATCGAGCTCGAGTCGAATTTCAAGCTTCAAATTTTAGAGTCGAGTCAAGCTCGATTTTGACACTGTATCAATTCGATTCGGCTCGATTACACCCCTAAAATGGTGCAAGCAGTTCAGAATATCTTCATCAGCTCCGCAACTATGATGGCAATCTCCTTCTCCTTTATGGGGTAGAGGGTGAGGTCAAAGTTAGGCTTATGAGCACAGCCAAAAAGGAAGCAAAGAAGAATGGGAGAAGAATGGGAGGCATGCTACCTTATAGTGATCAAAGAAGGCAACATGGAGCATCTTATAATTAAGGACAATGATTATTAGAAGATTCCATCATCCATTGGAATTTTAGTTGGAGGTCTTCTGCCTCTTGATCATCCAGCAACCACGCTTGTTTGAGCATCACATCCACTGCCTTTTTGAGTGATGGCACCAACAACGACGATGATAGAATTAGTTAATTTGGAGTCCGTGGTAGAGAAAAATAGATAAGAGGGAGAAGAAAGGTAGCGTCTTGCACACTTTCATCAAGGACATACTTCAAAGAATGGGAGTGTCTATGTAGGAATGAAAATGACTCTGATGGAGGTTGAGTAGAATGATAATCCCTTAAACAAAGATTTCTCATTCCTGATCGAATGACAATAAAAATTAGAACTTTGCAAACCAAATATATGGATTGGGAATGGAGGGTCTTCATTCCTTTCCTCTATCTGGAAACCATGAAACAAACATGCTCCAATTGTTTCATAGTGAAGCTAAACACTTATCTTATATGTTCAAAATAAATAATTAACCTAAACCGATAAACACATCTAAACAAAAATCTACATAAATAAATAAAAATTATTAAACTAAATATGTGATTTTTTTAACGCCTCAGGCATAGGCATGCATGTGAAGGTTGGAATGTGGCATGAAGACATTAGTTATATGTCGCATTTATCTTATTTTCATAAATGCACCTTATTCTTTATGATGCACTAAATGTTAAATAATTTTTTTTATTTATTAGCATTTCTATTTACAAGTCAAATTAGATGTTTACGTTGGATATGTTGGCATTTATACTGTAAAATATGTATTTATCATCGTCCTTAAAATAATTAGTGTTTAGTTCTATTATATTTATATTTATTATCTCCTCTATTTATTTATTATATTATTTATTTCATCATAATTTTTTAAATAGAAAAGAGTGGTTAATGGGGATGACTTTTTTTATTTTTTAGCTTTGAGATATGTACCGATCTAATGATAAGAGAGAATGAACTTAGCTACACGTGAATGTAACTAAATTAAAAAAAGAATTAAAAAGAATTAAATAATAAATTTATATAATTTTAGATATTTATAAAGATATATTTGTAAAAATAAATTCTGATTTTAAACGGCTCTTTGATATTAGGGTGGGGTTTGGCGTTGAGTGAGCTCTATGATTTAAGATTTTGTTCTTTAATATAACTAAACACAACAAAACGCGCGCTATTGAGAATCACATCATTGGTGGATGCTATGATTTGGGTATTTCAAAGTTATTGTTGTGTCTAATCAATTGGCAGTGGTGAGTATTATTTTGGCATACAAGTTGCTAACAATGGGACAATTTCCTTGCCTAAAAGCATGGGACTAGGCGTTGGAGGTTAGGTTTGAGTGAGGATTCTCACTTTTTAGATTGTCTGGCCGTCAACATCTGCTACCACATGGCCTTTGTTCTTCAGAACAATCTCACCTAACTCAATGAATGGTTAGTCATGCCTCAAATTGAAGACTGTTTGGTAGGCCTAGCTTGTTGCAGTACATTTTTTTTTTTTTTTTTTGACTAGAATTAAAGATCAATCTTTATTTGCTTGAGAAAGTTTATAATTACTATGATAATCACAGCAATGGATGGAGACTGAGATTCTTGTTTCCATAAGAAATATTTCTTGCACCCTATCAACACAAAATCAAGCCATGCATCCATATAATGCTTTTAAATCAAAAAATGATTTTGATTTAGTTTATCCATTTATCAACATTTGCTTTACATGATCATATATTAGTTTCAATATATAATCAACTTTATGTGATCAAATAGTAGTTCAACTATTTAGAATGAAAAAGAATATAATTTTTGCATAGCTCAATTATTCGCATATGCCAGTAGCATCTCAGTTTTAATTATAATATAAATGAAAGTTCGTATAATACATATACAAATGATGAAGTTTGATTTTTTTTTTAATTTTTTTTATAAGAATCAAAACCAAAATTAAAAGATAAAAAATTGATTCAAAGTAAGTTAAAATTATGATTCAAATTAATTTAGTGCCATCATCAACTTTTACTAGTTAGAGCACTGCTTGCCACAAATGATCATTTTCTTTGTCATCTTCCATTAATTGTTTGTATCGCCAACTCTTACATTAATCATTATTATTATTATATATAGCAAAGCGCTGCGTTGTAGATCTCAACTTGTTCTTTCTTTAATCACAAAGGACATAATAAAATTCTCTCAACTTGTATTCGAGTGCCTAATAATCAAACCCTTACGCCTCCATTGGAAAAGAGACTCCATGGCTCCAAAAGAGAAGCAATTATTAGATGGGGTCTCTCTGGTAGTATTAGATATATGTGCCAACTTGCAGAGAGTGCTTGAAGCTTTAGATCTTTCACTGCAACCACTGAGTCAACAAAAGCCCCCTTATATATATATATTTCTCTCTCCACATAGAGATCAAGAATGGTTGGCCAGTAAATGAGAGAGATGGAGGTTACTTTTACTGTTGGACATGCTGATCATATATGGAAGAAGGATCTGAGAAGAACGGTGAGTTGAGGAGGGGAGAGGGGTCTGGTGGTAAAAAGAAGGTGCATGCATGGAATCAGGAGAGAGAGAAAAAAATAATAAAAGCTGGAGGGCGAGAGCAAGGAGACAAAGGGGTCAGCTGTGGACAGCGAGCCAACTTGGTTGCAGTGCCCCACAGCGATAGCTTTGGATGAATCGAAGGAGGGCACGAAAACCTCGCGAACAATGACGTTCGATCGCGTCGAAATCTAGTCCAAGATTCAGTGCATGAAGTTACAATAACACCACCATTTGAGTTCATATATTACAACATCAGTCATTGCAACGCATTCAAGAAATGAAAGCAATATTGCAGGTTGGGTCGATTGAGGTTGAATCTACAATTCAAAATAAATACAATAAAGTTTAATTTTCAGCCCACTATATTAACTCATTAATAGTTTAAAATTTGGTTAGATTCAAGGTTGATGATACATGCCAGTGCTATTCTAAACTTGGCTCGGAAAAGACATTAGATAAAAATTCACGTCGCATGAGTTGAGTTAGCCATGATGATAATATATGATAATTAATTAAAAAATGGTATAATGTGCTGAAGTTTAGCATCCTATTTGAGAAAAAATTTACGATCATATTCAAGAAGAATTTTATCAAAAATGTTGTCTTATTTGAAAAACAAGCTCATCCGAGTCATTCACTAATAAGTAAATAAATTTAGAAAGAACTCTTTCAAAATGTTTCTGAAAGTAGTCCTAAACTTCTTAAGTAAACCAAATTTAAGCAATTATTAAGCCTAAGTTTTAAAATCTTAGAGTTTTGATCTAAGAGGCTCTAGCTAGGTGTTTCTTTTCATGTTTAAGTTAGATGTGCATAGATTAGCTGAAGAGGTATTTTATTGCCCAAATACAACCTATTGATGGGTGTTCGAGAGTTAGTTTTGGATGTTAATGAAAATGATATGATTCCATGTTTTTTTTTTTGTTTTGTTTTGTTTTGTTTTTTTGTGATATGCACATCAAACATATGGGAATCTCGGATGTGGCTGGCTATGATCATGATAAGGTCGTCCACATACTTGTCCTTGGTTGAAAATTGTGGCATGGGCCCATGCATGTCATTATAAGGATGGTGGCAATTCCATGCATGAGAAAAAGACTTGTTATATTGTTTTCGGTGCAGCAAGCACATATTGAACATATGAATTAGTCATCAGTACGTACGTATCGAGTGATGCATGATAAAATTTATTAGATTATCATATATCTATCAATATGTATGAATAATAAATTTATACGATTGATATGTGCTTATTGTATGGTATTAAAGGGTTGCCTCCAGAGAGCAGAAGATGCGGCAACTGAAGTCCAGTCTATCTCTCTATGATTTACACTTCCACGGCTCCACAGAGATCCAGTAAAATAGAGCATCCGATTCGGTAAAAGACACTGACAACACGTGCTAATTGCTTCCAACCACCAGCACTACCGTGAAAAATAAAAACTTTGTAAGACTCTTGGACCCAAGATGTCGACATTGCCATTTTGAATATCATTATATATCGTGACGTCGGGCGGAGTTCTCGGGTCAAGTTGGTGCACTTCAAGAATCTACGCTTGCATAAGTTTAGGATACTTTTAAGCGGCTGTCAATTAATAATCGTGTAAGATAGCTATTGATCAGTAATTAAATATTATATGTTTTTAATTTGATCTCAGACCTCATATTAGTAAAAGAAAGGGTGATTGTGTGATTCTATATTTATTCACTGCAAGAGAAATAAAATATTGCGATACCTAAATGCATCACAATTGCATCGCTAAATATGATATTGCGACACAATAGCGACATAATGACGGTATCGTTCAAATGTCCGTCGCAATATCCATTTATCACAATTGCGTCGCAATATTGCGACTCTCTGCGACTCAACTGCGACGCATGCAAATGCATCGCTAAATTTAAAATTAATTTTTTTAAAAAAATTATTATTAAATATTGCGACGCACTAAATTACGTCGCAATATTGCGACGCATCCAGATGCATCACAATATTTAATAATAATATTTTGGTATAATAGCGACGCAATTTGAGTCGCTAATGCGTCGCAAATAAAAAATATTTTAAAATATTGCGACGCATGGTCATTGCGTCGCAATATTTATTAAAAATTTTTAAGATAAAATAGCAACTCAATTTTAGTCGCTAATGCGTCGCTATTAAATTTATTTTTAAATTATTGCGATGCCAGGTCATTGCATCGCAATATTTAATAATAATATTTTGAAAATATTAGCGATGCAATTTCAGTCGCTAATGCGTCGCAAATTTTATTTTAAAAAAATATAAAAGATTAAAAATTAAAACGGTTAATACAATTTCGCTAAATGTAAATATTGATACAAAAAATTTCACTCAATCCAAACAATAATAAATTTCTAAAATAATTTATATATTAAAATTTTGAAGTTTTTACAACATAAAAAAAGAAAAGAAAAATACATCAAGAATCTGAGCGATCATGTGGAGGCTGTGGAGGCTGAAGACTGCGACAAGCGTCTAACCATATCCCGCAAATAATGCATCTCATCTCACATGTCTGCAACCTCATGATCCCGGCCTCGCATATGATCCTCAAAATCCTGCTCGACCTCCTGGCGAACCTCCTCTGCAATAGTCTGCGAAGGTCCTGTAAATGCTCGGGAGGAAGATCACCAGGAACTCGCGAGCTGGAAGCCTGATGGGGAAAAAATGTAAAAGCTCTAATGCCCAGACCATAGACCCTGCGGTCTCGTGGCTGGGCACCAACAGCCTCCAAAAACACACGCCGACTCTCCTCTGCTGAGAGTTCGACGGGCATCTCCCCATCAGTAGAGTCGACCTGCGATGCCTGGAAGCGAAGCTCCTCGACTCGTGTCTTGAAATTATGAAATCAACAATAAATGAGTTAATAAATTTCTCGAAATAAAATTTTAGAAATTAAACAGATACTACATATATCTAATTTCTTACCGCAACCTCCCGTGATCGCGTGTCAACCCAGGAACCGTCCCTCCTGGTGTGTGTCGCCCTGAATAGACAAAACTCACCAGGATCTCCGCCCTCCTGCTCAGACTATAACAATAAAAAAATTGATATTAATACAAATATTTGTAAATAACTAAAATAATAATTAAAATATTTATGTTTTCTTACCATACGCCGTCTGTGCTCCTGAATCGAAATGGAGCCCGAAGTATGACGGGAGAGACCCGTGCCAGGACCGCCCTTCTCAGATCGGCGGTTCATGCTAGCTGATGCGGACCTCCTGCGCCATCCATCGGACTCCCAGGCCTGCTGCCACTCGTGCCAAATACCCTCTGGCACGTGCGCAGGACGCTGACCCGATGACCTCCAACGATGAAGCATGTCGGAGTATCGGCGTCGCGTCAGAGCCTCCCATGCTGCCCTAATGGCATCATGGCTGGCAGAATCCCATGTAAACTTTTTCTGCATTAAAATAAACAGTTAGTTTCTGAATTTATTAAGTTTAAGAAATTTTATATCACTGATAAATTATATTTAATAAGTTTACCTGAAACTCAGAAAAATAAAACTCCCTCGTGGCTGGAGATACATGGCGCCAATCGTAGCCACTGGGATCTGCATGCCTCTGAAATACGGTGCTGATGTGGCTGGATACATGATGCTGCTCAATGAATCTGTTAAAAAAATGTATGTTTATAAGTAATTGACTTAAAAACATAAACATATATTTTTAATTAGTATATACTTACATCCCCTGAGCATCAAGTCGAAGTACAGTGTAGCCGATGGTGAAAGAACTCTCGAAGGTCTGTGCCGATCGGCTGGATGGTAATACTGCTGGAGAGATCGAAGGCTGCGCCTCTGCTGGAGATCCAAACTCTCCATCTCCGACGCTCATGTGATCTGATGTAGCAGGGCTACGTCTCTGCTCACTCCGTCTGTCGTCGGTAGATCTACCTCTGCCCGTCATACTAAAAATACTAAAGATTCACACAATTAAAAGGGGCCGGACAAGAAATAAAAGGGGGGGGGCGGGGGGGTTTAAGAAAAAAAAAAATTTGTGACAGTGGCCTGGCCACCGTGGCCAGGCCACTGCCGGCCACAGCAGCGGCCGTGGCCGGACAAGAAATAAAAGGGGGGGGTTCCCCCCTGTTAAGAAATTTTTTTTTTGTGACAGTGGCCTGGCCACCGCCGGCCACGGCAGTAGCCGTGGCCGGAGAAGACGATCCGACGGTTGCGATCGATCCAAGCCCTCATCCCGATCGGCCAAGACCGATCTTGGACTTTGGCAATCGGTCCGATCGGCAAAGATCCGATGGTTGCGATCGATCCAAGCCCTAATCCCGATCGGCCACGACCGATCTCGGACCGTTGCGATCGGTCCAAGATCGGCGACGATCCGACGGTTGCGATCGATCCAAGCCCTGATCCCGATCGGCCACGACCGATCTCGGACCGTGGCGATCAGTCCAAGATCGGCGATGATCCGACGGTTGCGATCGATCCAAGCCGTGATCCCGATCGGCCACGACCGATCTCGGACCATGGCAATCGGTCCGATCGGCAAAGACCCGACGGTTGCGATCGATCCAAGCCCTGATCCCGATCGGCCACGACCGATCCCGGACCGTTGCGATCGGTCCAAGATCGGCGACGATCCAACGGTTGCGATCGATCCAAGCCGTGATCCCGATCGGCCACGACCGATCTCGGACCGTGGCGATCGGTCCGATTGGCGACGATCCAACGGTTGCGATCGATCCAAGCCCTGATCCCGATCGGCCACGACCGATCCCGGACCGTTGCGATCGGTCCAAGATCGGCGACGATCCGACGGTTGCGATCGATCGAAGCCGTGATCCCGATCGGCCACGACCGATCTCGGACCGTGGCGATCGGTCCGATCGGTGACGATCCAACGGTTGCGATCGATCCAAGCCCTCATCCCGATCGGCCACGACCGATCTCGGACCGTGGCAATCGGTTCGATCGGCAAAGATCGACGGTTGTGATCGATCCAAGCCCTGATCCCGATCGGCCACGATCGATCCCGAACCGTTGCGATCGGTCCAAGATCGCTAGCGATCTGACGGTTGCAATCGATCCAAGCCCTGATCCCGATCGGCCATGACCGATCTTGGACTTTGGCAATCGGTCCGATCGGCAAAGATCCGATGGTTGCGATCGATCCAAGCCCTGATCCCGATCGGCCACGACCAATCCCGGACCGTTGCGATCGGTCCAAGATCGGCGACGATCCGACGGTTGCGATCGATCCAAGTCGTGATCCCGATTGGCCACGACCGATCTCGGACCGTGGCGATCGGTCCGATCGGTGACGATCCAACGGTTGCGATCGATCCAAGCCCTCATCCCGATCGGCCATGACCGATTCCAGACCGATGTGATCGGTCCGACATCGCTGGCGATCCGACAGTTCCAATCGATCCAAGCTGTGATCCCGATCGACCACGACCGATCTCGAACCGTGGCGATCGGTCCGATCGGTGATGATCCGAGGGTTGCGATCGATCCAAGCCCTTATTCCGATCGGTCATGTACGATCGATTTTGGACCGATCGCTATTTAACATAATTAATTTTTTAAATATATTACGACGCAAAGGATAGCGTGATAATTTTTTAATATGATAATTATATTATATAAAAAATTAATTTTAATTATAATAATTACGACGCAACAAGTGCATCACTATAAAAAAATATAATTTCCTTAATTAATTTTTTGATTCATTACATCGCTAATGCGTCGCTATTTAATATAATTAATTTTTTAAAAATTGCAACGCACTGTGTTACGTCGCAATTATTTTTTCTCATATTTATACTTTATAAAATTTAATTTATTTAAAATAATTGTGACGCATTTATTGCATCGCTAAATTAAAAATAATTTTAATTTATTTTTGGTTTATTGCATCGCTAATGCATCGCTATTTAAAATATTTAATTTTTTTAAAACATTGCGATGCACTAAATGCATCGCAATATTTTTTTAAATATTTATACTTTAAAAAATTTAATTTCATTTAAATTATTTGCGACGCAATTGGTGCGTTGCTAAATAAAAAAATAATTTTTCTGATTTTCTGGTTTGTTGCGTCGCTAATGCGTCGCTATTTAATATATTTAATTCTTTTAAATACATTGCGAAGCAATATTTTTTTTCAATATTTAAATTTTATAAAATTAATTTTATTTAAATTATTTGTGATGCAACTGGTGCGTCGCTAAATTAAAAATAATTTCTCTAATTTTCTGTTTTATTGCGTCGCTAATGCGTCGCTATTTAACATATTTAATTCTGTTACAAAAAATTGCAACGCACTGAATTGCATTGCAATATTTTTTTTTCTGATATTTAAATTTATAAAAAATTAATTTAAAAATATTACGACGTATTATTTACGTCGCAATATTAAAATATTGATTTTTTTAATTTTCTGATTAATTGAGTCGCTAATGCGTCGCTAATTACGTTGCAATATTTTGTTGTCACAGAGGTGTCGCAAAGTGGTCGTAATTTAGCAATACATAATTGCGTCGCTAACTTACGTCACTATTTCAATATTTTTTGTAGTGATTAATGCTAGCTGTGCTAGATGTCTCATCTTGAATGGTGCCAGATTTCTCATCTTGAATAGGGATAGATAGCTTAGCTATATCTCGTCACAACCATTCGTATCTCAAATAAAACATGTGTCAGGATCCAAAATTTGCATGATATTTTATAGCTTAAAACTTATAAATCCGTGTTCTTATTATATGGCATTACGCGCGTTATCATACTTTTGGCCTACTGCGACGGAGAGACTAGTTTCGCTGAGAGGTCTATCTTAAATAATTAAGAGATTAATGAATTTGTATTCAACCCACACGACATTGCACTTATAAAAGATTAGGAAACAATTAATAATTCTAGGCATCGATGATGCATCACTGCATCAAGCTCAATCTAGTCAAATGCTAAGCTGGACCAAATTGTGCATTAACATTAAGCTAGCTTGGTTTGGTCATCCTAGGCTAGTTCTAGCTCAACTTCAAAGCACCATTGATGAATCCATTCATCACACTCCAACTCTCTTTTCTTTTTTCCTCTCATTTAATATTTAATTAGCTCAATTTAAGTGACAAGTATGCAAAATTTTAGATTGAACTCAATGCCATCCAACCCATGATCAACTCTGTAATATATATAGTAAATTTGATTACATTAAATATAAATAAGTCTAAATTCGATCATCTTTCTTATTTTGGATCTGCATAGCTCATATATCTGAAAGATAGAAAAGGTGAAAAGGATGGAATAACTTTGAAATCTATGTAATTTTAAAGATGAAAAAGATGACTAAAATGTAACCAAGTATATATATATATATATATATATATATATATATTCAAGAATTCTAATGAATCTATATGAGTAGATGAAATATAGCTCATATATCTGAAAGATAGAAAAGGTGAAAAGGATGGAATAACTTTGAAATCTATGTAATTTTAAGATGAAAAAGATGACTAAAATGTAACCAAGTATATATATATATATATATTCAAGAATTCTAATGAATCTATACTCATATATAAAGATAGAAAAGGTCTTTGAAATCTATGTAAGATGACTAAAATGTAACCATATATAGAATGAATCTAATCTATGAAGTGTGTGTATATTTTATTGCTTGTAGACAAACATTTTCGCAAACGTCATTTCGCAATGATATCTAACACTTGATTGAAATTTTGGACACTTGATGTTTCAAAATAAGACTAGCCTCTTCTAGATGCTAAACAATCTAGATATAATCACATATCCTTGTTTAACGAAGAAGCTAAGTCATCCCAAATAAAACAACTTCTCAACTTAGTTCTCCTCTATACATTGAGCACCATAGGGTTTTGTCTTAGAAGAATAATAAAAAAAAAAAAAAACAAAGGACCTCTGGGTTTGGAACCATTAGCACTCCTTTCTCTAAGCACAAAAGTTAAAGCAAAGCAGGTAGTCTAGACTAAAACGGAGATCTATTGGATTTGCGAAAAACAAACCTTATCCTTCTAAGTTAAAATGGTCGCAGTCAATGAAAGATATAGGCTGGAATCTTTGGTCCATAAGTCAAAAAAAATGGTCTACAGTTGTAGGACGTATACCTAATTACCTATCAGTACCTACCATCCTTTCCTCTGTTTCTCTCCCTCATCTTAATCAAAGGGAACTATGACCGTCTCTCCACCCACAATGTCCCATCGCCATCTCATGCAAGTCATATTCTCACCAAATACTATGAATCCGTTAATGCTTTTACTTGCATGAACAAAACATGATACCTAATTAAGACTTGAATTGCAACAAAATTTTTTTTTATTGCAAGCAAGTAGATGTCCCTTGAACAAAATTCATCAAAGACACATGCTTTACTCAATCAAATAAACCATTTTGGATGCACCTACTCCCAACTCATAAATCAAGCCCCCATGTTAGATTTAGATTAGGCATGTTTCCACCCAATCCACCATGACTATAGCAGAGACTATAGCTAAGAATGACGAGCATAAAACTTTCATACGTGTTTGTCATCAATTTTATTAATGGATTCTAAATGTCCAAGAATAAAAATGTATGTGTGCTACATGTTCAACGAAGAATTTAATGGCAAACATCTAATCAACTTATCTAAGTTTTATCCTTTATATAATAGCTTAAGACTTACTCAATCTATCTATTCGATAAGAAGAAAAACAGATACAGAGAGGTCCTCA
The DNA here is from genome assembly GCA_900491605.1 of Calamus simplicifolius. Classification (NCBI taxonomy): domain Eukaryota; kingdom Viridiplantae; phylum Streptophyta; class Magnoliopsida; order Arecales; family Arecaceae; genus Calamus; species Calamus simplicifolius. The sequence continues at coordinate 324,596 of UESW01005045.1, read as the reverse complement.
AAAAAATTGATGCTCTTGAATTCTTATTAATTATATATTTTTTTAATACTTTTACACAATATAATTTTTAAATTATTCTTGAAATATAGTATAGTAATATATATATATATATATATATATATAGAGTAAAGTTAAGATGTTTTGGTCCATAGAATAAAAGCTTGCCACATATTATGTTGCATTTAATAACATTTAAAATCAATTCAGGAAAATGATATTCTTAAAAGAAAAAAAACTAAACACTTTAATATGTTTTAATTTTATAAGACAAATAAAGCTAATAGAGAATCAACCCTAGATTACTTGAGGAGACTGTTTAGTTTCATTTGGAAAGACATATAGGATGCCTTTAACATGGAATTTTCTAATTTGAATTTAATAAGAGGCATGAGGAAGGATTTGGATCACGTTGCATCCTTCAAGAATTGCTTCACGTTGTATAAGATAAACATTAGATGGTGAGATAGAGTGTAAGCTAAAATACAGCTTTTCAAAATAATAGGTGCACGATCATTATATCTAATCAAAATTAAATGGTGTATAACATATAAACACCATTCTATCAAGAGGTAATAGCTGAAGTACCTCATGCTATAAGCAAACTGGAGGTTGTCATTGGAAAAAAAAAAAAGATAGAATGCCCTAATCCATCTGCTTTAGTAGATGTATAATACTACAATATGAAGCCTATTAGTTTTTCACAAATATGTATTTGTACTATTTAAAAGGTTTATTTAAATATGTTTGTGTTATATAAGATTAATTTAATTATTCTTGAGCCTATTCATTATTCACAAATATGGGGCCATACGATTTAAATTTTTTAATCTAATACATGCATTTATTTATCTTGCGATTCTTTGAATTTCAAATGATTTTAAATATCATTATAAATTAGTATATGCATTCATAATATTAGCTCTATTAAAATATTGTATATTGAGTGATAAACTTTAATGATGGTTAAACAAAAGTTTTGTCTGCAATATAGGTGTCATTAATATTGATATTTACATAACAAATGAAAAACTTTTTTTTGTAAAAATAAGCATTCATCTTAAATATATATAATACAGTTTTATTGTATATTAAGTAATGAAATTTAAGCAAAAACTTTTGTTAATATTGTTGTTACCAATATCAACATCCACAATATAGTAATAAAATAAATTATAACAAATTGAATGAGAAAATTTCTTCATTAATGCAGATGTGTTTAAGACTAATGTGTTAATGATGAATGGAAAACTCCATGCAAGTTGTGCCTCTACTTTAAACAATTGTAGTAGTTTTATATTATGTATCATGTTATGCATCATGCAATAAATTTCAAGCAGAAACTTCTATTATTAACATTATTTTCATTAACATGGTGTCTACAATATGATAATATAATAAATTATAGTATATAAAAGTTTACAATAACCAAATTTATATTTCCCATCAAACAATGAATTTTAATAATGATTGCATAAAAATTCACATTACCAATGCCAACATCATTAATGCTGGTATATAGCATATAACACATAGAGTCGCTATGTCTTCAAGTAGGGGTAGCCATATTGGATCTAGCCCATCTATTTGCTCTACATACGACTTGCACTAAATAGCTTAGAAATAAAGTATTGGGCAATACTGAAATAATATTTGAATAAATTAAGTGTAACAGAAATGCACATGTTAAGATGGATATATGGTAAAACTTTAAAAGATAGAATTATAAATAAACATATATGAGAAATGATAGGAATAGTCCTAATTGAAGATAAAATGAGAGAAAATCGATTAAGATGGTTTGGACATATACAACGAAGACCTTTAGATGCTCCAATTAGAAAGAGTAATTATTTTAATAATATATGTAATGATAGGGTAAAGGTAGACCTAAACTAAAAAAATAATTTAAAAAGATATAACTATTTATAATTTGAGTATCGATTTAGTCTTGAATAGAGCAGAGTGGAGAAAGCATATTCGTGTAGCTGGTCCCATGTAGTTGAGAAAATGCTTAGATGAGTTGAGTTGAGAAGTTTAGATCATAAGCATATTAACCCGTCTTGACCTATATATTGAGTAGATCGAATTCAAATTTTATATCCTCAATTCATTTAACTCATTTAAATAATTAGTTAGGTTAGGTCATTTTAGATTGATCTATTTATCTAGCTTATTTATATTATTAGTTAATAGGTTAAATAAGTTAGTAACTGATATTTTTATTATTAGCTAATAGATTAAATAGATTAAGTGAGTCAGGTAAGGTAATTTATTTATTAAATAGGTAAGGTTGAGATTTGAAATCGAAAACTATTTAATAAACAAGTCGAGTTTAAATTGGTGATTTACTATGCAACTTGCATTACACCAAACCTATTTATGATCCGATTGCCGAACCTAATAAAAAATAATTGATGAAAATTTACCTTTGATCCTCACTCAAAATTTATTTTGATTCTTATTTTTTTATTATTACAACTTAGTTCCTTATATTTTAAAAATATTACATTCTTAAAATTTTATTGCATAATATTGATTAAAATTAACAGTCTAATGTTTCATTCTGTCGACCACTAAGATATATATGTTCGCATGACAATATAAGCTAGCGATTTTGTTAATTTTAGCCAACTCATATGCCGAGACACCACACCAGTAATTTGATATTTTTAAAACTGAGGTATTAAACTGTACCAAATTATTAAAACATGAGGTATTAAACGGTAACTACTGAGAATTTGGAGACCAAACCGAATTTTAAGTAGAAACTTGAAGACGGTGCCCAGAATTTCGCGGGAACTCTTCGGTAATCTCTCTCTCCCCTTTTGGAGATCGACCCAGCTCTAAGTTCAAACCCTAATTAATCAAGGGATTGGGAGTAGGGATGCAACTTGAGCCAGATTATCGAATCTGATTTAGAGCAGTGTTTAAACTCATGTTTACCCAACCCAAACCCGAAAGACCCAGGTTTAATTCAGTTCGATTTGTAATTGATCTGGGTTCGGGTTGACCGCAATCCAAGCCCGAGATAATCCGAACCCGAAAGTTATTCGAACGAGGATAACTTATCGGCACCAGGTTTTTGGGGGCATTGAGGGCGTCAATCGGATCAAACAAGATGACCAACTTGAGGGCGAGAAGGGCAAGATCGTCGATCGTAGGCAAGAAAAAGAAGGACAATCATAAAGGCGGACCACTCGCATATTTTGTTTCACTTCTCGCCTCCTTCTCTTTTTTATTTATGGCACCTTCTCCTCTTGTTTGTTTCAGATAAAATTTTTATTTAATACAATGTTAAAGCCCCGAGTCCAGCTTATGCGTTCGGCAAGGAATTTTATTTTTTCATCTCTGAAATTCATAATTTGATGTTTATTTATTTTTAAAAAAGCTTTTTTTTTTCATCAACCCAAATTTTAATCGAAATTTAACTCGAACCTAATTTTTAAAAATAGAGTTAAAGTTGATATTTTATAAAATAGAGTTAGAATTAATATTTTATAAATAAAATTAAGATTAAAGGTAAAAAAAACTTAAGTTTTATGAGCCCAAGTTACACCCCTTAGGAGGAGAGGAGGGCGAAGAGGAGGAGCTTCGGCTACCGAAACGGGGTTTCGGGAGGCGGAGCAGGAGGGGAACCACGAAGAGGAGGCGCGGTGGGCTAGCGCGGTCCTCGTATCCTCAAGCGCCGCGACGGCCAGTACGCGCGTCGAGGCCCTCCGCGACTACGAGAGGCTCCTCCTCCCCACCTGCTGTATCTTTTCTTGGATTATCGCTGCAAGAAATGCTGAGAAGTTGCTTATGCTGGTCAAAATCTAATCTTTTCTTTGTTGGGCCTGGTGTGGTGCTATCAAGGCCCAGGTGGGCTAACTTGTATTGGGCTGAAAGTTGAGATTAAATCAAGTCACTGTACACGGGCTTGGGGATTCTCATTGAATTAGTCATTCATTTTTAACACTGTTGATTTGCTGAATGGTTTCTCCTTTGTATCCACTGCTATGCTGTAAAGTTAAAAGATGCTGAACAGTTGGTCAATTCAAGAAGATTAAATTCTGAAAAAGAGAGAGAGAGAGAGAGAGAAAAAGACCTCTCCTTTTCCCCATGAGAAATTACGAGTAAAATGTCAATAGTCTAGTAATTATTAACTCAAACATGTATGCTAAAACCAACCTTTTTGCTCCACTCTTATAATGGTCAGACCAACATTGAAATAAGAAACTCATTTATTTGATACTCTCTTTTGTGTTTCACTGTTTGAGAATCAGGGTCAGTGCATCTGGTCTACCACTATCTGATATGCCTTTCATGTATCATTTTTGTTGCAGACTTCTTAGCATGCATCTGCTTGACAATTAGCCGGTGTCTTATGGTTTGATGCATCTGATTCTTGTTTTTGGCTTGAACTGCAGAAAAAGCATCTGAAACTTGTGAAGGATTAATTCAATGACTTTGTTGAGCAACAAAGCGCCAGCACACAACTTAGTCGAACTTACCATGAGATGTTCTGAGATCTGGTGAAGATCATTATTACTCTGCATGAAATGCTCAAAATATATTTTAAGTTGGCAATGAGACTCTCAAGGAGAGTTCTTCATGTAAAAAGTCTTCTCTCCTTATCAAGGAATTCATCTAAGCCCATAACAACATAGGCATGCCTGAAATGGACCTTGATAATTTAGATGAAGCCGCAAGGGTTCTTCTTCAAGGCCTAAAGATATGTGATGGTGAAGAAGTTTCAGACAATTATGATGGTCTCAGCAGGCTTCGCAACAATAAAACTAGGAAGCACATTGAGGACATCTTGATTTGTAATAGAACCTGTCACCTGCAAGGTGAAGCCTATAAGTATAAATTAAGAGAGAAAAGAGCAGTTGGGTTATTAGAAAATTGTTTGTTCATACTCAATCCATTTTCTACATGGGTTTTTATAATGCAAAAGTACAATTTAAAATTTAAAACATACAAATCCTTAAAATACAGTAGCATATTCTATTCTTCCATAATTATACCTAATAATTTAAAATTTAAAAATTACAACTCATCTTTAATTGATTACAGAAATCTGTCCTTTCATAATTATATCTATAATTTGAAATTTGCAACCCATCTATTGGTGATGTCCCAAGTGGCTACATCTTTCATGACTCTAGATGAAAGGCTACGAAAGTTATCTCGAACTCTAATTTTATGGTAAAATTTCAAGTTCAAGAGGATATTAAAGTTTTAAGGTTCATATAGGAGCAAAGAGAAAATTTATCATGTTCTCTAAATAGTTGATTTCAGCAATACAATACATTGTGCGTGCTATAGTGGAGCACCCACTTAATAGGTCATGTTAATTTTAAATGCTATACAAACTTGAGTCTAGACAGTACATATATATTTAACCTGAGTACTCATACATATGCTCATATTCAGTTTCTATAGTCTTTATATGAATTTGTGGATATATTTCATATTTGACTTTTTTGAGTCTTATCTCAATCCTAACAGTAGATGATATTTTTTTGCAACATATACAACTTTTCTATGCTTAGTGCAACCCATGCACCTTTCCATAATAGTCCTATGTAAGCATCAATTATGATTATTCTAGTCTCACCTTGCTTACTATAAAAGCACCATGGCAATTTCGTCTAAAAAAGGCAATTTTGTCCAACACCACCATGATCGAGAAGTTTATAATAATTGGGTCAAAAAAGAACATTGTGCTTGCTTTACTATGTTAAGCACTATGCGTAATAATTTTATTGGAGAATTTGAATTTTTTCGTTGCCCAATCTATTTAAAATTAGCTTAAAATAAATATGGTTGAACCTCTACAATAAGACTTCGTGCTTTGAATCTAAAGTTTATGTAGTATACCAAAGATCCCAAATATTTAATGGATAAGTATCTTCATATTATAAATAGTATGATTAAGGATCTGAAGGCTGCTGAAAGTAAACTAATAAATGAGTAGCAAGTATTAATAGTGATTCATTCTGGCCATGAAGCTTCTGATGATACACATTGAGCATGTCAAGACCTTTGATGAAATTTTTGAGCATTTGAGATTGAAAGAAGTTGAATGTACGGAAGCAATCCCTCTTTTGGTATTGATGATCTAAACTAGGGTAAGGTAGGGAAGGTGGGAAAGCTGGACAAGAGTCCAAAGATAAAAAGGGAGCCAAATATTAGAGAGGTCAACGAAGGGGCCAAAGGGATGTAGCAAAGATAAAATGCTATAATTGTGGAGTCAAGGGACATTTGGCTCATGATTGTATCGAGTTTTCTATTCTTTACTCTCTTAATGTTTATTCATATGCATTAGTTGCTTATATATTCCTTGATTGGATTGTAGATATAGGACAAAGAAATATGTAGTGTGAGACTGAGGTGGTTATATAATTTTTCATCAAATATCAAAGGATGCACAATATATTACATTGGGAACAACTTCTATAAATAAGTATTGGGTGTAGGAATTTATCATATAAGGATGCACAATGGTTGTGTGCTTCTCTTGTATAGTATTTGTACGTACAACTACTCAATGTAAACTATGTTCAATCGTTGCCTAGTTGGTCTTAGGTTACACTTTTTGTTTTTTTGAGAATGTTATATATGAAAGTACATCTAAATGATGACTTGTTCTTTTCTGAACAATTGTTAAATGACTTTCTTAGGCTTGATGTTAATTTTGATAATCATCATTCTTTATTTAATTGTATATCTTTTCTTGTTGAGATTAATAATTTAAAATAGCATGCTAGGCTTGGACATGTGGATCAAAATAGAATGACAAGACCGGTAAGAGGCCTATTGGGCCTTCTTAACAAAGTAAATCTTTTTGTGTGAGAGCGTTACTTAGCAAGAAAGGCATTAAGGAATCATTTTGGCATGACTTCAAGAGCATCTCAATTTTTGGAATTAATGCACTTTGACCTCTGTGTACCTATGAATGTAATGGTATGCTACGACGCCTTTTATCTTTTTGCATTCATAGACAATTATTTATAATTTAGGTATGTATACTTGATCTTTTATTACTATGAAATGTTAAATTGTTTCAAATATTTTTTTAGTAAAAGTAGAGAATTAGAAGGAGAGGACTTTAAAAACTCTCCAAACCGATCGAGAATATGAATATTTATTTAAGTAATTCAAGATGCAGAAAAAAGGAGATATGAAAGCAACTTATAATTTCTAAAATGTTATAACAAAATAAAGTTGCATAGAATAGAAACAAGACTTCACTGGATATATTTAGGTTGACGATGATGCAAATAAACCTCCTAATAAGTTTTTAAAGGGGATCTATTGCTAATTGTTATCTACATTCTTAATTATGATGTGCCTAGTAAATTAGTGCCTACTACTCCATGTGTGATCATGGTGAATATCTTAATAGAGGAATGATTGAATTATAGTCTAGAGATGTAGAATTTATAGTAAATAAATTCTTGAGCATTAGTGAAGTAGGGAAGGACCTAAAATTATAAGAGAACTCTGGTACTATCTTTAGTGAAGAAGTAGAATTACAACCTCTTTCAAGAGTTGCTATAGGTAGTGGGAGCAACTTATTTAGTGGAAAAGTATTACTAAGTGGAAGTGTACCAACTTAGCCAAGTAGAGCATACAATTAAAAAATAGCCCTCAAAGGCCAAAGTTTTCAATTATAGAAAAGTAATTGTAGAATTTTAACATACCAATGTTTTGAAATCAGAAGAAAAAGTGATCTATGCACTCCACTAAATAAGATGAGCCAACTCACCTCATCTCATTGTAATGAGTAGCTAGTAGTTATGCAAGATGAAATTTTAAGCATGAGAGTTCGTTGACTCTTCATTCGGATGCTCAATTAAAAGACGTAGACTATATAAAAAAATATTTTCATCTACAATGAAATTTATCTTTATTTGCCTAATGACAATTAATGCCAATAATAAATTCACATATCCACCATATTAGCTAATCCCCAATCAAGTAAGCTGCCACATCATCTGCCACCTATGTAGATGCATTTTGCGATGTCATCAACAGCCACATCAACATATGACACGCGCAATCATGTTAGCCAGTGGCCACGTAGGCCGAATAGACCATCTCATCTTCTTTTTTGGCCTGGTAAGCATGTCAGCCTTAAAAAAAAAAAAAGGGCAAGCACTTGATTAAAGAAGGCCATGAATTCATGCCATCGTAATCCATTTAAAGTGGCTAGTTTGCTTCCTTTAGCAAAAGGGCTGACGTTTCATTAAATTTACGTATGACGCAACTCGCAACCCATGCAAAAATCTCGTGGACGGTTGCTCACGCGGCGGCGGGAGGAGGACCTCCCGACTGCCGGCCGCCGTAAGGAACTCATTCCCGGCCTCTCCGACGGCCGGAGAACGTGGGTCTGGCATCCATTTGGGGCGAAAATGCCTCTGTGGCCAGGATTTGGGTGGCCTCAAACCACGTTGTGGTGCAAAGAGGGGAGGCTATCGGTGATAGGAGGTCGCAATGTGATACCAATTGAAGGGAATGATGCCATTTGAAGGAAATGATACCAAGGAAAACTCGGATGCGATGCGAAAGCTTTCCTTTCTGTTCTTGATCATTCTTGGTGGGCTTCATCCATAATCTTGGAATCACCAGGCAAGAAGGGAGACTACCAAAGTCTCCTTAGATCCACACTCCACACTACGCGTAGAGGTAAAGAGGGAGAGAGAAGCAGTATGGTGGGAAAGAGAAAGCGAGCTCATCATCTTTCTTCTCTTCGGACTCAGAAGAAGATGGGATGACGAATGCCCCCTATTTACTTTTGTTACACCACCTTAATGCAGATTACTGTTGACGTTTGACCGGTCTCAAGGTCACGCCAGAAGCTCAAACGTACTTTGGGAAAGCTCGCAGGTGGTACATGAAGCGTTGGAACGTATGCAGGTCGATTGGAAACCTCGAGGTAAGATGTATTAGGTTCTCGGTTGGAACAATGAATATTATGCTACACAATACTATGTTACACTAAATTATCCTTGCTGATAGTATATCCGGAAGTGATTGCTGTTTCCTTGTTGCTTGAGGTGGCCATACGTTGTTGCATTCACCAATGAGGTGCAATTGATCTTCTTACAAAATGCAGACAATGTCCTGATTAATTTCTGTATGCTCTGCGGTGCTGTCGATGAGCTCTGCAACTTGATATCATATATGTGTCCCCATCTCAGACGTAATAAAATAAATTTTTGATAATTTTATTCATCCCCTGTCAAACGAAGCAGTGATTGCACGGGCAAGCATTAGCCAAGATAAATATTATACGGATGTTTTGGACTTGTCTGGTGACCGGGCTGGAGTATTGGAGGCATTCCAAGAGGGGTTACAGGCAATATCTCCTTTCTTAAATAAACACTATATTGTTTGAGCATGGTAGAAAGTCAATTGTTTAGTCAAAAAACTCAGCAATATTGCTGGTGTATCCCTTCTTTCCATGCTGCAGAATTGCTGTTCAAGGCATTTTACTCTCTGTACAGGTGTCTCCATTGGACAACATTCATTACAGCCAGATTATTAGATTTAACAATGTCGAACAAGCCAATATCTTTAAGGATATGTGAAATTAATATCAGAAGAATGCTGCGAAGGCAAATTACTTATTTGAGCATTCCTGCAGCAGGAAATTGCAGCATGGCATTCAGAGACTGAAGCTTTTAACAAAAGAAGATGCATTAAGGAACATGATTATTGATCTGAAACTGAAACAAAAAGGTGATGAGATGTTTAATGATGTGCCATGCGCATGTGCTGATAATTATGTAGCCATCTCTGATGATGAAGCTGACAAGCCTGATGACCTGAATAAATCAGGAAGTAGGCTTCATAAAAATTGGTTGACAATGTGGCTACTTTTGAAGAAAGGTTGATTTTTAGCAATTTTATCTCTTATTTATGTTGTTAGAACAGTTTAATTTCAAGCTACAACTAACCAAACAACACAAGTTGTGATCCTAAATAACTCAAAGTGCAAGTAAATGATGTCAAATAACTTCTCTCTTTTTTCCTTTTTTTTTTTTTTTTTTTTGCATATTTCTTTTTCTTTTTTAACAAACTCTGAAACACGGAATGAATCTATCCTAATCATCGAATCTGAAATTCTACCTAGAAGATCCAAGTAGTTCAATGAGAGCTTCAGAGTGTTAATTCTCAGATAAAATTCAAAGAAATGGAAGCTTGAGTAGTGATGCCTGAGTCTACATCATAATATGTGTAATATGTGCATTCATTTTTCCCAAGGGGAAAACGCTTCCTTGTCCCCTGGACCAAACCAAATCTTTAAGAATTCTTGTGTTCAATTCATTTCTTCTTCATTCTACCATCCCCTTTTTTAAACTAAAGGACAAAGCATTTGATCAGCTTGTGAACTTTTCACCACACTATCATTTGTAGGACTAAATCTTCTTCCAGCAATATTCCTAAGGTAGTGTTTGATAGAAAAAATATTATCTATGGATAAGTGTACAGGATAGAGTTTGTCCTCTGATTATCCCTAGGGATATCCTTGGCTATCCCATCGATCATATCAAATGCAAAAAGGTAAATCCATAGGATAACATTTTTGTTACTCTTATTTGGGAGGAATAACCAGCTATTCCTGCATTTTCTAGGAAATAAATTAAGGGGATATCCCATGGTTAACCATGGTTAAACATGGATTATCCCTTTGGTTAACTTTATTCCCAGCTATCCCTTATAGTTATGGCTTTTGGGAATAAGAGAGGATATCCCTGGATCCCTCTTATCCCGTATTTCAAACACTACTTAAGAGAAATTCTTGACAGTATTATCATAAGCATTTCAAAGTCAAGTTTCAGTTGGAAGAACATTTTAGCCAAACCCTTTGCTCCAGAATATATTTTGGTTTTGTTGCTGATCTAACAGATCAGTGGGTATCTGCCATATTGTTGTTTATGTTCTTTATATGGTAGATGGATTATGCATGCTAAGTGCCACCTAGAGTACTGTTACTTTGCTCTACTAATTAGGCTGCACTCCTTTTGGTTTGCTGCCTGTCCTGAAGAACCATCAGACCTGCAGAGCCAATTGATGACTGTAAGCACTTTGTTTGTAGAAAACTCTGGACTGAAGTGGTAATTGTTTCAGTGCCAATCTTCCATATAATAATGTCACCTCGTGCTGTGACATCTCAAACAAGATGGTACTTCGCATCAATGAAAGGCTATGGTTGAGAAGCCAATTGAAAAGAAGATCAATAGCTCAAAATAGACAATGGCTTAAAGTTTTGTTCTATTGAATTCGATGAATTTTGTATTAAAAAAAAATGAGGGCGTTCAGGCATCCAACAGTTAAGAACATGCCTCAACAGAATGTTCTTCTTCTCCTTGTTCATCTTTTTTTCTTTTCTACTGATTTCTCTCGTCTCCTCGCAACAAATATATAAAAGCTTTGCCTGCATACAACATTACATGTTAAAAGTTGAAGGCAATATGGACCTACTTGCATTGCTGAAGGGCAGGAGTTGCAATCAAGCTTGATGGATGATAACAAAAATGTAAAGGATTTTTAATAAAAACTCAGTGGTGAAATGCAACAGATACGCATCGCTTTATTACAATGCCTCATAAACTGAACTATAAAACCTGTGGTTGGTTTATGACAATAGCTCCCAGAGTTGGAGGTCAGGCGCTCGTCCATTGGAGGACAATGCACTTTCCTCTCTCCTGATCCATCTCCGTTGCCCTTGTCATCATCATCAACGACAATGCTCAAGTGCAGATTTTGGCTTCCTTCTCCATTATCAATAAGCTTTTGGTTTGGAGAAATGTATTGTCAATGGTTGATCGTAAGTAAGACTAACTAAGAATATGTTTGGATTAGCTGTTAGTCAATAGTTATAACTGATGGCCAACCGCAGCCACTTAAAGGTATCCCGATAACTAATCCAAATAGAGTCAGCCCTTTCTTGAGGCTTGTTGTTCTCTCTATAGCCCATAATCTCAGAGAGCATAACCTTTGCACGGTTTATGCTCTCACTTGCCATCTTGGACCAAAAAGTAAACTTGCTAGTGCGAGGATACTTTTCACCCCATGCATGGAAGCAGGACGTGATGCTCTGAATGAATTCTTGTGGATCCTAAGTGCAGCCTTAAATCTCTTGTTCCTGAGAATTGCCATCTTGGGTTGGCAGGAATTGATCAAATAATTCAGGCACTAGCAGGTCATGAAACCTCCGAACCAGTTCCTTTTGAACCACCAGTTATCATCTGTCTCCTCTGATTATTTTGTTATCTATTGGCAGATAATGGCTCGCTGGTGGAGCTTCACTTGTCTGAGAATTTCGAGGCTGTCAAGGAAAGAGCCTTGATCTAAGGTTGTGTTTGGTGCATTGCCAGCAATCCTAAATGGTAATTGTTGCCGCCGGGATCCGTCCTCCGACTCGGGCGCGGTCGATCTCCAGGAGAGCGGGGCTGCGGACCTGCACAAGAAGTCCACACGCGGGAGGCGCTGGGGGTGGCCCTCCGCGGTAGACCCTCCAACGCTCAAGTCAGTGGGAGAGGAATCAGCGATCAACCAGACAGTGGGGAGGTGGATCTCTCCGGGAAGCCTCTCCGGGGTGGTCAATCGGAAGCTCTGAGAAGGGCAGAGCGCCGACGAGCCGCCGGGAAGAGAAACGGAAGGAGGGATAGAAAGATGCGGGCGTGAGTCTGCGTCAGGAGTCGCGTACCTGAGGGAATCTGCCAGTCTGATATTTATAGACTGTCACCTGGGGACTTGAGCATCTTCTGGAAGGTTCTGGGGTTGTTACGATACGGGGGTAGACAGAATCGGGCCGTTGTGGGGCCGTTAGGATCCACGCCTTGTTCGTTAAGGGATCGACGGCTGGGAGAGCTCCTTGATGTCTTGGGATCTGGGTGAGTAGACCTGGGGTGGTTACAATAGGTCTTAGGCCACGTCTCAACATGATTCCTTGCCTAAGGTACTGCTCGGGTAAGCTTAAGTTCTCCCGCGTCAGGTTCTGCGGAGGTAGACGTCAGGGCGTGGATCACTAAGTAGAAGCGAGCTACGGGAGCCCGGAAGGGGCCGAGCTAGGGGAGCCCGGAAGAGCCGAGCTAGGGAAGCTCGGAAGAGGCCGAGCTACGGAAGCCCGGAAGAGGCCGAGCTAGGGAAGCCCGGAAGAGGCCGAGCTACGGAAGCCCGGAAGAGGCCGAGCTACGGAAGCCCGGAAGAGGCCGAGCTACGGAAGCCCGGAGGGAGACGGCGGGAGGAGGTCAGCCTTAGCCGCTTCGCACGGATATCAATGCAATGACGATTTTACCCCAACACATGCCCTCCACTCCCTAGTTCGAAGCGTAGGTTCGGGCGCAGGGAGTATAAGCTCGAGTGGCGCGCCCCGGATGAGACGTTTTGGCCTAAACAGTTCGAGCAATGATGCCCTAATTAATGCGATAGGGCCATCGTACCTTCGGAGGTAAGGTTCCTCCACCAGCGACGGTTGAGATTGTGCCGTGAATCCCGATCGATTTGGCGGTTTGTCGAGGCGATTTCGGACGCCTCGAACGAGATGCCCCGCCTCCCCAGGGCAGTTCTTTGGCGGAGAAGCGAAGTGACAGCCGCCCTATATATATATACCTATGCACATGTGCGCATGCTCGCAGCGCCTTCCCACCTTGTTTTCAGAAGAGTATTAGTCTCTCATCCTCTCCAGCGTTCATCTTTTCTGCCCAGGATTTTCCTCAACCGATATGGCGATGAGCCCTGAAGATGTGGCCTCAGAGATCGTTGCTGTGGATTTGGGGAGGATTCACCAGAGGTATGGTCTGCCCATGGATGTAGTCTTGAGGGTGCCGGAACCCGAAGATAGGGTTACCCGGGGATTAGAGTCTGGAGTCTTTGTTTATGAGGATAGTTTTAAGGCGGGCCTTCGTTTTCCCCTCCATCCCTTGGTGAAGGAGATCATGACCCACTACAACATTTGTCCATCGATGGTGGCTCCAAATAGTTGGCAGAATATCGTCGGATTCATTTCGATGTGTCACCAGATTCAAGTTGTCGCAACTCTCCCCCTTTTCCGCACCTGCTACCATTTGACTCCCGAGAGGAAATCGGAGTGGACTTCCATCGGGCCCCGGAGGTCTTTTAACGTCATCGCGGATAAGCCTTCTTCTATTAAGGGGTGGAAGAGCCGATTCGTGATTGCGGAGGGGAACGTCGGTTCCGATTTCCCTCGACGATGGGGGGAAGTTGCGAGGGATGCAGAGACGCATCCGGCCTTATCGGCGCAGGAGGAGAGGGACCTGGATGTCCTTCGTAATGGACAGACATTTTCGGCTAACGACCTATTATTGGAGGGGGCCCTCTTCGCAGCCGGGCTCAGCCCTCTGGATCCTCAAGGTGAGTTTCTTTTTGCGCTGTGTATTTTTCTCGATTACTGCGCTTGGGTCTGAATATGTGAATTCCGGTTTGACAGCTACAAGGTTGGCGTTGTCGAGCCTCCCCAAGAGGAAGAGAGGGAAGCGTCCAGGGGAAGGCAGCGGCGTGGACAGCGGCCGGCCCAAAAAAAGGGCTCATAAATCCACAAGGAGCCCGCCGGGCGCTGGAGCAGTCGCTACAGAGGCACCGAGGGCGAAAGAGGATCCGGGGAGGGTGGCCGTGGTAGCCGAACCTCTCGTGTTGGAGATTTCAGACAGTTCGGATGAAGCTCCGCTGGCTCGTCCGACCGTGTCCCCTTGAAAGAGGAACCTACGACGGGTCCAGCGGAGTCGGCCGTAGCAGAGGGGTCCATTGTCCCTGCGGGATTACCACTGGCTCCGGCGGGAGAGGGGGAGGAGATGGCTGCAGCGGAGGAAGTTCAGGGGAGCCCCTACTTGGTTTGCCGCCGGGGAGTCTGGTAGCAGTGAGGTCGGGCCGCCCTCGACGGGCCAAGAGGCGGGTCAGACCGAGGCCTCGGGGAGCCCGCGGAGGAGACGCAGTTGGCGGCGACTGGAAAGGATGTGTCGGTGGAGGGAGCACAACAAAGTGGGGGTCCCACGATCGGGGCTCCTTCGAAGAAGATTTTGGGTAGGCTAGCGCTTGGGCTGGCCGAGCTATCCGAAGAGGCCCAAGCCAGGGCCTTGATGGAGGAGGCTGGGAGATTAAAGGCCTCTCAGATGGGGGTCGTCCAGGCCGGTCCCTCAGGCGGGGCCGGTCAACCTAGTAGCTCGGAGGCTAGCATTGATGAGGCATTTTCCGCCATGATAAGGTCGGTCCTACATCCGGGTGCGGACCCGTCGGCGGACGAGTTCGCTGACCGGGGGTTGATAGATGCCGCGTTCGGGTAGCAAGGTGTAGCTAAGGGTATCCATCTCCTTCCCGCCATTGACAACACGACTTTGATGAAGATGACCCGGGATTATGCTTCGAAGGTGAGTCGTTTTTCCAGCGTGACAGATGTTTCTCGATGGACCCCGTTGTGGGCGCTTATTCAGTTTTTGCCTTTGCAGGGCGTTTTGCTTTCCCGGGCGATTTGCTGGCGCTTGAGTTTGGCGACGGGGGCCAGCGTCCAAGCTCGGAGGAAGAATGTCGAGCTCCAGTCGCGGCTGAAGGTGTCCGAGCAGTTCGAAGAGCTCATGAACACGATGGACAGGAACTCGAGGGCGGCAAGGGCGGCACACCAGGCTGCCGTGGACGAGGTGTCCAGGCAGAGGCGTAGGGTGGAGGAGTTACAGGGACTCCTAGCGAAGAACAACGATGCGTGCTTGGAGTTGGCCGAGATCAAATCGAAACATTCCGCGGAGGTGGCGGCGATGCGGTGGGATCATGGTGAGAGTATTAGTCGGCTGAAGAGGGAGGCCGACGATGAAAGAAGGCACCTGGCGGGAATGCTTGGTAAAATGGAGGAGAAATTGAAACGGCGTGATGGTGAAATCGCCGATTTGAAGGAGAACGCTAGGTGGCATCAAGGGATGATGACTCGAGTGAGTGGCGAGTTGTCGCAAGCTCGTGGGGAGATTGAAGCCAAACAATCGAAGATTAGTACCCTGCAAGAGAGGGTCGAGCTGGTCGGCGCTGACAGGACGAGAGCTCGGAGTGAGGCCGAGGAGCTGGCCAAAAGGTTGGCCAAGCGAGAGGGGGAGGTATGTTCTCATTTTACCCTCTTTATTTTTCTACTGGCTCCTTGCGACGCCGATTGATATTGGCTTTTCCAGATGGCGAGGATGGGGTCGGAGGTTCAGGCTCTCCAAAGTGTGCTCGCGTCCACTCTCAATAGGGGCTCAGAACTCGAGATGCGGGCTAACGAGCTTGAAGAGCAAATGTCGTTTTGAAGGCCCAAGTGACTGAGGCTGAGAAGCAGACCGCAGAAGCCAAAACGCAGCACGCCATACTCAAGGGTAGGCAGGACGCTATTAGCGTTGACGCCTTTCATCATGGGATAGAAGAGTGTAGACAGCGGATTCTCAGTGAGCGCCCGGAGTGGGATCTCTCTTTCCTGAGCGCCCAAGATCCTGATGATGGCGAGTCTGAAGAAGAAGAAGACGAAGATGAGTACGCCGACGTGTCTGACGCCGAACCCGGTGCCGCCCCTAGTCCCAGCGAAGCTGCAGCTCCTGAGGGACGATCGCAAACTGCCGCCGAGGGGGCGAGAACATTGGAGAAAGGTGAGCCTAGTCACGCCTCCGCAGGCGCGACTGAGGACTCCTCAAAGGCTGGCGCGGCTCCTGGTTCGTAGGAGTCGTTATTGTACCTTGCTTATCCATCGTTCCTTAATAAAGGAACTTCCTGTTTTGACTTAAGTGCTGCCCCGACTTGGCCTCATTGTCGCCCAGTTTCGCCTTGAGTGGCCTGTGGCTCGCCGGCGATCTTGGGTCATCTTTATTCCAAGACTAGACAAACGAGTTAGCTCGAACGACGAAATAGGCCGGCCAGGACCAACAGGAAAAATGGGTCGGCTGGGCCGACAGATGAAATAGATCGGCTAGGACTGATGGATAAAATCGGTCGGCTGGGGCCGACAGATAAAATAGGTCGGCTGGGGCCGACGGATAAACTAGGTCGGCTGGGGGCCGACAGATAAACTAGGTCGGCTGGGGCCGACAGAGAAAATAGGTCGGCTGGGGCCGACGGATAAACTAGGTCGGCTGGGGCCGACAGATAAAATAGGTCGGCTGGGGCCGACGGATAAACTAGGTCGGCTGGGGCCCGACAGATAAAATAGGTCGGCTGGGGCCGACGGATAAACTAGGTCGGCTGGGGCCGACAGATAAAATAGGTCGGCTGGGGCCGACAGATAAAATAGGTCGGCTGGGGCCGACGAGTAAAATAGGTTGGCTGGGGCCGACAGATAAAATAGGTCGGCTCTGTCGGCTGGGGCCGACAGATAAAATAGGTCGGCTGGGGCCGACGGGTAAAATAGGTCGGCTGGGGCCGACAGATAAAATAGGTCGGCTGGGGCCGACAGATAAATAGGTCGGCTGGGGTCGACGGATAAACTAGGTCGGCTAGGGCCGACGGATAAACTAGGTCGGCTGGGGCCGACGGATAAACTAGGTCGGCTGGGGCCGACAGATAAAATAGGTCGGCTGGGGCCGACGGATAAACTAGGTCGGCTGGGGGCCGACAGATAAAATAGGTCGGCTGGGGCCGACGGATAAACTAGGTCGGCTGGGGCCGACGGATAAAATAGGTCGGCTGGGGCCGACAGATAAAATAGGTCGGTTGGGGCCGACGGATAAACTAGGTCGGCTGGGGCCGACAGATAAAATAGATCGGCTGGGGCCGACGGATAAACTAGGTCGGCTGGGGCCGACATATAAACTAGGTCGGCTGGGGTCGACGGATAAACTAGGTCGGCTGAGGCCGACAGATAAAATAGGTCGGCTGGGGCCGACAGATAAATAGGTCGGCTGGGGCCGATGGATAAACTAGGTCGGCTGGGGATGACAGATAAAATAGGTCGGCTGGGGCCGACGGATAAACTAGGTCGGCTGGGGCCGACATATAAAATAGGTCGGCTGGGGCTGACAGATAGACTAGGTCGGCTGGGGCCGACAGATAAAATGGGTCTTCGCGCTTCCTGCCATCCTGCCAGTGCCCTGCTGTCCCGCAGGCAATTGGTTTTTACTTTACCAGAAATGGTGATATGGCACAGCGGAGGACATAAGGCTGCATCGGAGCTTTCCAGAAGGCGCTCTTTTCCATGCGGGTCGCTTCGTCGTGATGCGTACGCAACCGCCTATCACTGGAGGGTACTATTCTCGAAGGACGATTTTCTGAGCTCGTCGGTTTTCAAAGTGTCAGTGGGTGATTTTCGGCATTTAATGGATGCGATTCGGGATCAGATGGGGATCTTCGTACACGTCCTGGTTCAGGCGGTGGGTTCGGCGCGTAGTGGGGCGCTACGTCGATTTTGAGAGACCCTATGGAGGTACTGCTCGGAAGTTTAAATCTCGGGGCCCGCAGTTTGGGTATCTTTCCAGATCCATTTCCGCCTATAAAAAGGAAAAAGGGGGTCTCATCTGGTTATCCCCAAAGCTTCTTTCTCGTTAGAGCTTCTGTCATGCTCGTTTCCTTGCAAGCAGGAGGATCAGGCTCTCCTTGTCTAGGCTTTTTGCCGCCGGATAGCTGGGGCGACCGGGGAGCAGCTGAAGAACGGCTCATCTTTAGGGGACGAGTCTCGGAGATCATATGGAGAGCGCACAAAGAGGGGGCAGAGATCATACGGGGAGCGCACATACGCGCTTCCGTTGTGGTCTCTGCGGCTTGCTGCGGGGGAGCTACGGTGAGAAGTGCACGGGCCTCCCCAGGTTCGGACTCCCGGGACCAGCCGCTCGGGGGGGTGAGAGCGCCTTGCTCGCCGACTCCTTGTCCTTGAGACATGGCAAGGCGCGGCAGTACACCCCGGTTGGGTGGTTTGGGATGGTCGTCCAGATATCCTGGTTGGGCCACCGAGATATCGTCCTGACTTGGAGCCAGTCGCACCTATTGGTCCGTGCCGACGGGCAATTATCGGCCTTAACCAACTGGGACGCGATTACGACTGTCTGGTTGCCCGAGTTTTGTATTTGCCTTTATTTTATGCATTTCAATGCTCTTGTAACGCCTGTGAGGCATTTGTAATTGATCATGATTGGCAATAAAGAGAGTTTATACTCTTTCTCAATCTCTATTTTTTCTTGTGCCGAGCCTACTGTCATTGTTGCTTGAGGGGTATAGAGACGTCTCGCTCGTCCTTAGACGAGGACCTCATGTCGCCCGAACCAGTTGAGGTTCGTGCGCGGCGGTGTAGAGATCGTTTGGCGAGATACGCTCCTTGCTTAGGTCAGGAGTCGGGGCTCGGGGTATCGTGAGTCGGCTTTGGCCGAAGTTCAGGGAATCTGCACCTTCTCCTTTATAACTCGGGGAACCTGTCACTCGAGTTAGTCAAGTTTCGAAGGTATCTGCCTCGGCCTTGCCAAGGTCTGGAGATTTGGCCGTTCGGCCTTGTCGAGGCTCGAAGAATTTGTAGCTCGGCCCTGCCGAGGTTCGGAGATTTGTAGCTCGGCCCTGCCGAGGTTCGGAGAATTGTAGCTCGGCCCTGCCGAGGTTCGGAGATTTGTAGCTCGGAGGGAGCAATTCAGCCGTTATTGCAGACCGCAGCGTCAGGTCCACGCGGCGCTTGATTGACGCCAGAGTGGAACGGTTGTCGTCACGCTTTATTGGTGACGCTACTCTTCCGAGGGGCAAGTTATCGGCCGAGCGACGGATTTCCACGTTTTCCGAGAAAGGGGGCGTTTTAAAAGGCCTGGGGAAGCGTCGAAATGCATTTAATGCAGGGGCAACAGAAAATGTTCGCCTGGGGAACCCCCGATGCAATCTGTCGTGCTTATCGATCTGCTCGGGATAGGGCGCGACTCTTTCGGATTCCTCACGCATTAGAACGGCGACACATGGCAAATCTTTATAGGTCGGCGTTGCGGTACGGCTGATCGGGATACCTTCCTGGCGGGTATAAATATGACCGAGGGGGATTGGTTTCGGCCATCCCTCGGTCTGAGCTCCGAAAAAGAATGGCCTCTCCAGCGCGATCGCCGAGTGATTCGTATTCCTCGGTCGCGGCCCGCCGTACTCGGAGGGGAGGAGTACCTCCATCACCGTCGATGGGCTGACCCTCGCGTCTGGCTTTGCAATCAACGAGCAGCTCGCGAGGACTGCCGAGGAACTCTTGGATGTCTCGGTCCGGGAGGCGGAAACCTTACGCCGGATAATGGACCGGCAAGAGGAGGAGATCGTGTCCCTCCGTCAGCAGGTGGCTGACCTGACAGCGCCTGGAGGAGTTTGGCCTCTGGGGGCGACTGACTCCGGGGCCTTTGCCCGTTCCCGTTTTCGCTTTTGTTTTTCCGTGTTTTGTGCCTCGCAGTAGCTCCTTTTTTTTAAATGAAAATAGACTCGTTTTCAGGAATCTCTTTCTTCTTTGAGAATGATTACCTTGATACGCTCGACGGACTTGGGTGTCGGTTTGGTCCCATCGCCCGTGCATTAATCGTAGATATTTCGAATGACGAGTACAGGGGGGTCACCCAAAGGTTTTCTACTGCTAGGAGAATTTCCCAGCCCAGCCTGGGGCCCTTGGCCGGTTACGTGAGGCTTTATAGCCTCTTGGGGGAGTTCTGCCGATGGTGGCATTTTTTCTATGATTTTTGTTCAACGCGCCCGCTTTTCAAACCGGCGAAGTCCTTCGGGGACTATTTGGGGTCGTTCGGCTTTGGTCGAGGCTGTATGGTTAGACGTTTTCGCCGGGTTTTAGCCCGAGTGGTTTTTACCTGGCCTTGCCACGGCTCGGAGGATTCTTGCTCGGCCCTGAGGTTCGGGGAAATATTTTACTTGGCCCTGCCAAGGTTCGGAGATTTTGTTGCTCGGCCCTGCCGAGGTTCGGAGAAATATTTTACTTGGCCCTGCCAAGGTTCGGAGATTTGTTGCTCGGCCCTGCCGAGGTTCGGAGAAATGTTTTACTTGGCCCTGCCAAGGTTCGGAGATTTGTTGCTCGGCCCTGCCGAGGTTCGGAGACTCGGCCCTGCCGAGGTTCGGAGAAATTTTTACTTGGCCCTGCCAAGGTTCGGAGATTTGTTGCTCGGCCCTGCCGAGGTTCGGAGAAATATTTTACTTGGCCCTGCCAAGGTTCGGAGATTTGTTGCTCGGCCCTGCCGAGGTTCGGAGAAATGTTTTACTTGGCCCTGCCAAGGTTCGGAGATTTGTTGCTCGGCCCTGCCGAGGTTCGGAGAAATGTTTTACTTGGCCCTGCCAAGGTTCGGAGATTTGTTGCTCGGCCCTGCCGAGGTTCGGAGAAATATTTTACTTGGCCCTGCCAAGGTTCGGAGATTTGTTGCTCGGCCCTGCCGAGGTTCGGAGAAATATTTTACTTGGCCCTGCCAAGGTTCGGAGATTTGTTGCTCGGCCCTGCCGAGGTTCGGAGAAATGTTTTACTTGGCCCTGCCAAGGTTCGGAGATTTGTTGCTCGGCCCTGCCGAGGTTCGGAGAAATATTTTACTTGGCCCTGCCAAGGTTCGGAGATTTGTTGCTCGGCCCTGCCGAGGTTCGGAGAAATATTTTACTTGGCCCTGCCAAGGTTCGGAGATTGTTGCTCGCCCTGCCGAGGTTCGGAGAAATTTTTACTTGGCCCTGCCAAGGTTCGGAGATTTGTTGCTCGGCCCTGCCGAGGTTCGGAGAAATATTTTACTTGGCCCTGCCAAGGTTCGGAGATTTGTTGCTCGGCCCTGCCGAGGTTCGGAGCAGCTCGGTCGTGCCGAGGATTGGTAAGCAGCATCTATTTCTTTTCGATTTATGGCAATATGCATAAGATTCACAGATAGTTTTGGGAAAAGATAAACAAATGGCGGAGGCGTAAAGGACATACCCTATTGATAGTATTTGCGGAGGTTGTCCGAGTTCCACGTTCGGGGGACGGATTTCCCTCGAGATCCTGCAGCTTGTAGGTTCCTGGCCCAATGATCTCCGTGATTTGGTACGGGCCTCCCAGTTCGGCGCCAGCTTTCCTTGCTCCAGCGGTTTGGATACAGAAGCTTTTCGGAGGACAAGGTCGCCGGGTAGGAAGGTCTTCCCCTTGACCCTGGAGGCATGGTACCGAGCCACCCTCTGTTGATAGGCAGCCGTCCTGATTCGGGCCTTCTCTCTGACTTCCTCCACCAAGTCGAGGTTGGTGCGGAGTTGCTCGTTGCTGGCTTCCTCCGAGTAACTCTCCACCCGCAAAGATGGGAGGCCTATTTCCACAGGGATGACGGCCTCCGTACCAAAAGCCATTCGGAATGGAGTCTCGCCCGTCGGGATTCTCGGGGTGGTGCGATAGGCCCACAAGACATGGTGCAGCTCATCTGCCCACCTGCCTTGGGCTCTGGAGAGGCGAGCTTTGATTCCTTGGAGGAGAGTCCTGTTGGTCACCTCGGCCGCTCCGTTGGCTTGTGGGTGCCCGACCGAAGTAAGGTGGTGACGGATTCCGTGTTCCTCGCAGAATTGGCGGAACTTGGAATTGTCGAACTGCTTGCCGTTATCGGTGATTATGGTGTGGGGGAGGCCGAACCGGCAGATGATGGACCTCCACACAAAGTCTCTGGCCCGGCCTTCGGTGATTTGGCAACGCTTCCGCTTCAACCCATTTGGTGAAGTAGTCAATGGCGACAAATAAGAATTTTCGCTGTCCCGTCGCCAGCGGGAATGGGCCGAGGATGTCCATCCCCCACTTGGCAAAGGGCCAAGCGGAGGATATAGAAACTAGCTCGGCGGAAGGGAGCCTCTGGATGCTTGAATGTCTCTGGCAGGCGTCACAGGCTCGGACTAGATCGTCCGCGTCTTTCTGCATGGTCGGCCAGTAATAGCCTTGCCGCAGCACCTTGTGGCATAGGGACCGGCCTCCCAGATGGTTGCCGCAAATCCCTTCATGTACCTCCGTAGAGCATAGTCCGCCTCGGATGGGCGGAGGCATCTGAGCAGCGGCATGAAAAAGACCGCTTGTAAAGTTGGCTGTCAATCAATACATAGTGGGTCGCCTGCAGCTTCAATTTCCTGGCCTCTCTTCGGTCGGACGGGAGCGACCCTTCTTTGAGATAGCTGAGGATAGGGTCGAACCAGGATGGTTCGGCTCGATTTGCATCACCCGGTCGGCTTCCATGATACTCGGCTTCTCCAGAGTCTCCAGATGGAATTTTTGTTCAGCATCCATCGTCTCCGTGGTTGCCAATCGGGAGAGTAGGTCGGCACGGGCGTTTTCCGATCTAGGAATTTGAATAATTTCAAACTCGGAAAAGTGGGGAAGTAGGCCGCGCACCTCTTGGAGATATCGATCATATTGGGTTCTCGGGCTTCAAACTCTCCCCGCACATGGCCGGCCACCAGCTGAGAGTCGGTGAAGGCGTTAAGCTTTTCCACCTTCAGGTTGCGGGCGATCCGGAGACCAGCTAACAGGGCCTCGTACTCGGCTTCGTTGTTGGAAGCCGGGAAGGAGAATCGGACGCCATATTCGAAGATCATCCCCTCTGGGCTGGTGAGACTAGACCCGCACCGGAGTGATGGGCATTGGACGACCCATCGACGTGAAGGAGCCACCGAGCTTCAGGCTTTGGTCCTTCGGGATTTTGGGGTAGAGCCGTCTTCCGGGATGGTGCACTCGAGGAGGAAGTCGGCCAGCACTTGGCTTTGATGGCCGGGCGAGGTTGAAAATGTATGTCATGCTCGCTTAGTTCGACGGCCCATTTGTCATTCTCCCCGATGTTTCTGGACGGTGGACCACCGCCTTGATGGGTTGATCGGTCAGGACCGTCACTGAATGTGCTTGAAAATAAGGCCGTAGCTTCCGGACTGAGGTGATCAAAGCCAGCACTATTTTCTCAATCCTGGTGTACCTCGTCTCCGCATCGCGGAGCAGCCTACTCACATAGTAGATCGGCCTTGGATTTGCCTTCTTCTTTGACTAGCACCGAACAAACTGCGCCCTCCGAAACGGCCAGGTACAGAATAGAGTCTCCCCTGGGATCGGACTACTGAGAAGTGGAGGCGAGCCGAGGTACTTCTTGAGATCTTGAAATGATTTCTGGCACTCAGGAGTCCACTGGAAATTTTTGGCCGATCGGAGAGTTTTGAAGAAGGGGAGGCATCTCTCGGCTGACCGAGCCACGAAGCGGTTAAGGGCCGCTATCCTCCCGGTTAGGCGCTGGACCTCTTTAATGGACGCTGGGGGCGCCATTTGTTGGAGAGCTTGAATCTTCTGAGGGTTAGCTTCGATGCCTCGCTGGGAGACCATGAAGCCGAGGAACTTCCCGGAATTGACGCCGAAGGCGCACTTGGTTGGGTTGAGCTTCATTCCATATTGCGCAGCGTGGCAAAGCTCTCCGCGAGGTCCTCAACATGCCGCAGCGCTTCCTTGCTTTTGACCAGCATATCATCCACGTACACCTCCATGTTCCGGCCGATTTGCTCCTTGAACACCTTGTTGACCAGCCGCTGGTAGGTCGCTCCTGCATTTTTAAGACCGAAAGGCATAACTCGGTAACAGTAGGTACCTCGGTCGGTTATGAAGGCGGTCTTTTCTTCATCTTCGGGGGCCATCCGGATCTGATTGTAGCCCGAATAGGCATCCATGAATGACAGCATTTGGTGGCCTGAGGTGGCATCCACGAGCTGGTCGATCCGAGGGAGGGGGAAGCTGTCCTTCGGGCATGCCTTGTTGAGGTCGGTGAAGTCGATGCAGATCCTCCATTTGCCATTCGACTTTTTCACCATGACGACATTTGACAGCCAGTTGGGTAATTTACCTCTCGGACAAAGTTGGCTTTGATGAGTTTGTCGACCTCTTCTTCAATGGCTTTTTGCCGCTCTGGGGCGAAGCTTCTCTTCTTCTGCTTAACAGGCCTGTGCATCTCGTCCACATTGAGACGATGGACGAGGACCTCGGGGTAATTCCTGGCATGTCGGAGGCGGTCCAGGCGAAGATGTCCGCATTGCTTTGGAGGAATCTGATCAGCTCGCGACGAGGCTCTCCTTCAAGTAGCGACCCGATCCTTATGGTTCGGTCGGGCCGAGCTTCGTCCAGCGGTACTTCTTCCAGTTCTTCCACCGGTTCTCCCCGTTGTTCGGCGAAATCCTCGCGAGCGTCTAGCCCGTCAACCTCGGGAATTCTGGACTGAAGGCTCGTGACAAAACATTGCCGAGCCATGGCCTGACTTCCCCGAACCACTCCAACTCCTTGCTCGGTGGGGAACTTCATAGACAGATGCGGGATAGAGACAACCGCCTTAAGGGACATCAAGCCGGGCCTGCCGAATATGGCGTTGTATGGGGACCTGAGGTCGGTCACTAGGAAGTCGGTCTGTACAATGGTTACAGGGGCCAGGTTCCTGCGCGGACCGTCAGGGTGACGATTCCTTCTGGGATGATGACGTCGCCGGTGAATCCCATCAGGTGGAATCCACGGCTCGAAGGTTTTCCATGAGCAATTTCATCCTGGCAAACACACCGAGGTACAAAACGTTTACCGAGCTTCCACTATCACCAGGATTCGGCTTACATCATAATTGTTCAAATTAAGGGATACAACAAGTGCGTCATCATGGGGAAGCTGTATCCCAAGAAGATCATCATCAGAAAAGGAGAGTTCGCCCGTGCGTGCCTTCTTTGGCACCGGTGCATCACCATCGCCCCTGGAGCTCGATCCGCCGGCCTCTTCAATCATGTTGATGCGGCCAACCACGGCGGATTTGGTGGAGGAGAGTTGTGGGAGCTCAGGCTGGCGATCACCTCCTTGTGCGGCTCAGGTGCCCTTCTGAACTGGTCCAGCCGTCCCCGCCGAATCAGTCTCTCGATCTCGTTCTTCAGCTGCCAGCATTCTTCAGTGTCATGACCATGCTCCCTATGGTAGCGGCAGTACTTGGCAGGATCTCTTCGGGTCGGGTTCCCTCGGAGAGGTACTGGTCGGGGAAGCTGGCGCTCTATCTCCATGAGGATTTGTGCCCGGGGCACAGTCAACGGAGTGTAGCGATCGAATCGCCTAGGGGGACTCCGGGAGCGATTCCTTGGCGGCGGCGGAGGGACTCTTTGGCGGCGAGGTGGACTTGGCCGACGGACAGGGCGGTGTCTGTCGGGGCTTTGGGCTCTTGCTTCTTCTTGCTTGCTCAGCGCGGGCCATCTCCGCGACTCCTCGACCCTAGCGTACTTGTCCGCAAGGGCCATCATATCAGAGACACGGGGGGTAGCTGACCTCCATTGCCAAATAGAAGTCGCTCTCCTTCGAAACTCCCCCCGCCAGGGCGGACATAGCC
The DNA here is from genome assembly GCA_900491605.1 of Calamus simplicifolius. Classification (NCBI taxonomy): domain Eukaryota; kingdom Viridiplantae; phylum Streptophyta; class Magnoliopsida; order Arecales; family Arecaceae; genus Calamus; species Calamus simplicifolius. The sequence goes on along the minus strand of UESW01005045.1, from coordinate 298,341 downwards.
ACCTCATGATTAAGGTGGTCCACCTCCAACATGGCCTTGTTGAAACGGCCAAGATAATTTCTCAAGGACTCCCCCTCTCTTTGCTTGACTTCGGAGAGGGAGTCGGATCTCCGTCGGTGGCGGCGGCTGCTGACGAACTGGCCAATAAAAAGGTGGCTCAGCTCGTCAAATGAATCGATGGAACCTGGTTTCAAGGCGTTGAACCAGGTTCGGGCGGATCCTCTGAGGGTGGATGGGAAGGCCGGCAGAGGATCGCATCAGATGCTCCGTGGAACATCATTATTGACCGGAAGCTACTGAGATGGTCGTCCGGATCAGTGGAGCCGTGATAGGGCTCGACGGCGGCAGCTTGACATGGGAGGGAATCACTTCCTCCATGATCCCCTTAGAGAAAGGGATGCCCTGCTCCGCCTTGGGCTGGGGCAGATGGGTCTGCTTGGCGGCGTCCAGCTCCTGACGCATCTCCTGGATCTGACGGCGGATCTCCTCCTCGCCGGCGAGAGGAGCAGCCGGGCGGGAGAACCGCAAGGATGGCGTCGAATCATGGTGAGACGTCGCCGGGAAGAGGAGCGGGCTCGCCGAGATCTGGGAGGATCTCTATCATAACCGGTTCGAGGGACCGGTTTGTCCCCCCTGGGCGATATGGGGGTCCGCTGATCCATGCGGATCGGAGGAGGAGGTGCGGCGAAGAAGAAGTCGCCGCCTCCTTCTGAGGATGTGAGGCAGGAGGAGCTGCAAGGCGCTCCTGGACCAGGTGGGTGAGGGCCTGGACTTGTTGGACCAGCGTAGCAAACTGGTCCTGGGTCACCGGAATGGCAGGCGGCGAC
>UESW01005045.1:210441-296996 GCA_900491605.1 Calamus simplicifolius | reverse complement strand
AAAATACGTACCAAACATAATTATCTGATGGGGCCCTTTTAAATTACCGATAATTTAGATAGATTACCTCTTACCAAACACCCCTAAGGTTGCTCAAGGCCTGCAAGCCAAAAGCCTAGCAGGGCAAAATTAATGTTAATTTTATGGATGCGATCATTCTAATTTTTATATGGAACATAATGTACCATTATTCTGATCTTTAGTATGAAGGTTTTTTAAGATGCCTCGATTGAAATATTGAGACGATGATGAAACAATCCTATCCTGTTACTTAGAATGATAAAATAGGTGTAATGGATGTAGGGTAATTACTCTTCTTTCCCTTCCTACCTTTTATTAAAGCAGATAATTATCCCCCACTTTACTTTACTTCCGCCCAACCACTCTTACTCGAATAACTATCCTTCTTTACTTCCCCTCCAAACTCCCAAAGATGAAATAATAATCAAGGAGGAGCTTTCCATCTTGGCTGGGACCGATGGAAGCTGTGCAAGCTTGTGTCAGAAGAAATCGCATGTGGGTTGCCAGCTAATTCAAGAGCTATGTGAAGCTGTGGCTTTGGCAAAGCAATTGCAGCTGCTCAATTTCTAGCAAAATGGATTCTCAGAACAAGCTGGAGTCATTGAATACTTCGTGGTCCAGTCCTAGATGTCGAGCTATGGCTCACAAGCATGTTAGTAAAGAGTCGATCCACTTTTGGTGGATGGAAAGAGGTGTTTGGTGTAAAGCCCTGCTCTAAAAGAGATTCAAGGCTCGTTCTTTGACAGAGCCCTCCTTATAAATTTCCTCTTGATTCTTCCAGCATTGATGGTTGATTGAGTGGAGCTGGAATTTGGTATTATTGCCACAATAAACTCTTGGCCGATAAACTTTCATTCAAAATTTATTTTTATTCTCAAACTTTTAATTATTGCAGTTTAGTTCTTCATGTTTAAAAAATATTGCATTACAAATGTTCTATCTCGCCAGTCAAAATTATATATTTGCTTTAGAATGGCACATAAGTATATTTTAAGAGACTAAATTGAATTCTGAGGACTAAACTGAATTTTAAATGAAAATTTGAAGTACATTTTAGCCAAATAAAGACACCTTGTTGTGGCTTTTTTATAAGTCGCCACCCTGAGCTAAATCCGACTAGACTTTCATAAAAATCCTCAGCCGATCCTCACTAGAACTTATTTAAGCTCAACACTGTCCCTTTTAGTTCAAAGTCAATCAGATATAAATGAGTCAGCTTTAAGTTCCATCGATAAACTTGGGCCACATTTGAAACGAGGGTTGCTAAAATCCTTAGAATTATCTAAATACGAGGATTTTTACCAAAAGTTTAATTAGATTAGGATTAATTTTAAAATAAAATGAGTCTAATGAACGATTTTTAATATGAATTTTCACCAAAAACCCATTTTATATGCGGGCTTCTTTGTCTCATAGGCTCATAACACCAATCATTTGAATTTGACAAAATCTTAAGGATCTCAAGATTCCCTCCCTGCATCAAATGTCTTCATTCATCCCAAATGTGGTCTTGGGCATTTTATCAGAAAAAACTTCATCTCCCAAGAGGCCAGCAAGCATGCAAACAAACAAAGAAAGTATGACCAAGATCCAAAGCGCCATGAAATTCAAGGACACACCATCCCAAGTCCCAACACCAAAACAATATTTCTAGGCTGCTACCAATCGGATCCATCCGTTTCCCATTCACCACCACCAATTCAATCTCCAGACCAAGGATCCCTCTCTCCCACTCCAAAGTCCAAAACAAGCAACCAAACGCAAAGCCGTCAGAGTCCCCAGGCACATGCCCCCTGCCAGACGCACTAAGAGCAACAAGATGGAACACAAAGACAAGTGTAATAAATAAAACAAATACATGACAACAAGAAACATACCACCAAGCATTTAGAACCGTACTTCCTTCCCTCCTCCATCTCTCTTTCTTTCTTCCTTCCTTCTTGCATCGTTCTCTTCCTTCTTTGGGACACAACACACTGCCCTCCAGCTAGAAATAAACCACACTCTCTACATTAGCGCATATACACGTTAGAAATAAACCTTTTAAAGCCCTTCGTCTCGCCTTCAACACCAAGGGCATAGGAGGAGGAGGAGGAAGAGGAGAACAAAAACACCTACATAATTCTTAGAAACTTTGAAAATTTTTTCCAACTCGTCTCTTGCGGACTTCGATCAAAACCAAAGAAAGCGAGGTTTTTAACTCCAACGCCGTCACAGAGGCGCCTGCATTGTGATCACTATTGGAGTGTTTACGGTATGCCTCCCGTCACTCCACGTCAGCGCCCCGCTCCTCACGCTCGAGCTCCCCGGCGGCAGCCTCCCCACCGCCGGCGCCTTCACCCTCAGCACGAAGCTCAGCTTCTGCCCTGTCCTCCGGAACACCAGCGCCTCCGGCTTCACTGTCACCGTGCTCCCCTCCGGCGCCCTCACCGACGCACGGTACACCGCCCTCCCGTTGCCGGCATTCGACACCGTCCTTATAAAGTGCGTCGACACCCTCTTACCACCCCCATCGGCGACGAACACCGCCGCGAACGACGGATAGTTCAAGTTGCCGGCGTGCCCCGCCTTCCTCGCGCCGCCGCAGTCCGCTGGCCGCCTCGTGATCGCCCTGATGTTCTGCTGCGTGTAATTCAAATTACAGAGAAAATTCAAGTAATCCATCGTCGAGATGTCGTAGATTAGCCCCGGGTCCATCGCTTGCCGGGGGTCGACATGGCCGGAACCGAAGTCGAACACATCGGACGAATTCCCCGTCGATTCGTCCAGCATCGTCATCTTTCTGTTGTCCTTGGTGTAGGCAGTGGTCATCAACGCAGATTTGATCGCCGCCGGGCTCCACGCCGGGTGCGCCGCCTTCAGCAGCGCCGCGAGCCCGGACACGTGGGGGCACGCCATCGACGTGCCGGACAGAATGTTGAACTCCGTCCGCCGGCCGTCCGACGGGATCCCGCGGGGCCCACGCCGTCCGGCCACGCGGCCAAGATGTTGAGCCCCGGGGCTATGAGGTCCGGCTTCAGGATCTCCGGTGATTGGGGGTTGGGACCGCGGGCTGAGAAGGAGGCCAGCACCGGCGCCGGCCGTACCCCGAGACGGGTCCCGCGGAAGACGATTGTGGCGGTGGGCGGCGACTGGGGAGTCGCGGACGCAATGTACTTGCGGATCTCGTCGCCGACGGAAGCGCCGACGGCAGTAGCGGGGAGGACGTGGCAGTCGGCTACGAGGCCCTCGCCGTCAAAGACGCCATTGGCAAGGATCATCCCGACGCCGCCGGCCTTGCGGACGACTTCACCCTTTGCGGCGCGGGAATTGACGCCGCGATCGCAGACGACAATCTTGCCGCGGACGTTCCCGGGGTTGAGGGAGCCTTCGAGGCAGAGGGAGGAGGAATACCCGTCGCCGGCTCCACCTCCGGGGCCGCCAAGTGCAGCGGCCGCGTATATCAGCGGATAAAGGCGGCCGGAGGCAAGGCCAGGGCCGCCGTAGACGCTGACGCCGGGAAGGATCCGGCCGTTGCCGAGCTTGACGTCGGCAGGGAAGTCGCGGTCCATAGAGCCGGCGCCGACGGTGGTAACCCAGGGAGCGACATTAGTGACTGATAGCCCACCGGGGCCGCCGTTGCCGGCGGAGGCAGATACGAAGATCCCGGCCTCAGAGGCGGAGAAGGCGCCGACGGCGATGGCGTCGAGATAGTAGGGAACGACGACACCGCCGACGGAGAGGGAGATGACGTCGACGCCGTCGGCGACGGCAGCGTCGAAGGCGGCGAGAATGTCGGAGTCGAAGCAGCCGGCGGCCCAGCAGACCTTGTAGGCAGCGAGGCGGGCCTTGGGCGCCATTCCGGCAGCGACGCCGCGGGCGTAGCCGAGGTGGACGCCGGGAAGACGTAGCGGCCAGCGGCGATGGAGGCGGTGTGTGTGCCATGGCCGTCGGTGTCGCGAGGGGACCGGAGCTCGGCGGACTCGTTCATGCGGCCGCTGGTGGCCTCGTAGCCGCCGGAGAAGTACCGAGCGCCGACGAGCTTGCGGTTGCAGGCGCTGGCAGGAAAGGCAGCGCCGGCGACGCAGGCGCCCTTCCACTTGGCGGGTACGGGGCCGAGGCCGCGGTCGGAGAAGCTCCGGCGCTCGGGCCAGATGCCGGTGTCGATGACGCCAATGACGAGATCGGAGCCGAAGTCGGTCTCGGCGAGGAGGCCGGAGCGGTCGGAGGAGAGGAGGCCGAGGAAGCGAGGGGAGCGGGTGGTGAGGGGGAGGCGGACTTGCTCCGGGAGTACGGCGACGACGCCGCGGATGGAGGAGAGGGCGGCGGCGGCGGCGGGGGAGAGGCGGGCAGAGAAGCCGTGGAAGACGGAGGAGTAGGTGTGAATGAGGGGTCCGCCGGGTGTCCATGCGGCGGCGCCGTCCTCGGAGGGGAGACGGCGGCGAGGGTGGTCTCATACCAGTGGGCGTGGGTGGGGAAGACGGACGGCTTGGCGTCGCGGTCCACGCGGACGATGTACGTCCGCTTGCCGCCGTTGGTGTGGTTGGAATCGACGGCCGAGATGCACGGAAGGAGGAGGAGGAGGAGGATAGAGAGGAGGTGAAGGAATGGAGATTGGTGCTGCTTTATTCCCATTTTATTAATAAGGGTCCTCCCTTTGTAAAGCTTACAAAGGGAAGGGAAAAGAGGGATGGGGGAGGAGAGGGGAGAGGAGGAGAGTGAGAGTGAGATCTATGGCAAATGGCAATGACATTATATGCGAGCAGCGCCGAGGGGCCTGTGGGACCGAGATGGTCTCTCTGATACTTTCCTTGGTCGCTGAATACAACAAATGCTGTGCAACTTAGCATATATGTTCATATGTCCCACAAACGTGGGGATGCAAATTTTAACTCAAGAATTGGTGATACAAGGTTGGACCTCCTTAGTTTAGTTAGGGTTAATTTAACTCAAGAATGCTGCCATTCAATCTCAAGCCCTACCTGCACGTTTTTAAGATTAGGCAACAACAAATTCATATTAGAGGAGCACAGTTGTTATCTGTAGTATCTCTGGTATGGTATCCAATACACCTGCCAATCCCTATTTGATTATAAATATTTATATAATTACCTAAGATTAAGTTTATTTGTTATTAGTGGCAATAAATTTTATTTTTTAGTTTATTCAATTAAAACCGAACATGATTATAAAAAAAATATTTTAATTAATACAATACTAGTCTTTCCATCTTCTGATGGCTGGAGTATTAGAGGCTTCATAAGTTGATTATAGTTTTGAGTTAACATCACTCAATGCTATATACAATTTTGTAGGAGACTAATCTTAATTAGGGAATCAACTACATATTTGCAATCAATTATAACATGCAATTTTTTATTCTGTAATGTTAGAACCAATTAAATCATCAGTGGCTTTCCAAGAATCATTTCCTAGACCCATCTACATCATTTACAAAAGAGAGAAACATCTTGGTGCATTCTAACAGTCAGTGATTCTGTAATGCTCTCTCTCTCTCTCTCTCTTGCACGCATAAATGGTGTGCAATATCTTTAAGCCCTCTTTTTTTTATATATGTATGTAAGTGTAGTTCAATGGAAGAGTGGAAAAAGTTCGTTTCTCCACTTGTGGGGATCACACCAACTTTAAAGCAGCGATGATCGATGGCTTTGCACTTGCCATGCTGCTGCCCTACCGTCTTGCATCATTGGCGTGCATGGGAGGCCAGCATGGTCAACATGTGGTCAAAGTTGAGATGAAAGAAGAACCCTACTCTCTACTATGACCCTACTGATTGAGATCAAATGCTTTGTTTAATTCCAAATATAGCTGCTAAAAACCTTTCAACAGTGAGTTCTTAAACACCCAACTTAATCTTTTGTTCCCCACGTTTAATCTTGATTTCCAGTCCTCTCAATCACAATCCTCTGCTTGTATGATTGTTAATATAATTATAATTCCAGGGATAAGGTATACTAGATGGTAGAAACAAGAGGACAAGAATAGTTTGCAGCCATTGTGGTTTTGGAGAGAATATTTCATGTAGGTCTGCTCTACCATGTTATCATTTTTTTTACTAAATTATGTTTAATACTGTAAATAGGTTAGTTTAAGTTAAGTCATATTTAATTTCTGATCTGATTTCACATTCAATCATAATTTTGAACTTGATGCGGCCCATTTATTGGTCAAATTGGATCTGCAGAAAGAATATTGGACCCATAAATAATTCGGATTTGTTTCAGGTCAAGTATGATCGAACCTAAAATATTTTGGTCAGGAATAAAATTAGATCAAATTGTGTTTGTATTTGAATCAAATATTTAACTATTATTTTATAGCTAAAATATAGTAATTAATAATAAAATAAAAATCTATTAAAAATTGAAATAAAATAAAAAATAGATAATTAAACTTAAACTTTTATTCAAAAACTTTTTATTATACCTAGTAGGTGATTACCCTAAAGTTCATAATTTATGATTTTTAAAATATTATTCACATACTTAAAAATATTATTATAAATAAGAATTTATCAAAATAAGTAATAAAATATGAATATTTAGATATAATGAATGAAAATAAATAAAAAAATTAATTTAATTAAAATTTTATTTAATAAATTAATAAATAATTAAAATAAAAATATAAATTTATATAATTAAAATTTATAGGTCAGATCGGGTTTGCTTAGGATTAGAAGAGGCTAAGTCGATTTTTTATTAATTCAAATTAGACATGAATGGTGAATGGATTGGATCAGGCCATGGATCAGATCGAAAAATATAATATATAAATCTGATCTAAAATATAGATTAAGCTTAATTTTTGGACACGATCCAATCTATGATTGGTAAATATGGATCTGATTATCAGGGTCCAGCTAACTCGGTTAAGCCAACAGTCATCAAAATCTAAAATTAAAAATTTATGACGTAATGCTCACGGATGGGTCTAGCCTACTGAAGATTTTTTTTTTGTTTTTGATTTCAGAGCGGAGGTCCATTGGATTGGACGGTGTAAGATGTATCTAGATGTGCGGGTGGTCCAGCTTGGATTGTGGTTCAGCTTGGATCACGCGTTTACATCGTGGGTTTATATTTTAGAAAGACAAAGGTGGCAGCCGACCCGCACGCACTCGATTGCGCCTTTGCCGCCGATGCGATGCGGCCTTCCGTGTGGTCCCCGACGTGCGGGGCTCGCCCGTGACTTCCGTCGACGCGTGCCGTTTCCTTGCATCGCAGCCGTCCGTTGTGATCGGAATTGCCAGATCTTGATTGGACGTGCGATGTAGATCAGGACCGTTTATCGGCGCGGGTGTCCATCATCCAGGTGGTTCATCGGTGGTCCTTCGTTTTGCTCTCGTTCAGTTCAGGATCCTGGGAGGGTGTGCCAATAATTCCATGTAATAGAATTCAGAAGTCGTCTTTATTGGATTCTCCGTGTCCTTTGAGTTTTTTTTTTTTTTTTTTGATTTTACAAACTTTTGGATGTTGTGATATAACCAATGGCCATGATGGATGATACAAGAATGCTCTACCAATGGATCAAAAGGATTTTTAGTATAATACTTGGCCACTGCTAGTTGATTTTGATGAAATATGTACACATTCATCCCAGAATTTTGTGTAAAATAACTCATTTTAAAGTTCCATGGCCTCTTAGTTTCCTCAAAACAAATTTATAAGAAACAGCCAAGCAAATGTCTGTTATGATTTTTTTTTTTTTTTCCAAACCTCATTTAGCTAAATTTAACAACCAGAAAAAATATTTTATGCTTTTTTTTTTTTTTTTGCGGTCCAATTCTTGAAGAAAGAATATTAAAAAAGTACCATGCTAGTAAATAACATAAAAGAAGTTAAATATCAACTTATTGATTGAAAGTAGGCCATTAACCGTCTAAAAGAATTACATGAGAAAGAAGACTTAATAAAAAAGAAAGAAAGAAGCATAATTGAGATCAAAAGGAGTTAACTTCCTAATTGACTCTTTATCTAAACTAAAATAATAATAATAATAAAGCTAGAAATAATCTCTACCAAAACAAAGAAGATAAAGGAGTTAACTTGCACATTTTTGCTCAATTTAGATCAAAACTGTCTAACATTTATTAACAATCACCATAATTCTCATATGTCAACTCTTTTGCTTTATATTTAATATAATTTGTATAATTAATTTATGTTATAGGATTTTTATATTATATTTTTCTGTATTGATCTACTAATTTTAGTTGTAGAATTCCATACTAGAGGCAGAGGCATGGTGGGAAAAGAAACTCAAACCGGTGGAATATCGAGTGTGCCATTTACGAGGGATCCTACGAGGATGGGATGCCTAAACCTTAAAAATCCTTTGTGCTAATATTCATCCTAAATGTGCTAACAACTATTTGCCATGCTTCAGGGATTTAGCTTAGGTGAGTTCTAGTTAAGCTTATAACAAGGATAAAAACATATGGTTTCTAAAGTCCCAACCTTTCTTGATGGTGGAAGCCCATCCTATTATTTAAGAGAAGCTCAATTGCTCCGAGTTGAGTCACGTTAACCAATTTTTCATCTACAGCAAACACCAATCCTGCTAACTTAGTAGTGTCTTGATTTCGATTAAATTGCTTAATTTGTGTTACTTCTTAGCTCAATGTCAATAGAAAAAGCTGCATCTCTTACTCCCATGTTTCTCTTCTTTTGCTTTTTTATGTCTCTTCTTTTACTCCCATGTTTAATTTGTGCAGTCTTCTCTTTTTTTTTTTTTTTTATTGGTACACACGGATAATTATACCACTTTAGGAAAGGTCACACCCGATATATCAAGTATAATAAATGAAAAAGGATAATAGGGTAAGGTCGTCCTACTTTCAACTCAAAAACCAGAATGAGAGGACACCAGACAGCAATCCAATCAGCAACAGCATTGGCTTCACGGTAGACATGCCGAATTTGGATGTTACGAACTTCTAGAAAATAGAGCGGATATCACACATTAAGGGGATAGAAGGCAAGAGGGTGCTAGATTCTTGCCGGATCCAACGAATAACAGTAATAGAATCATCTTTAAATGTTGGCAGCAGAAGGGTTTAGCTTACTTGACTCCTCGATGCCTCTAAGCTGTACGGTGCAGTCTTCTCATTTGAAGCTCCAAAGCCATGCCACTAAAGCATGATCAGTCTATAAATTATCAACTTCCATCAACTTTGTTGAACTAAATTAATCTAACATGCTATGCACCAGAGAAACAGCTTAATAGGTTTAATGAATATTATTATTTATTAATTAACTATTCTTATCTCACTTTTTTTTTCTTTTTTTTTTTGTTGTTGTTGAGATCTTCATATATTCCACTTGCCTTTTCTTTTGCCTTTGACCAGAGAACTGAACATAGCCTAAATGTCTACCCACCACCCAAAAACAAAACCAAAAAAAAAAAAAGGCTTAATGATCTAGTAGGGACCATGGCCAACCTAAGAGTTGGCTCCACAAGGGATGATTCAATGCTAGCTAATATCAAGCAGTCCCATGTACAGATCAGGCTTCTAAGAGGGACCACCATAGCTCTGTGAAACTATGGAACCCTCTTGCATCATTCTTTACCAGCATGCTCAAAGGCCGTATCAAACTTCATATACAAACACCATCAATGGCATTGCCATGCATTAGGTTCAACTCTACAGACACTTTTGACACCCTCCCTTTTTCTATTCCAAATTCTGAAGGATGACCCAGTAGAAGCATCCTGAAGAGAAGACAAGAACCCCAGATGCCCAAGTTGCGGACAAGATAGGTTTTCCAACAGGGAGAGAACAAGGAAGAGGCAAAGAACAGGTATGGGCCACTACTTTACATGGGGAGTGATGAAATATAGAGTGAGGGGGTAGGTGTAGGTCACATGCAATTATTAGAACTCCCTTTAATGGTAGGGGGGTCTAACCATGCAAAAGGTTTCATATCTTACAGCATCTGTTGTTCCTATTGCTCTCTAGCCATGGTTCCATATCTTGTTCCCAGACCATGGAACTTCTCAAGAGACTTGGTTTTCATTGTGATTTCAGTGAACTCTAAATCAGAATTGTATTTTAAAGACTTAATATGATTGTGTGGATTATAAAAAGACTTCTTTTTCCATATATTTTCAGAAGGAACAAAATATGTTTTAATATCATGATGATTTTTCTTGAATGCTTATTGTATTAATGTTTCATAATGATCAAAACATTTTTCAAAAAACTTGTGGCTTTTAAAAATTATTGGGATATTTAAGGGAAAAAATTGGAGAGACTCATTACCATGATCGACATATATGTACTTTAGTAGATGAGCATTAAAATCAGACCCTCTGCGCGCCAGTGCAGCAATGGTGGTGGTGGGGGGAGAACAGCTGCAGAGATAAATGAAGTGGGGGATGGTACCTGGTAGAAAATGTAAAGTTAACAAATCAGGTGGAAAAGGACTGGAGGTAAATTACTGCATTAAATTAAAACTTTTTTCTTTCTAGCTGTTGTCCATCAACCTGTTGGATGCCATGCGTGTCTCCAGCTTTGGCAAACAAGCAATCCATCCAATTTTCACTTGTATGAAGACAAAAAGCATTCAGAACCTACTGTCCATAAAGTTTAGAGAGTATCACTCTATATGATGGAAAGAGGTAAAGAGAAGTCCCACCCACAAAGTGATCCCTTCTGAGTTCTGAGATACGTTGGCATCTGAGCTGCCAGCCACTTTATTTGTCAAAAACGTTCTCTGATTGTCTGATTGAGCTTAATCCAAGAATGAAACATGCATGCAACAACCCAGAAACTTACTGAAAAAAAAAATAATCTATATAAATCTCTAAAATTTACTGATGTACGATAAGAGACAAAATACTTCTAGCACTGCACTCTCTCAAAATAACAAATCTAAGTAGGTTTCAGAGCCTGAACAACCATAATGGTGCCCACCTATCTTAGCATTTAAGCAGACCCACCACATGCTGGTATTCAAGCAGACACGTACAAAGTATTGGTGAATGGGGACGGTGTTATCTTTTAATACCATACCAAACACATTCCCTTTCTCTTCCGAAGCCCCCGAAGAACACACCCTTTTTAGACATCTTCCTTTCAGTAATGCAACTCAATCATCGCGCAATTTGTTAAGTGTGCAATAAATATGAAGGATGTTTTCATTGCTAGGTTGAGCATAAAATAACTCCACTTTAGTCTGCAAGTCCTTCTAAGAAGCTTCCATGAAGCTTCTCCCTGTGGGGCATCATGGAAGGGAATGCAACTTTTTCGGGGTCACCACAAAAGCTGTCACATAATTCCTATTTATACCGTCACATCATGATGCCTGGAAATCACATGCTCTTGTAATTTATTGGGAACTACATGATTAAGGAATTAGTCATGAGAAACAACCAAGTCATGTAATAATTCCTTGAATGAATGCTTTATGAAAACAAATTCATGATTGACAATATTATCAATCAATGTAGTTAACAGTTAACAGTTAACATTAATAAAACTTAAACCTACAGTGACCATTTTCTGTGCAAGCCCTCGTACGAATAGAGGCTTTGTTCCGTTGGTATACCAACAGAGCATTATAATTATTCTTCCATGCAGTCGAGGGCAAAACGAGACACAGCCAACCGTCCCTTAAAGACCCTTTAACATAACACTTCCTCTTAGAACAAGAATAATCTCCCTCTCCAACAGCTCACCTAGGAATTTGATGTGGTCAAAAGAAAAGGTTGTCATTACTAAAAGACACACTCCCTCATAACATTGATGCCATCAGAAACTCATTAGCAAAGTATGACTCACATCCAGTGCAATTAATAGATCAGTGGATTCATAGCATTCTGGCATAAAAAACAATTTAGTCGTGCATATCATGGCAATTTGTATTGCATCAATAAAGGTCTGTACCACTGGTTGCAGTGTCAACGAAGAGTTGGATAATGACGGAACTGACCATATGGAGAAGCGAAGTACAAGCATCAGCTTGGATCATCCAACAAGGTTTTAATCGTTCTGTTCAAGAAGTCCATCAATTGCCTTTTTAGTCAACTGGTTACCCAAAGAAGAGGAAGCCATAACATATTTTTCCTGAATGATATTTGTAGGCTCAACATAACAGCCTTATGATATCTATTTTGCAAATTGGCCAAAACTAAAATATCGGTGCACAAACAAGATGATCGGTACAGGTAAGATCTGCGACATATGGAGTCAGGTTCTCTCATTGCTTTCAGCAATTGGGAAGAAACCAACATGCAGAGCTGATATCCGAGTAGTTTGTGGGAGGGAACATCATGAAAGCATTAATATCAATTCTTTTATAGGCATTTTTGACAGTTTCAACCTCGGAAGGAGAATATAGATGACAAGTTGGAGCCACCTTAGCAATGTCAACGTTGTTTGGTGCTACCTGAAGAAAGAGCAAAATCATATATCAGCATTATTTTGATGATCCAGAGAACGAAAAGAAACAAAATAACATGATAGACTGCCTGCATTCTCTTCCATCACTTCTTTCAAGATTGAGAGAGCTATTGTTTCAGCTTCCTGAAGGGTTAAATCCTGCACAAGGACTCTGATATGTCAGCCATTGTATTTCTGGGGCTAATATTATTCATATGTCAGTTTTGATGGCTGAGTATTTGAAAGATACCTTCAGGTAGATGACTAACTCAAAATAAACAATAACAAATATTATAGTTGATGAAGCAAAAGCATACCTTGTTATACTGCTCTTGCAAGGAGCTGTCAGCTCCTTCTGAACCAGATCCTATAGCTTTTGCATTGCACTGCCAAAATGTGCCGGATGGGTCTGTGTAGTATCTGTGAATGGCATGTGAGAAAAGTAAATAAACTGCAGAAGAAGACCATATTTATGTATGCATGTGCAAAAAGCTACTTCATTTGTGTATGTATAAGAGGAATGGAGTTTATTCCTGTAAATGATAAAAACAAATGACTCAATTTACTTGGTGTTATGTCATCCTGCCAAAAAGCTGGTGGATCATTGGGCATCATCAGTCCTTTTGGTAAGTATGTGGAGTTTCTTAATTAATGTAGCGAAGTAGAAACCTTTTCAGTATATAGAAGGCAAATGGATGGTTCTCAATTGATTTCAGGATATAGTTTTCTATCTGGTCCGGCTTCCTTCAAAGTAGTAGCGTAAGTTTTATCACGAATGAGATAATTACTTTACATTTACCATTGTAATTTCATATCCGTGGAATTATTAGATTGCAATATTTATTATAAGCATGCTGATTAATTATATTCATGGTCTTTCAGCTGATTGGCGAAGATGGATTGCATTAGAAGCACTGTGAAACATTGTGATGAATTTCCTATGACAAACAACATCCCATAGCAAATGTGCAAAGAGATAACTACAGAATTTTTATACCTACAAACACCAAATTCAAAAACTAATTCACATGTGAAGGAACTGACATTTTTGCTTTGCACCATAACAATATAAGATTCAGAACCAGGAGGCATTAGAACTTTGAAAACTAGAAATCAAAGCATAATGGTGCACCTCTTTATGATAGGCTTATTAACCTGATAAAAAATGACCAGCTTGCTGTGTTGGTGTATTTGGTTTCCATGAAGATTACTGGTTGGAAAATATTAACAACATCGACAGTGATCCTCATAGTTGAGACTGAGAGAAAAATAGTTAGATTTTGACATACCAACCTCTGGTCAGGAATAAAAGCATGAGCTTGCGACTTCACTAGCAGTCATTCACGACCACAAAAGCAATAAAGACGATGATGAGAATGACAAGATTGATGGTAAGGGTAAGCATGGTTGGGTTGGGTCAGTTCCAGACCAAACCTAGAATCAACCTAATTCGGATCTGTTCTAGAATTTTGGATCCAAACCCAAACCGACTATATTTTGAAACCAACCCGATAAGATCGGTTCAATTTCGAGTCGATTACAGGATCGAACTGAATTTCTCTTTTCTTTTCTTTTGTTTGACAAACGTCTAATATCTAATAGCTAAAATTTTTTTCTCTTAATTGTGTTTCATAGAAAGGATATATGAAGTATTTGTTGACTAATCTAATACTTGAAATCTCTTAGTAGAGATGATAGACAACTCATAAGGTTTATGTGAAGTCTCATTTACGACTCCTCGGAACACTTCATCATATAGGGAAAGCTAATATTCTTATGGTTTATGTGAACTCTTAAGATACCCAATTGTAGTGCTCTTTATGTACATCTTGAAGCAACTCAATGATGCAGTGAATGTTACAAGTATGGATTTTCAAATGGGTGGGTTTGAGATGTATCCAAGAATTTCTTCTGTCATCAACTACGGCTTAAAGACATCTTCATGGTTAATTCTTTTTACAAAGTTGCCTATTATGTGAAAACCTGAAGTTCTTGTATGAAAATAAAAGCCTTTGTAATGTAAAATCAGGCAGCATAAATTGTTTTCAACAAACAAAAAGAAAAAGACATTACATTTACCATGTGACAGTCGAACATGTCTATGAATTCTCTAAATTTTCCTGGTAAATATTGATACGAAGTAAACTATAGTTTTCTTTATGACATTTTTATTTTCAAAATTTTCATGGCCTGGAGGGTGCCAACTGGTCGAGTTGGTAGAGTCTCTTGAGTTGATACAAGAGACCTAAGTTCGGTCCTTCCCTCACTCTGACTTTTGGCTCGGCCTCTATGCATCCTAGTTCTCAAGAGGAAAAAAAGGAACCACAGACATTTTGTTTCTTCGGCTGTTTAGCAAAACTTGGCTGAAATATTGTTTTTCAGCTTTGACGATCTGATATTGTTAAGGTATGAGAGTTTAGATCTGCTAGAAAGAAATTGTGAACCCAACTAGACCCATTTTTTATTATGCATGCTAGTGGATTAGACCTCTAATAAGTTAATATTCATATATTGAAATGGATATGAGTTTAAATCCACTGCATATGTACCATATGCCTGAAGTTCTATTCCTGAATCTAATCCTGATTAATCCTTCTCCCCAGTGGAGTAGAAAAAAAAGCAATACCATATACCTACCTTTCTCTCCACAAATATAACAGACTTATAACAAGAAATTAGCTTGACATATGAAAATGAACTAGTTTAACACATGTAATTGGACTCATATATTGTGCAAAACTGCATTTTGGGAAGATGTTTGAACATTAACAACCTTGATGAATATGTTTCAGAAACATATCTTTCACCTTTAGTACATGATTCAAGAAAATTTAGTAGAAGTAACACTGCTTGCTGCTGCTAGATATGACGAGTACTCTGAGGAATCAGTACATTAGGCAAAAAATAGATTTCCAAGATGCTGCTCAAATGCCGTTAATACACATAAGTGTAATTTGGCTGTATTGGTAGAAACATTAAAGAATCTCATTTCACATTGCCAGATCATATTTAAGTCTTTTCACATTATGTCTACCAAGTTTTGATAGTACAACTATTAGAATCGAGGTTTACATCTTATGACCACTTGCCAGGCAATTGATTTGCATGAAATTACAGCTTATTGCTTCATTAGAAAAGTCATGATTTTATGCAGTTAAATTCTATCCTGGATATGCACTGCCTTCCTTATTAAACATCTAATGCATTCAAAACAAACAGATGACAGAAGCTATGCTATTCCTACAATAGAAAGAGGTCAACTCCAGTCTATCAAACAGATAAATAAGTAGGAATATTACTACCAATAACAAATATACCAAATTGTAAAGCATCAAAACTTTGAAAAATCAAGATATCAGGCAAATAGGTACTTACAAGCTAGGACCATTCTCATCATGTCCAGCAATTAGGAGAGACACCCCAAAAGGATGTGACTGTAGAAAAGAACATCATATAATATAAGAAAAATACTGTATCAAGACTACAACTAATATCTATTCTTTTTCATGACATCAGTTTTCTAAAAGGAGAAGATATTTCTAATAAAGAAAGTAACATGAGCAAATATCATAAAAAGTCAAAAAAAAAATTAAACAAGAGTTGAAGATTCACTGGCACCATATCTTGGGTTAAATGCCTTAAAGGCTTCATCACACTTCTTCAAGAGAAACAAAATGAGGATCACATAGAATAGCAATGAATATCTGACAAGAAATCTTAAATAATGTGATAGCACCAAGTGAAAAAGGTAAAGATTTCAAAGAGATACCAATTAACTGGGATCTAAGGCACTTCAGAAGGACAAGGAATTAAGGATCTGGAGTTCTGAAATATTTTTTGTTAATTATGTATGGCATGTTATGGGTCCCATCAGTTGCAAAAATACTCTGTAAAAGGAAGTGGACCATCTAATAGATCTTACTCTCCCCCACCACCCCAAATCTTATTCAAGTATAATTTGAATCAACAATCTTATTGCAGATGTGTAGAAAAACTATAGTCAGATTCAAAATAATTAGCACCAGTTACCAAAGATTCTTCTTCGCCTTCACCAAATCTAAGGGCAAGATCACAGAGAGCTTGCGTAGTAGACTCAACTGACATTGGCTCACCATATAAGAACCTGTGATTCCGATAATCAGGCAATATAGTTAGTTATTTATAAATACCATAGCACCTATGCCACTTTAGACTGCAGTTGAAGATAAAACAACACCTGGGTTTCAATTCTTGCATGTTCAACAAGAGTGCATGCATCAGCAATTAGTCCACTCATAGCACAACCTACGTGTTCATCAATCTCCATGATCTTGTCTGCACTGCTTGGCTGTTGTAATATAACATTTTATTACATGTGAACTGTTGACCTAATAACAAGAATAGACATACAGAAGAAAAGAAAAGCCTGCAAAGATGAGGAATTAGCAAAAACTCCATAGGTGAAAAGAGTAGTCGAATTAGAAGACAATTTAATATCAGATACAAAATTCAGGCTGTGCATAGCATTGTCCATCAGTGTCCAAATTTTGTCAAATGCTTTGCCTAAATAGATTGACTTGTATGAGCGTCTAATATTTATTAATAGAATGAAGTAAAGTTGAGAACACCATAACAACATTTTTAACTATTTGATAACTTAGCCCATGGCCTGTTACTTGGTCTTCAGACAGGCTCCATGAAAATATGAACGGTAAGTGGTGTAGCAGAAAAGTTTTCCCTTAGATAGGATAATAAAGCTGAATCTAAATAACTGCCACCAAATTCGTTTCAGGACCAAAGAGGCTCACAATAAATTCAGCTGACACCAGACAGATGGGTGGGTGAATTTGCAAAACTTAAATAGCTGCAGTGGCTGGGATGGTACCTTAGGTAGGATGAGGCAAAAAGTAAATTTGTGTAGAGAGCATTATATTCAAGCATAGAAGCATTACCACCAATAATTTCTATCATAGAGAAGGATCCTGTATGCTGTTGAGAGCAATAATAACAAGACATATAGAATTGCACCAAGCATAATAAAGATCAAGAGCAGTGAGGGTGACGATTCTCTTACTACAGGCAAAGATGATTCAAATGTTTCTTCAAGAAGGCTCTGACCGAGCATGCAAGTTTCATGAATGTTGTACTCATGCAGTCATCATCATAATGTGGAAATGCCACTATAATCATCTCTATCTGTAACGCCATTATCTTTTATTAGCAGAAGACACTCACTGGATGTTGTTTAATTGAACTATATGTCTGAATTTTTTATTGGACTATGATCCTCTTTGCTTCTTTCTGCATGATATGCTGTTTTATCTTAAAATAAAATTCCGCTTTCATTAATCAAGAAAAGAATGAATCCTTATGTTGAAGTTGAGTTAAAGGGAAAAAAAAAAAAGCACAGCTCCTCTAAATTCAAGTATATGAAAAGCTAATACTAAGTACTTGCCAAATTTTCAGAATTAGTTATTTTGCTGAGTTTGCTGTAAAGGTTTATGTGAATGGCAACTTCTAAAACAAACATGACAGGAGGGATAATACCAAATATTGCCTTAGAAAAAGTCAAGCAATTGCTTTCCAGTAGAAGGGAGAAGTTATCCTTTCAATAAGATGAGCCTACTATCACCACCAAAAAAAAATGATGAGCCAACTTTTGTCAATAAAAAAAAGGCAACCCACAACACAGATTTAGATTCTAATATACAAGATTATCAGAAGTATGTGTACAATCTGAGATTGTAAATAAAAATATGAATACCAAAAAGAGTCTATAAGTAGATGCAGATTGCTGACAAATTTGGAGAAATTGACACAAAAAAAAAAGACTATAATATATAATACCATGAAAGAAAGGCTTGCTAACTCTCTGTTTCTTCTGACCTTTCTCTTTCAACAAGAAAGGACCTCTTGAATGGGGCATAACAATAGATTATTGAGTGGTTAAAAAAAGAAGATACAACATTGAGGCATAATGACAACGAGCTCCAGTCATGGTGAAATGAAATGATCAAGCAACCAAGATATCAAGGTTATTCTTACAACAAAACTCATGAAATCCAACGATAGACCTAGTATATTATTCTTAAATGCAGGATAGTTCATCTCATGAACATGGTATATTATTTCATATTATCAATTTAGTTCATCTCATGCTTATTAATAAGGCATAATATGTCATATAACAATTCTTGTATGAATGTATCAAAATTGATCAGAGTGGCTTCCATATAGTTTTTGTGTTTGGGCCTAGGCAATTAAAGTGCAGGTGCCCCCCCCCCCCCCCTTTTTGTCTTGCAAATATCAAACATAAAATTGTGTATCAAGCACATGCAGTAAAATTATGTTGGTATGGTAACTATTACAAACTTTTCATGCATAAAAAAAAATGGTATGAGTGTGGTTTGTTTAAGTGGGTGCTCAAATTTATATGGTCAGATGGACCTATTAAATTATATAAAGTCAGGTTTTTGTCATGCTTACATCAAAAAGTAGCACTCAAATATGATGACAGTTCCATTCTTATTGCCAAGGTTAACCATACAAATCCCGTCCGTTTGTTATTTCATGGTCCACCAACATGCCATCCAGAATCCTGACTTGGAACTTCTTGATAAAATGATGATACTTTGAATGAACGAAAATATTTTTCTACTTTTGTTGATAAGTGATTTCCCAGACATGGTTGAAAGCTGCTGCCGATTTTTTTGTGTAAAAGCAGGCCCAATGCAAGTGATCCAAGTATTCAGCTTCTCTCTTATGGGCTGCCATTTGAGATTAATGATTTTCATCCTCTGAACTTTTTCTTGCACATCAACATGATCCGCTACTAGTCTTGAAAAAGTGCAAAGATATGCAGACTAATCATGTCACTCATCTCTCCTGATTTTCTTAGGTCCTAAAATCATACCTTGCATTCTAAGTTTACAGGAAATCCTTCTACACAAACATCTCCAAAATCAGTTTCCCTCTTTAAAAAACACTTTCCTATTCAAGATTTTTAGGCAGACATTTTCAATAGTAAGCATGCCCACTCTCTGATCTCAGCATTCACTTTACAACCAAAGGATCGAATAATTTAAACAGATGCAAATGAGATAGCATCACCTGATCTAACAATTCCGGAAGATAAAGGCTTAAAACCATCAAAAGTCATTTGAAAAAGCATGAGAAGTAATAAAATGAATTTGCCATTGATAACCAAAAACCATCATATCTCATGAGGCATTCAAAATCCAACTCTCTGTCTCCAAGCTAGTGGAGACCAAGTGCATGCTAACATCTACCCTAAGTTTCCAATATCAAGCAATAATCATTGAAGGAGACTTTCACTTGTAATATAACATATTTTCTTTTCTACTCATATCCTTTTTCCTCTTGCATATCAAGTAACTCCTTTGTAGTGTATAAGAGGCTAAGGTCATAAGACTTCCCAACATTCCTTACCAAAATAGTTAAATTCACTAAACTCAAAACTGAATTGAAATTTGAGCAATATGGGTACCTCCTCTCATAATCAACTATTTATAACATATAGATCACATAACTGTCCACTGTAAGGAAAGTTCAGCAACAACAGTATCCCAGTTCACAACCCCGATTCCGCTTACATTTAGAAGCCTTGGTGATTACAAAGAAGCACCAAGAGCAAAACTTTGAATTAAAATCCAGGGTAAAAATAATACCAGCAGAGGAGAAGTGACACGCTTACCAATCGCAGTCGACCCCAGCTGCGACAAAATCAAAGTTAAAACCCCAAAAAAGATCCCAAAAAAAAAAAGGATCTTTTCTGTTGATTTAGATGCCAAAAAGCACGATAACAAAATGGGCAAGATAGTACCTTGATCGCCTCGATGGCGTATTCGACCAGAAACGATCTTCCCTCCGGCGAAAAAGTGTTGACCCCCCGGTCATATTCCGTCCTTCAAACTCATCCCAAATCCCACCGGAGTCAACGAACAGCTGAATCCAATAAAACCAGAAAGAAACCCTAGATTCGAGATCGATGAGGACACACCTCGTGAGAAACATCTCGGAGATCGCCCGGAACCCTCGAATCCAACAATGCAGCGCGCCAAAACCCTAGAGACTGGATTAATAAATTCTATTAATAAAATGCCATATCAATAAATAATTTACATCTTAAACATTAGTAAGAAAGTTTGTTGATTAATAGATTTCATGAAATGCATGCCCACACAATAAATTTAAAAATGATAACCTTGGATTTGGATTTAATAGTAAATAAAGTTTTTCAAGAATTATCATTATCATTGATCCAATCTATAACTGACAGAATCGGCTTACAGAATAAAATTAGTTGCTGCTAAAGCATAGAATAATTCGATTTTTTATCATGCAATCACTTTAATAAAAAGAAAACTAAAAAACGATAGAGCAGATGAGCAACCAATGTTTTAAAAATTGAATCTTAACATTTGGATCGTCGGTCAATCAATTTGATCAGATAAATTGATCGAATCGAATAATATTATAATTAAATTTTAATTTAATAATATAAAATAATAAAATTTAAATATAATTTAAAAAAAAATTAAAAATCGAATTGAATCTATTGGTTCAACATATTTTTTTTGATTTTTATTTGATCATATAAAAATTAACTTTAATAATAAAATTGGATCGGACTGATGATTGTTTCTGATTAAACCGGTTGGATCGATCGATCCGATCTGATTTTTAAAACATTAGAAGCAACCATTAGTCTTTCATAATGGTTTCGATAACAAATCTTTTTTTTCAATTGAATTAAAATGATTTAATTTATTAAAGTTAATTTTAATGTATTTTAATTGAGATGACTATGAATAAATAAATTTTTAAAGAGAGATTCAAAGGTAAGTGATCGTTGTTGATTCAAATATCAGAGAGCATAAATAAAAAGTTTTTTAAACTCCATCATGTGATAAATCTACCTTAATATATTAGCTAGATAATTTTTTTATATATTTTGAAATAGTTTTTAATTCCTTCATTTCCAGATAAACCGCAAAAATAACCAACAAAAGATTGCAAGAAAAACATAGAGGGAAAATCAATTTCTCAATAAGAAACTTCGAAGCTTTGTGAGTTAATTTGACCTGATTCAAAACATAAAGTCCATTTCATAGCTCTCTTGATTACTCGCACTGAAAGAATAGGTAATTTAAAGTTTTAGTTTCAGTATCACACCTTCCACCAATCGGGCTTAGAGATCTAATTTTGCTAGCTAATAATAATAAAAGGATTGGAAGACCATCTTTCAAAAATAAAGAACTTTGTGATAGGTTGTCAATTTCAAAGTTTGCTAAAATTAGTGTTAGATATATCTTTATTATTGACAATCAATTGTTGATATAACTATTTTACATTAATTTTTTTGATTGAATCCCAACCCAAATATAAAATTATCAAGACAGTAAGCTCCTGCAATAGATGCTTTAACAATTTCATAACTTGAGAAAAGAAGCAATTGAATGGTGTCCTCCTGGTTTGAACTTAATTTTGTATTCTGATAGTGTGAGACTAAGTCACCCTAGAGTGGTGTGATTCCCGTTTGTACCAAAAAAAAAAAAAAGAAGCAATTGAAAAGGCCCATATCCTAATCACCATCTTGAGAGATTTATCTATTCATAGTAGATAGATTTGCCACAAGTTCATATCGAATTCAATAGGAAGTTGATTAAGAAGAGTCATAGATAGCCAAGGTTGAATCACAATATTAATGCTACCCCTTGCTCCTATAGGCCAAATGAAATAATCAACTATGCTATAAGATGTCGTAGATTGTGGAGCAAGTCTAAGAAGACTTATAGGTCTATCAATTACCTTGAAAATAATATTTTGCTTTAAGTGCTCAAACAAATAAACTATGCTAATTTAGAACTAATCTACTTATTGTTCTTATTTAATAAGGTTATCCACCACTTGAATATCTGAAATGCCTGGACCACCAACATTTTTGTTCTTCCAGATGCTATTCTATGAGATAGAATGAATTGCTCTACTCTTTTGATCAAGATCCCATAAGAGTTCCTAATAGTTTTTTCAAACTAAACCAAGAAGCTACTCGGAATGGTTATATTAGAGATAATATGGAGACGCATAGAGTATAGCACTGATTTGATTAAGGTATATCTACCTACAAAAGAAAGAGTTTTCACTTCTAGGCATCAAATTTAGCATTTATTCTTTTGGTATATGTTTCCTTTAGCTTTGTGCCTTCAATAGAAACACCCAAATACAATTCAATATCCTCTATTCTTTTGACTTCCAAAATGTTTGTTAGCTCTGCTAACAAAGTATTATTAATTTTCAATTCAAAATAGAATCATAAACTTCTCAAAGTTAACAGCCTAATCTAAATGTGCACAAAAATCCATTATGACGACCTACTTAAAATAAAAGAAATTAGTTGGGCAAGCTTTAGAGAAAAAAAGAGAGCGTGTACAAAATAATAAGTGATTAACTTAGGGGACCTCTCTGTTAAGGTTATAACCATGAATCTTTTTTTTTACATCGCTAAGTATAGATTACGGGATATTATTTTAGAGCACAGAATGAAAAGATAACAAGATAATGAGCAACTTTATCACAACCCCATTTAAGAAGTTAACAAAGAAGTAAGAGCGCCATTCATGAGAATGACAAAGAAAGGGGATCATATATATCCTTCAATCCAACTAATCATAATCTCTAGAAAATTCAAATGTTTGAATACAACTTTCAAATAATTTCAATCCACTCTATCATAAACTCACTTCATGTCTACTTTGATATCCATTGAAGGTCTATTTAGGTAAGCTTTTTATAATGAATAGATAACTTCTTGTGTAAGGGCAACTTTATTTGAGATACTTCTGTCAAATATAAAACCTGACCATTCTCTCTAAAACTAGCTTAGAGATCACTTCCTTAACTCTTAGCATAATGATTTTGGCGATGATTTTATATGTTATGTTATACACATGCATTGATGGGTCTATAATGATTAGGCATATTAAGGTTCTTGCATTTAGATACCAAGGCTATAAAAGTAGATTTCTATGCTTGAGGCATCCTTTTATTTTCAAAATACTTCTTAATTGTTCTATAGACATCCAATGAAACTAGACTCTAACATCTCTTTAGAAAAGCCTAGCTATTTGGATATAGAGCCTTATTAGAGAGCCCATAGTTTTTAAAGCATTCACAATGTCATCATTTGAAACAGAAGCCTTCAAGAAATATTGATCCTCACTACCTAAAGTGCTGTCCATCAGGAGTAAATTCCCTCCTTTATTTTCACATCAATCCCATTATTATCCTTTAGGCTGGTTATTTAGTTTTTTTCTTTTATGAGAGTATATTTTTTTGGGGAAAAAAAGATACATTTCAGTCCTCTTCTTATGGCCATTTAAGTCTAGATTTTTTTGGTGCCACAACATCTTCTATAGTCATCACAATCTATAATACTCATTCACATTTTGTTTGCATTTCTGAAAGTCGCATTTTTATAAGCTTCTATACATATTCTCATCATTTTGAAGCATCTTAATTTCTTTTTCACAAAATCTAATTTTTTAAAAATATTTCACATACATTCATTATTCCATTGCTTAGTCAATATATGAATTGATTTATTACTTTCAACTGTATCATAAGCTTGATTGATCATATTGAAGGACTCATCTAAATAGAATAAAAAATTTCTAAACCTAAAATGCTTCGGTTCCACCATTATCAAATTAAGGTTTAGTACCATAAGATAACATTAAGAATCGATCCGAGAAAATGTCTAAAAGTAAATCAGAAAAGTGAGCTAACCAACTAGCATGGCTAAACTCCTATCAAGCCTTTGTCAAATTCTAGTACCACTACTCCTATCATTACACCAAATAAATTTAGGACCAATGAATTCTATATCAACGAAGGAATTACCTTTCAAGAAATTTTGAAATGCAGTTGAAATACTCAATAAACGCTAAAGTTCAATCCATAGCTGCCTTTGAACCATCCCACTAGTGTTAGCGTATACTACTGCAAGAATTCAAAGACATAAACCTTTTATCAATAGAATACTATAGAAATACTGGCCAGAAACTAAGACAAAAACTACTGTACCTATCCCCTTCCATCTCAAAGCTATAATCCACCTAAACAAACCACAAGAATCCATAGCTTTCGTATTCCAATCAACATCAATTTTTCTATGTAGCTTCTGAATGGACCTTCCAAGTAGTTTACTTGAGGGCCTGGACTCCTTGCCTGCAGAGCCCCACATTCTCTTGGTCAGTAGGCCATGGCCTTAATGGAGCTGGTTGGGTTAGAGTGCTCTGACCTCAATAGGCCATGGGAAGAGGTTAATGTGAGGTCAATGAATACAAATGGTTATCAACAAGCAACAAACCATGCGATCTTGGCATTTGGGTTAAAAAAATAGTAAACTTTTAAGTTTTAAGTAAGAAAAGCCTCTTGTTGCTTTTATTAAAAAAATGAAATTTGAACTTAATTAAATGTAGATGCCTGCTTAAAATACACAAGTAAAATAATTAGATCCTCAAAAATTGGTAGAAAAAACGGGGTCTGCTCTTTTAAACTGAAAGCTAGCTTAAACCTGACTTAAAAAGAAAGTAGACGATTTGGGCTTGTAAATGATATAGGAATGAATTGATTTGAACTTGTTTCAGTGGCATTTGGTTTAATTTGTAAGGGTCCCATCTAGAGTTTTAAAACAATATTGCCCCTAAAATCAAAATGATACAAACATGCATTATATATGGAAAAGTAGGAACATCTAAAAGTTTATGTTGGCTTCATTTAAGCTTAAGCTAAGATCATCTTTGTAGGTTATGGATGTTTTTAGATGATCCAATCAACCTACATACATACATGCATGCATGTAAATACATATTGAAGAGACTAATTTAAGTTTTTTTAAAAAAAAAATTATAAAATTACTTTTCATGGAATAATGATCAAGCGGCCTTCATCAAGTGGCTTTGATGCGCGAATAAGCTAATATCATTTGCCTAGGCATTACATATACCAATAAGTCTAGTAGTATCAATATAACTTAGGCAAAAGTAAATTTTTGATTCTCAAATTTTTACTCAAAATTTATTTTAATCCTACAAATTTTAATTATTATAGTTTAGTTTCTCATATTTTAAAAATATTATATTCATAATTTTTTGTTACATAAAATCAGTTAAAATTGATAAAATAACTTACATATCACCCTACCGCATACATGTAATTGGATGACAAAATGATATTAGTTATTCCATCGGTATTAATTATTCCATCATATTAATGTGATGCATGAATAAACTAATATCATTTGCCCAAGAATTACATATGCTAATAAATCTACTAATATTAATATAATTTTGGCAAAAACAAACTTTTGGTCCTCAAATTTTTATTCAAAATCCATTTTAATCCAACAAATATAATTATTATAGTTTAATCCCTTATATTTTAAAAATATTATATTCATAATTTTTTGTTACATAAAATCAATAAAAATTGATAAAATAACTTACGTATCATCCTACCGCAAACATGTAACTGGACGACAAAATGATATATTAATTATTCTATTAATACTAGCTTATTTTCAATTATAAAACATTGAAATGTAATATTTTTGAAATATAAGAAATTAAATTGTAATAATTAAAATTTTAAAACTAAAAGTTATTTTAATCTATAATTTAATATGACTTGATCATATATAATGTAAAATGCATTATCTGTTTGTTTCTTTAACAATTTCAAGATATCATGAACTTATTCGTTAAATATCTATATTGTATGATGCATTAAATTTAAATTTTTTTCTCATAAGTATTTAGCAATAGCATTTGCAAACTTGGTTTATGATTATTGACTTGACCCGGCAACTTGTAAGTGCTCTTCCAACCATGATTGAGTCATTTTTCAAACCGGTGCCAAAAGGCACCGGTTTTAAACGAAAGGTACGGAATGAAAACTTTTTATGGAAATGATGTTAAAGGAAAAAACGTTATTTTCTTTAAAATTTTAATTTAATGTATTTTTCTGATTTTCCTTGACACTGAGGCTCGGCCCCGTCAGCTGGGGGGCTGACAGGGGCCAAACGAAATCGCCACATGATGTGGCGATTTCAGAGATGAAATCGCCACATGATTTCAGAGATGAAATCGTCACATCATGTGGCGATTCCAACTAATTGGAATCGCCACATGATGTGGCGATTCCAACACAGACCCCCCGACCAGAGAGCCTCCGATCGAGGGTTCTTTTAAAGGTCTTCCAGCCCTTTTTCATCCGCTTGAAGCCTAAGTCTGACTTGCTTGAAGTTCCTTTGCTTGCCGGAGAGATTTGGGGGATTCTGTCAAGGTACATACACATTCCATTCTTAAACTGATTTTTATATGCATGAGATGTGTATGTATACATTCCCTTATATAATTAATATTAATATTTTTTTTTTTGACAAAGAAGAAAGCAATATAGATGTTTTATTTTTGCTATCATCATGAGAGATTAAATGTTCCATACCTTGAGAACCAATATGTGCTAAATGCTACTAAACACACATCTCATGCATATTTAAAATTTTTTGTTGTTTGTTGCTGATCAGAGATAAATTTTGATCACCATTTTTTAGATGGAAACTGTACGTGTTTTACTATATTATGATGGATCAATTGAACATGGTGGCCAAGAAGGGATACATTATAATCAACCTCCTCGTAAATGTTTGAAATTGAGTACGGGAACATGCTTCGCTGAGTTGGTTGATCAGATACGTACAGTTCTAACAATTCCAGAACAGAGACATATCATCAGATTGATGTGGAGATCTCCAACATTGCATCAAAAATATGTGCTTCTTCCAATTGAGGACGACAACGATGTGGAGCACATGTTGACATTTCCCTCGAAGTTTCCAGAATATCGATGTATTGAAGTCTATGTGTTAAAGGATGATGTTCCTGAGCTATATAGTGTTGGTCATGTAGAGAATGTTCGAGACAGTTCTTCTATTGCCCAGCAGCAGGAACAGGTTAGGCCTATAGTGGATTTCCCAATGATTGAGGGAATGATGCCAGCTATACAAAGTGATGATGTGGTAAACAATCAGTGTAATATTGATAGTCGAGGAATGGAGTCAGACGAAAGTGCAGATGATGACTATTGGCCTGAACATGACGACTCAGAAGAAGAGTCATATGAAGATGAAGAGTCATATGGAGACGTGGTAGTTCATGACACTGGCTTTAGTTCGATTCCTGCATACACTCATCCAGACCCTATTCCAACTCAGGTACATGATCATCAAGCCTTTGCATATGAACAAGTTCCAGAATTTTATAATGAGTTAAATTTGCAAGATGGTGGATGTGTCAGTACTCCAAGAGAGTTGCCCTTCAAATCTCAATTTTGGGATCCATCAATGACTGAGTTTGCTAAAGGATTATTGTTTAATACTAAAGATGAACTGAAGAGAGCATGTGAAATGTATCACATCAAGAAGCATCGCACATATATGGTGGAGTCGAAGAAACTATTCTGGTCTGTGAGATGTGCCTCTTCAAGTACTGCCCAACGGTGTCCGTGGAGGTTGCGTGCTACCAAGTTGAAGAAGCATGGATTTTTTGAGATCA
This sequence comes from Calamus simplicifolius, assembly GCA_900491605.1. Lineage (NCBI taxonomy): Eukaryota > Viridiplantae > Streptophyta > Magnoliopsida > Arecales > Arecaceae > Calamus > Calamus simplicifolius. Next base: position 268,976 of record UESW01005045.1, on the reverse strand, counting down.
CAAGGTATGAAGGGCCGCACTCTTGTTTATTCAGTAATTTAACTCGGGATAACAAACATATTACATCTCGAGTTATTAGCCATGCTGTTCGACACATAGTGGAGAAAGATCCAAGTGTGAATATTGAAGCTATTATAGCAACCATTGCAGAACAATTTCACTATACAGTGTCATATGCCAAAGCATGGCATGGAAAGCAGAGGGCATTGATTGATATATTTGGTGAATGAGAACCGTCATATGCAAAGCTCCCTAGATACATGCTTGCACTGCAGAATGCTAACCCTGGAACAGTTGTATGTTGGGATTTCTACAGTGAAGCTAGTTCTTCTGAATGGGTCTTGAATTATGTATTTTGGGCATTTCAACCATCTGTTGAGGGGTTTCGGTATTGTCGCCCGGTGATTTCTATTGATGGAACACATCTTTATGGAAAGTACCGAGGGAAGATGCTGATCGCAACAGGCACTGATGCTGGTAATAGGATATTTCCACTGGCCTATGCAATTGTGGATGAAGAGAGTACAGCTAGCTGGAGCTGGTTTTTGCTGAGGTTAGGAGGCATGTTGTGAAAGATAGAAATGAGATTTGTCTTATATCTGACCGACATCCNAATAGGATATTTTCACTGGCCTATTCAATTGTGGATGAAGAGAGTACAGCTAGCTGGAGCTGGTTTTTGCTGAGGCTTAGGAGGTATGTTGTGAAAGATAGAAATGGGATTTGTATTATATCTGACCGACATCCTGGTATACTAAGTGCCATAGCTGATAATGAAATTGGATGGGCTCCACCAAGAGCTTATCATCGATATTGTTTGAGACATGTTTGCAGTAATTTCAACTCGAGATTCTCAAATGTTCAGTTGAAAAGAGCAGTATGGAAAGCAGGGAGCGAACATCAGCTTTGGAAGTTTAACTTTCTAATGGAAAGGATTAAAACAGTCAATGCAGAGGCTTGGACTTGGCTATCGGAGTTAGAGCCGGAGAAGTGGACATTGGTACATGACGGGGGCTTTCGCTACGGTACATTGACAACCAATCTCTCGAAAGTTTTAATTGCGTGTTGAGGGGAGCTATAAATGTTCCAATTACTGCGTGTGTGCATATGACATTTCATCGTCCTGTTAAATACTTCAACACGAGATGCGCAGAAGCCTTAAGGTATGTACAGGAGAACCCTAACAACCTTTCCACTCCTCATATTTCGATTAAGATTGCTGAAGGTCAGGCCAAAGCTAATGAGCACAGAGTAACTAGATACAACATGCAAAGAGCTACTTATGAAGTAGTGACAAGGAGGTTCAGTGAAGCTCTCAGGGGTGGAGGCAACGTTCAGACTGTTTCTCTTAGTGACCGTATTTGTTCATGTAGGAAGTGGACAATATATAAATATCCATGTACACATGTGTTAGCAGTGTGCCAGGAGATTGGCATGGACTCAGCAGCTTTTGTTGATGAAGTATATAGTATTCGCTCCTACATTGCTACCTGGGGTGGGGAGTTCAACCCGGTACCACATGAAGACTACTGGTTGCAAACACCGATCACGTGCATACCTGATCGGGATCGTCTTAGGCCGAAGAAAAGAGGAAAGCCAAAGTCTACTCGGATCCATAACAAGATGGATGAGGTTCAGCCTAGAAGAACAAGTCGATGTTCTATTTGTAAGCAAACAGGTCATTCCAGGCGCCGTTGTCCTAATGTAACCAGTGGACCTTCGGGATCTTAAATTTATGTACTCTTTAAGTTAACTGGCCATTGTGTGCCTATGATGTACTTGTCTTAGGAACAAGACTCTAGATTGATGCATTTATGACGTACTTGGGCCTATGACTTTCATAATTTATGGATGCATTTACTTTGTCATGATTGGCTTTTGATGACGTGAGTTTCGATTGCGTTTGGTAGATCTTTGATTGAGTTCCGATCAAGCTTTAATTGAGTTTTGGCAAATGATATCTTTCTATTTTCCATTTGTCACTCAGGCAAAAACAAAAAAAATTAATTTCGGACTTCAATGAGTTTCCGGATTTGGGGGGCGGGGGGGGGGGTTTGGCTCGGGAGCCAATTTCTGACTCTTTAAGCCCCCCGAATTGTAAGTCCCCTGTGCTGAAGGCTCGGGGGTTGAGTATGAGAAAATTGCCACTTGGAGTGGCGATTTCAGGGTTGAAATCGCCACTTCAAGTGGCGATTTCAACATAACTGAGCCGGACCCAAAGGCTCGCTTGAAATCGCCACATGAAGTGGCGATTTCAACCCTGAAATCGCCACATGAAGTGGCGATTTCACCCTGAAATCGCCACTTCATTTGGCGATTTCATCTTCTCCAACGCTATGACCTGAAATCGCCACATGAAGTGGCGATTTCAACCCTGAAATCGCCACTTCATGTGGCGATTTCATCTTCTACAACCGCCTGCACTAAAATCGCCAAATGAAGTGGCGATTTCAGTTCTAAAATCGCCACTTCATTTAGCGATTTCCTCAGTCCTGAAATCTTTTTGCTGAAAACTTTTAGTCATGCACTTGTAAAGGGTTTTGACAAAACCCTTGAAGAGGATCAGGTATTGTTTTAATTTAATCAATCTAATCTAGATTCTTTTTGTGTTTTATGTAAGTTTTGAACTTATTGCAGATCCGAACTCCTTGAAGAACATTTGGGTCCTGTGGAGAGATTACTTGGCTTTCCATACCTAAGGTTTATGAAACTGGTGCTTTCAAGTGGTTCTTCATAATGTGTTAAGCGACAGCTTTGGGTTGCTGGATAACTGCCGGCGAGTAAGGACACCATAAGAACTGCATAGAAAAAATTTAATTAATCATTAGGCAACATAATGAATCGATCTAATTGAATTCCATATACAACATGACATACCCGTTGTTCAGTATCATCCAACAGATCCAACTAGTTCCTATACGCACGTAGTGTATGGGTTGGAATATTTTTCATGTTGTATCTTACGTGCCATTTATACCCCCACGGTGCACCTAAGTGCCAATCATCATCGGCATCCGATGGTCTAGCCTCCGAAATCTCGAGTCTCGTGGGATGGAAATAGGAAATCGTTCCCATGCCCAAATCTGCATGTTCGGATATTTCAAAATTTTAATTTATAAATAAAATTACATCGATCTCAGACATAAGTATAAAGTGTTTACTTGTAGCAATGGGAGGTATCCTCGATGTCAGACTGGGTAGGGCTCGTTGCACGATATAGTGCTTTATATAAACCAGCCAGTGTAGCCGATCCCCAACTTAGAGCAGCAAATGCCTCCAAGTCTTCAAGAAATGGCACGTACATCAACTTAACTAAATTACCAGAGGTATCCGGAAGAATCACTCCACCAATGATTCGAAGAAGTTGTCCCCTCACAAACTGCTGCACAACCGCATCATCCACATCTTCGTCCAAGTGAAGGTCATGATAGAATTGATCGAAGAATGCTAAACGAAAACGACCTTTCGGAAATGCTTCGACGGGAGGTTCAACACCAAATAACCTCCCAAATATAGCCTGCCACTCCGGAATTGTATGGTACGGATCTAACCCAGTAACAGTGGAACCATCAATCCGGAGGCCGCTCAGAATACTTACATCATGTAGTGTAATGGTCGCCTCACCCAAAAGGTAGATGAAATGTGTGGGTCCCTTGCCGCCATCTCTCTACCAGTGCAGAAATAAGGCCGGCATCCAGTCGAATCTGGCCAATCCGATATATGTCAAACATGCCGACACGATCTAGGTAGTACTGCACTCGTGGGTGTGACATTCCCGGTGTCTCTTTCCAGATATGTGCGTCATGCCGACAACATCTAAGAACCGGTAACTCCTAAAATAAAAAAATTTGATACATCCGAATCAACATAAATAATTGTAAATTAATTAAGAACCGTCGATCAATAATACATACCTCTCCTTGAAATATGTTCGTTGATCTATGCAACTCTTGCAAAGTGAGAACAGTAGGATCACGAGGCCCTGGATCTAAGACATTATGAGCCATGTCTTGATAATCTGGTAAAAGCAACATTTACAAGCAATCAATAAACATAAAAGCAACGGCATATCAGCCACTATTATTTAGATGTGATGTTATGCCACATCTACGGCATATCAGTCGCTATTATTTAGATCTGAATACAACGGATCTTATTTTTAAATATTATGCTTTTCTCCATGTATATGTTTAAGCTTAGCTTCTGCAATATTTTATGCTATGCATATACTAAAATTTAGCAGGTTTTACTAACATTTAAGGTTTGCTATAAAATGTACAGTTATAGCATGATATATAAGGGCCGAATTATAGATCAAATGTGGGACGTTCACATCCATACAACGAAGCAAAAATAATTTGTTTATATAGAGCATGGGATATGCTAGATGTCTCTAAACCCACTATTACTCTCAGTGCCATATCGATTAACCGATCTAGTTGTCTAGGATTATCGAATCTAGTTGAGAAAATCATATACAAGGGACTTTGTGTACCTTGTAAAGTCTATAAAAAGATGGATTTTCGGTGGTAGGCGAGCCGCGGCAGAGATCTCCGGTAGTAGACGAGCCATGGCGGGGGGGATCTCTCCGGCGAGCCATGGCGGGGGGATCTCTCCGGCGAGTCGGCATGGCTTCAAGCGATCTCTCCGGCGAGCGGATGGGAGGAAGAAAAGGGCACCCAGCCCTTTAAAACAATCCCCCAATCGCAGGCTCTCGGTCGGCGGGATTACTGTTGAAATCGCCACATGGTGTGGCGATTTCAACAATGAAATTGCCACACCATGTGGCGATTTAAATTATAGTTGGAATCGCCACACCGTGTGGTGATTCCAACTTGGATTGAAATCGCCACATGGTGTGGCGATTTCATTTCTGAAATCGCCACACCATGTGGCAATTTCTGCTCTCGGCCCCTGTCAGCAACCCAGCTGACGGGGCTGAGCCTGAGGGGATGACTAAGCAGGGGAAAACGTTATTTGAAATGACGTTTTCCCCTTTAACATCATTTTCATGAAATGTTTGGATCCCATACCTTTCGTTTAAAACTGGTGCCTTTTTGCACCGGTTTGAAAACGACTCTAATTTTCAGCATTCACGCGCACATCACGCGTCCGTACAGCAAAACTTTTCTGGAACGTGGATTTGAAAGCCCTGGCGGAAGTGGACGTCATGCTCAATCTTTAACCATTCTAATTCCGGATGCGGAGGCATCAACAGGCAAAAACTAATAAACAAATATTTTTATTCTCCGTTCGTTGACTGTTGGCTAGATCTGCGATGCCTTCGGTGCACGTGCTTGCACATTCCCGAAGGCACATACATGCATGCCCACATACATAGATGATGAAGCATATATCATAGCATGTAAACTCGAACGGATCTAGATGAATTTTATGAAAGTCTCCATCTAGACGATGGAAACAGCTAAAACACTGGTCCAATCTTGGTCTATAACTTATGGTGAGCGCAATTGATGCCACTGAGAGTCTACCATGATCCATCTTGATTCAATTAGGACTTGCCACAATTGAAAATAGTGTCTAGAATCATAATATACTGTTGGATCAATGTCACATGAATGCAACACCAAATAATTGGATTTGGCTTTGGATATTGATAATAAATTTTTTAAATCAACCTTTGGAACAATATTATTCTATTTTTATTGAGCCATGTTATTTCTTAAAAACATATGCGACAAACTAAGGCAAGGATGTCTTCATACCTACTAGGAATGCATAGTGTTTTCAGTTAGTAAAGAAATAATCTGTCTCTAGTATCGGATAGAAACACGGAAGGAAATGGTATTTGCAAGGATCATATGACCACTCACAAGAGATTTGATCATCTTGAGATTATTGAACAAGTGATAGAAATTTAATGACAGCTGGAATGTATCTTAGGTCAACTTTGAGATATGTTATTGTTGCCGCCGGGATCCGTCCTCTGACTCGGGCGCGGTCGATCTCCTGGTCTGGGCTTCCTCCTGGGTGGACCTGCATAGAAGTCCTCGCGCGAGAGGCATTGGGGGTGGCCCTCCGTGGAAGACCCTCCGATGCTCAAGTCAGTGGGGATCGATGATCAACAGAAAATGGGAAGAGGGATCTCTCCAGGGAGTCTCTCCAGGGGTGGCCGATCGGGATCTCTAGGGGAGCGCCGACGAGCAGTGGGGAGAGTGAGAGTGAGCCAGGGGCAGTGAGCGCATACCTGAGAGAATCTGGGGGTGTCGTATTTATAGGCAATCACCTGGATCTTGAGCGCCTTCTGGAAGGTTCGAAGGTTGTTAGGATACGGGATGAATCGAATCAGGCCGTTGTGGGGCCGGTGGGATCCGTATCTTGTTTGTTAAGGGATCGATGGCTAGGAGAGCTCCTTGATGGCATGAGATCTGGTAGATGCGTAGGTCCCAGGTAGCTATATTAGGTCCTAGACCACTCTTCAACATAATCCTTTGCCTAGGATTCTGTTACGATGGGTCTAGGCTCTCCCGCATCAAGTTCCACGGAGGTGAATATCGAATCATGGATCGCTCAGGGAGGCCGAACTATAGGAAACTCGGGGGAAGCTGAGCGAGGGGAGGCTCGAGGGAAGATGAGCTATGGGAAGCTCGGGGAAGACGAGCTGTAGGAAGCTCGAAGAAGCCGAGTTATGGAGGCTCGGGGAAAGCCGAACCATAGGAGGCTCGGGGAAAACGAGCTACAGGAAGCTCGGGGAAGCCGAGCTATGGAAGCCCAGAGGAAGCTGAGCTATGGGGAGCTCGGGGAAGACGAGCTGTAGGAAGCTCGGAGACGCCGAGCTATGGAAGCTCGGGGAAAGCCAAACTATGGGAGGCTCGAGGAAATGAGCTACAGGAAGCTCGGAGAAGCCGAGCTATGGAAGCCCGAAGGAAGCCGAGCTATGGGGAGCTCGGGGAAGACGAGCTGTAGGAAGCTCGGAGAGGTCAAGCTATGGAAGCTCGGGGAAAGCCGAACCATGGGAGGCTCGGGAAAAACGAGCTACAGGAAGCTCGGGGAAGCCGAGCTATGGAAGCCCGGAGGAAGCCGAGCTATGGGAAGCTCGGGGAAGACAAGCTGTAGGAAGCTCGGAGAGGCCGAGCTACAGCTAGCTCAGGGAAGCCGAGCTATGAAAGCCCGGAGGAAGCCGAGCTATGGGGAGCTCGGGGAAGACGAGCTATAGTAAGCTCGGAGAGGTCGAGCTATGGAAGCTCAGGGAAGGTTGAGTTATGAGTAGTCCGGAAAGGTCGGGCTATGGAAACCCGGAGAGAACAAGTCAGAGGTTGCATGGACTGACGGACCATATTAGTTTAGCTTGCTCCTCGGGGGCATATCGTAGCGGGCGAAGGGATGGGGCTGATCCTAGCCCCCTTGCACAATTATCAATGCAGTGACGATTCTACCCCTCAATAGTTATGATGATGAAGCGAAGCCATTTCATTGCAAAGTAAAATGTAGATGATTAATGTGACTTCCTCTTCTATTTCGTGATAACAACGAAGGGGCTGTTAAACCCTTACAAAACTAACTCCCCTAGCATCAGCATCAGCTAGCTGGATAATTTCTGAAGTAGTCCAATTCGTCAAATAATCAGCAATCTAATTCATTTCTCTATAAATATGTGAACAAAAATAATTTGGAATAGAAGACAAAAGATAGTGTTTATCCCTCAGGTGTCACTACAAGGAAATCCTGAAATAGCGACACAATTTTAGCGACGCATTATTGCGTCGCTATATTGCGACTACTTTGCGACGCCTCCGTGACAATAAAATATTGCGACGCAATTAGCGACGCATTAGCGACTCAATAGACCAGGAAATCAAAAAAAATATTTTTAAATATTGCGATGCCAAAATGTGTCGCAATATTTTTATATTAAGTTTTTATATAATTAAAAAATGAGAAAGAAATATTGCGATGCAACTTTGTGTGTCGCAATATTTTTTAAAAAATTAATTATAATAAATAGCGACGCATTAGCGATGTAATAAATAAAAAAATTAGAAAAATTATTTTTAATGTAGCGACGCAACAATTGCATCACAAATTTTTTAAATAAAATCAAATTTTATAAAATATAAATATGAAAAAAAAAGATTGCGACGCAACAATGTGCGTCGCAATGTATTAAAAAAATTAATAATGTTAAATAGCGACGCATTAGTGATGCAATAATCCAAAAAATTAGAAAAGTTATTTTTTATTTTGCGACGCAATATTGTGTCACAATTATTTTAAATAAAATCAATTTTATAAAATATAATTATGAAATTAAAAAATTACGACGCAACCCTATGCATCGCAATGTTTTTAAAAAATTTAATTATGTTAAATAGCGATGCATTAGCGACGCAATAAACCAAAAAATAGAAAAAATATTTTTTTTTTAGCGATGCAATAAATGTGTCGCAATTATTTTAAATAAAAATATAATTTTATTAAATATAAATATGAAATAAAAAGATTGCGACGCAACCCTATGCGTTGCAATATTTTTTAAAAATTTAATTATGTTAAATAGCGACGCATTAGCGACGCAATGAACCAAAAATAGAAAATTTTTTTTAATGTAGCGACGCATTAGTTGCGTCGCAATTTTTTTAAATAAAATTAATTTTTATATAATATAATTATGAAATAATATATATAATATTTCATAATTATATAATATGATTATATATATAATTATAAAATATTATATTATAATTATATTATATAATATTTTATGATACTGATCGGCGATGATCCGACGGTTGCGATCGATCGGATAGATCGCAATGGTTCGATCGATCATCGTCGATCGGAATCGTGCCTTCGATTTATCGCAACCATCGAATCGTCGCCGATCGGATGGATCGCAACGGTCCGATCGATCATTGCCGATCAGGATCGGGGCTTGGATCTATTGCAACCGTCGGATCATCACCGATAGGATGGATCGCAACTGTCGGATCGATCATCGCCGATCGGGGTCATGGCTTGGATCGATCGCAATCGTCGGATCGATCATTGCCAATCGGGGTCATGGCTTGGTTCGATCGCAACCGTCGAATCATCGCCGATCGGATGGATCGTAACCATCGGATCGATCATCGTCGATCGGGATCATGTCTTGGATCGATCGCAACCGTCGGATCGATCATCGCCGATCGGTGTCATGGCTTGTATCGATCGCAACCATTGGATCGTCGCCGATCGAATGGATCGCAATGGTCTGACCGATCATCGCCGATCGGGATCATGGCTTGGATCGATCGCAACCATCGGATCATCTCCGATTGGATGGATCGCAACGGTCCGATCGATCATCGCCGATCAAGATCAGGGCTTGGATCTATCGCAAACCGTCGGATCATCGCCGATCAGATGGATCGCAACCGTTGGATCGATCATCGCCGATCGGATGGATCGCAACCGTTGGATCGATCATCACCGATCGGGGTCATGGCTTGGATCGATTACAACCGTCGGATCGATCATCGCCGATCGGGGTCATGGCTTGGTTCGATCGCAATCGTCGGATCATCACCGATCGGATGAATCGTAACCATCGGATCGATCATCGCCGATCAGGATCATGGCTTGGATCGATCGCAACCGTTGAATCGATCATCGTTGATCGGGGTCATGGCTTGGATCGATCGCAACCATTGGATCATCGCCGATCGGATGGATCGCAACGGTCCGACCGATCATCGCCGATCAGGATCATGGCTTGAATCGATCGCAACCGTCTGATCATCTCCGATCGGATGGATCACAACGGTCCGATCGATCATCACCGATCAGGATCAGGGCTTGGATCTATCACAACCATCGGATCATCGCCGATCGGATGGATCACAACTATTGGATCGATCATCGCCGATCGGGGTCATGGCTTGGATCGATCGCAACCGTCGGATCGATCATCGCCGATCGGGTCATGGATTGGTTCGATCGCAACCGTCAGATCATCGCCGATCGGATGGCTCGTAACCATCAGATCGATCATCGCCGATCGGGATCATGGCTTGGATCGATCGCAACCATCGGATCGATCATCGCCGATCGGGGTCATGGCTTGGTTCGATCGTAACCGTTGGATCATCGCCGATCGGATGGATCACAACCATCGGATCGATCATCGCCGATCGAGATCATGGCTTAGATTGATTGCAACCGTCGGATCATCTCCGATCGGATGGATCGCAACAGTCCGATCGATCATCGCCGATCGGGATTATGGCTTGGATCTATCACAACCATCGGATCATCGCCGATCGGATGGATCGTAACCGTTGGATCGATCATCGCTGATCAGGGTCATGGCTTGGATCGATTGCAACTGTCGGATCGATCATCGCCGATCGGATTCATGGCTTGGTTCGATCGCAACCGTCGGATCGTCACCGATCGGATGAATCGCAACCATCGGATCGATCATCACCGATCGGGATCATGGTTTGGATCGATCGCAACCGTCGGATCGATCATCGTCGATCGGGGTCATGGCTTGGATCGATCGCAACCATTGGATCGTCGCCGAACGGATGGATCACAACGGTCCGACCGATCATCGCCGATCCGGATCATGGCTTGGATCGATCGCAGCCGTCTGATCGTCTCCAATCGGATGGATCGCAACGGTCCGATCGATCATCGCCGATCGGGATCAGGGCTTGGATCAATCGCAGCCGTCGGATCATCGCCGATTGGATGGATCGCAACCGTCGGATCGATCATCGCCGATCGGGGTCATGGCTTGGATCGATCGCAAACGTCGAATCGATCATTGCCGATCGGGGTCATGGCTTGGTTCGATCGCAACCGTCGGATCATCGCCAATCGGATGGATCGTAACCATCGGATCGATCGTCACTGATCGGGATCATGGCTTGGATCGATCGCAACCGTCGGATCGATCATCGCCGATCGGGGTCATGGCTTGGTTCGATCGCAACCATCGGATCGTCGCCGATCGGATGGATCGCAACCATCGGATCGATCATCGCCGATCGGGATAATGGCTTGGATCGATCGCAACCGTCGGATCGTCTCCGATCGGATGGATCGCAATGGTCCGATCGATCATCGCTGATCGGATCAAGGCTTGGATCTATCGCAACCGTCAGATCATTGCCGATCGGATGGATCGCAACCGTTGGATCGATCATTGCCGATCGGGGTCATGGCTTGGATCGATCGCAGCCGTCGGATCAATCATCGCCGATCGGGGTCATGGCTTGGTTCGATCGCAACCGTCGGATCGTCGCCGATCGGATGAATCACAACCATCGGATCGATCATCGCCGATCGGGATCATAGCTTGGATCGATCGCAACCATCTGATCGATCATCGTCGATCGGGGTCATGGCTTGGATCGATCACAACCATTGGATCGTCGCCGATCAGATGGATCGCAACGGTCCGACCGATCATCGCCGATCCGGATCATGGCTTGGATCGATCGCAACCGTCTGATCGTCTCCGATCCGATGGATCGCAATGGTCCGATCGATCATCGCCGATCGGATCAGGGCTTGGATCTATCGCAACCGTCGGATCATCACCGATCGGATGGATCGCAACCGTCGGATCAATCATCGCCGATCAGGATCATGGCTTGGATCGATCGCAACCGTCGGATCGATCATTGCCGATCGGGGTCATGGCTTGGTTCGATCGCAACCGTCGGATCGTCGCCGATCGGATGGATCATAACCATCGGATCGATCATCGCCGATCGGGATCATGGCTTGGATCGATCGCAACCGTCGGATTGATCGTCGCCGATTCGATCGATCGCGATGGTTCGAGATCGGTCGTCGCCGACCGGGATCGATCATGGCTTCGATCGATCGCAACCGTCGGATCGTCGCTGATTCGATCGATCACGACGGTCTGAGATCGGTCGTCGCCGACTGGGATCGATCATGGCTTGGATCGATCGCAACCGTCCGATCATCGCCGATCCGATCGATCGCCACTGTCTGAGATAGGTCATCGCTGACCGGGATCGATCATGGCTTGGATCGATCGCAACCGTCGGATCATCGCCGACCGGGATCGATCATGGCTAGGTTCGATCGCAACCATCGGATCATCACCGACCGGGATCGATCATGGCTTCGATCAATCGCAACCGTCGGATCGTCGCCGATCCGATCGATCGCCACGGTCCGAGAGAGGTCGTCGCCGACCGAGATCGATCATGGCTTCGAACGATCGCAACCGTCGGATCGTTTATAATTATTAAAAAAAAGTAATGAAAAAGTTTTAAAAAAATATTAAACAAATATTGCGACGCCGTAGCGATGCATTTTCGAAGAAAAAAATAAACAATATTGCGACACAATGTATGCGTCGCAATTATTTTAGTAAATATAATTTTTATCAGTAATAATAAATAAAATAAATATATTTGCGACGCATTAGTTGCGTCGCAATGTTTTTCTTAAATATATGTAATGAAAAAGTATAAAAAAATATTGCGACGTAATTTTTGCATCGCAATTATTATCATAAATTATAAATATTATCATTTATAAGTATTAAAAATTATTGCGACATCGTAGCGACGCATTTTTGAAGAAAAAAATAAACAAATATTGCGACGCAATGTATGCGTCGCAATTATTTTTAGTAAATATAATTTTTATTAGTAATAATAAATAAAAGAAATATAATATTGCAACGCATTAGTTGCGTCGCAATGTTTTTTCTATAAATTATGTAATGAAAAAGTATAAAAAAATTATTCCGACGCAATTTGTGCATCGCAATTATTATCATAAATTATAAATATTATCATTTATAAATATTAAAAATTATTGCGATGCCGTAGCGATGCATTTTCGAATAAAAAAATAAACAAATATTGCGACGCAATGTATGCATCGTAATTATTTTTAGTAAATAATTTTTATCAGTAATAATAATAAAAAGAAATATAATATTGCGACGTATTAGTTGCGTCGCAATATTTTTTCTATAAATATATGTAACGAAAAGTATAAAAAAATATTGCGATGCAATTTTTGTGTCGCAATTATTATCATAAATTATAAATATTATCATTTAAATATTAAACAATATTGCGACGCCGTAGCGATGCATTTTTGAAGAAAAAAATAAATAAATATTGCGACGCAATGTATGCGTCGCAATTATTTTTAGTAAATATAATTTTTATCAGTAATAATAAATAAAAAAAATATAATATTGCGACGCATTAGTTGCGTTGCAATATTTTTTTATAAATAGATGTAACGAAAAGTAAAAAAAATATTATGATGCAATTTGTGCATTACAATTATTATCATAAATTATAATTTTTATCATTTATAAATATTAAAAAATAAATAAATAAAACATATATAATATTGCGACGCATTTGTTGCGTCGCAATGTTTTTTGGATAAATATATGTAATGAAATAGTCAGAAAAATTTTTGCCACGCACTTTATGCGTCGCAATTATTGTCATTAATTATTATTTTAATCATTTAAAAATATTAAAAAAATATTGCGATGCCTTGGCGACGTAATTTCTAGAAAATAAAAATAATTTTCCCGTCGGACATTGGTGCCAAGTTAGCGACGCAATTAATTGTGTCGCTACCTTTTTCATAAAAATATAATAAGGCCAAATTAACGATGGATTAGCGACGCATTGTTGCATCGCTAATACATAATAAATTTTTTAAAAAAATTGCGACCGATTAGCAACGCAAATTTGCGTCACTAATCACTCATATATAAAGTCGGACGGCCTTCTCTTCTTCTTCCTCTTGACCTAGCCGCCGCCCTCCCCAAAACCTCTCCGGCTCCCACCGTTCGCTGCTCCGGCTCCCCCCCTCCGGTGCTCCGGCTCCCCGGCGGTCTCCTCCAACTCCGGCGTTTCCTCTCGACCGAGGTAAGCCCCCCCACCCTCTTCCAAATTTTTTTTTAAAAAATTTTTCCTTCGGCCACGGCCAAGACCGTGGCCGTCTTCTCCGGCCACGGCCGCTGCCGTGGCCGGCAGTGGCCTGGCCACGGTGGCCAGGCCACAGTAAAAAAAAAAAATTCTTGTAATAGGGGGGGGGGGGGGTGGGGAAAACCCTCCCCCATTTTGTCTTCTCCGGCCACGGTGGCCAGGCCACAGTAAAAAAAAAAAAAATTTGTAACAAGGGGGGTGGGGAACCCCCCCCCCCCATTTGTCTTCTCCGGCCACGGCCGCTGCCGTGGCCGGCAGTGGCCTGGCCACGGTGGCCAGGCCACAGTCAAAAAAAAAAAAATTATAACAGGGGGGGGGCTGGGGAAAAACCCCCCATTTTGTCTTCTCCGGCCACGGCCACTGCCGGCCAGGCCATAGTCAAAAAAAAATTTGTAACAGGGGGGGGGGAACCCCACCCCCCATTTTGTCTTCTCCGGCTACAGCCGGAGAAGCCGGCCATTGCCGCTGTTGTGGTCATCTTCTCTGGCCACGGCCGCTGCCGTGGCCGGCAGTGGCCTGGCCACGGTGGCCAAGACACAGTCAAAAAAAAAAAAATTGTAACAGGGGGGGTGGGAAAACCCCCCCCCCATTTTGTCTTCTCCGGCCACGGCCGCTGCCGTGGCCGGCAGTGGCCTGGCCACGGCCGCTGCCGTGGCCGGCAGTGGCCTGGCCACGGTGGCCAGGCCACAGTCAAAAAAATTTTTTTTTTGTAACAGGGGGGTGGGGAAACCCCCCCCCCCCATTTTCTCTTCTCCGGCCATGGCCGTGGCCACGGTCAGAGAAGCCGGCCACGGCCGCTGCCTTGGCCGTCTTCTCCGGCCATGGCCGCTGCCGTGGCCGGCAGTGGCCTGGCCAAGGTGGCCAGGCCACAGTAAAAAAAAAAATTTGTTGGCTGTTACAGGGAGGGTGGGGAAAACCCCTCCCCCCCATTTTCTCTTCTCCAGCCACGGCCGCTGTCGTGGCCGGCAGTGGCCTGGCCACGATGGCTAGGCCACAGTAAAAAAATAAAAGGCTGTTACAGGCCCCCCCCTCCCTTGACCTTCTCCGGCCACGGCCGCTACCGTGGCCTGGCCACGGTGGCTAGGTCACAAAAAAAAATAAAAAAAGTCTTTTACAGGGGTGGGGAAAACCCCCCTTTATCTTCTCCGGCCACGGCTGTAGCCGCGGCCGGAGAAGCCGGCCACGGCACCGGTGGTCAGGACAAAAAAAAAAAACATGTCTGTTACGGGGGTGGGGAAAACCACCCCTCCCCTTTTATCTTCCACGGCCACGGCCGTGGCCTGGCCACGGTGGCAAGGCAAAAAAAAAAATATTTATGCAATAATTTTTGTGCATTTGTAGTTATTTACAACTTTTATGTCTTGATTATTTACATTCTGCTTCAAGTTGAATGATGCATTAAATTATGTAATGCTTGAATGAAAGTCATGTTGTAGTTTTATTTAATTCTCAAGAACACATTAGTACTTTCAATGATTTATATTTTAGTCTTCACAAACAATTATATTCGACATAATAATCTTAAGAAGCCATTGACTTTATATATAGAACACTATGCCTATATTTGTAGAATTGACAAGAATTTATGAATAACAAGCATAAGTTCGATTGTCTTCGGATTTTCATATTATTAATCACAGCACTATAACCTTTAGACCCGTTTGAGAATTTGTAAGATTTAGTCTTACAAATTCTCAAATTGTCCTGGTGGACAGTTTGAGAATATTTTTTGCGATATGATAGTCTGCTATTAATCATCTTTGGTTGAGATTGCGGTTTGTATTTGCTCATACGTTCTCCTAGTGTGGCATATATGTCACACATTTAGGAGAACATATGGGGAAATGCTGCTGAAATTTCAACGTAACCGATCGATGATAATCAATAGCAGACTACCATATCGCAAAATATATTCTTGAGTGGGATAGGGCCTTACCTTTTATACATGGAGTGAAGGTTTAATTAATTTAGGACACTTGAAAGCATGTGAAGTCTCATGATTGAACGAACCGCCTTGCGGCCCGACCCGAACTCAAGCCCTACCATTAGCCATGAACCAGTGCCTCGGTCCTTGCTAGCACGCCAAGGATCGTAGCCGTGGCTCGCCCTTGCATGGTAGGGACCTTAGTTGCCTAAAAGAAAATTGGTTTAGTTATAAATGATTTAAATGGTTGTTATTAACCTTAGTTGTGTAAAAGAAATAATTTAGTTATATATTTAGTAATACTAATATAGTTTTATTTTGTGGTTTTCTTTAATGGTTTACCAGACTTTGTATAAGTCGATCAAAAATGAGCGGGGCTCGCTCGTGGATGTATGCAAGGATAAATGATGGCTTGCGTAATCCAGATTTTCTGAATGGATTGGAAAATTTATTGCATTTGCATGTAGCCAACCTGACTGGATGGATGGCCCTAGGATTATGTGCCCATGCAACTTCCACAGGTATTAGAATAAAGCCTACAGAGATGTTGAAACTGTTAAGGTGCATTTGTGTAAGAAGGGGTTTGTTCCTGATTACTATGTTTGGTACTGTCATGGTGAACCAGAGGATATTCCAGCAGCTGTTATAGGCCAACAAGAGTCAATTCCCGTAGATGAACCATTTGTGAATTTAAACACATATGAACAAATGGTGATGAATGCATCGGGTAATGAATTCAATCAGAATACATTTATGGAAGAACCAAATCCAGATGCACAGCAATTTTATGATATGTTGCGTGCTGCAAATCAAGAATTGTATCCTGGTTGTGAGGGTCATTCCCAGTTGTCTACAGCTGCTCGAATGTTGAATATTAAGGCAGAACATCGATTATCAGAAAAGGCGTTCAATTCTGTAGCTGGGTTAATCAAAGAAATTTTGCCAAATGACAATGTTGCAGCAGACAGTTTTTACGCAACAAAGAAGTTGTTGCGTGGGCTTGGGCTCCCAGTAAATAAGATCGATTGTTGCTTGAACAATTGTATGATATTTTGGGGTGAAGACTTAGAGCTGAGATGATGTAAGATTTGTGGGCAATCGAGGTACAAAAAACAGCGAAGGAGGAGCTAGTACAAGTAGGAGGAAAAGTGTGCCTTACAAGAGGATGCATTACTTTCCTCTTACCCCACGCCTGCAGAGATTATACAGATATGAGGCAACAGCTGCTGATATGAGATGGCATGCCGAACATGAATCTAAAGAGGATGAAATGTGGCATCCATCAGATTCAAAGGCTTGGAAGTATTTCAATGAAAATCATCCTGATTTCGCTGAAGATATAAGGAATGTGAGATTAGGTCTTTGTACCGATGGCTTCCAACCATTTGGTCAAGCGGGGCAACAGTATGCATGTTGGCCTGTGATACTGACTGTATATAACCTTCCTTCATGGAAGTGCATGAAAGATACTGCAATGTTTTTAACCGTTTTGGTTCCAGGACCATCAAATCCAAAGGAAAAGATTGATATCTTTCTGCAACCGTTGGTGGCCGAATTAAAAATGTTGTGAAAAACAGGAGTCGTAGCCTACGACATTTCTATGAAACATAATTTCATCATGAAAGCTGCTTTGATGTGGACAATAAGTGATTTCTCGGCATATGCAATGTTGTCTGGTTGGAGCACTGCTGGACGTCTGGCATGCCTTCATTGCATATATGATTCGGATGCATTTACATTGCAGAAGAGTGGTAAGCAGTCATGGTTTGATAACCATAGGAAGTTCTTACTCCCAAATCATCCTTACAGGTATAACTTGATCGCCTTTTGGAAGAACAAAGCAGTCACAAAATTCGCCGAACCGATTAGGTCCGGCACGGATATATTTGATACTATAGAGCATTTGGGGTTGATGTATGCATGGGAACCAGATGCAGATAGAATAAATGGCCGTATATGTAAAGAACATAACTGGAAGAAGCGAAGTATATTTTGGGATTTGCCTTATTGGAGCACAAATCTCATCCGGCACAACTTGGATGTTATGCATATCGAGAAAAATTTCTTTGATAACATATTTAACACAGTGCTAAACATCTCGGGAAAAATAAAAGATACTGCAAAGTCAAGAGAAGAACTTAATCAGTACTGCAGAAGAGGTGATTTGAAAAGGAGTGTTGACGGGACCTATCCTAAAGCCTGTTACACTCTTGATAGAAATTCATGAGAAGTTTTATGTAACTGGCTTAGAGGGTTAAAATTTCCAGATGGTTATGCCTCAAATATCGGTAGGTGTGTGGACATGCATAAGCTCAAGTTGTTTGGCATGAAGAGTCACGACTGCCATATTTTCATGCAACGGTTATTACCTGTAGCTTTTCGTGAGTTGCTTCCGCAACATGTCTGGAAGGCAATTATGAAGCTCAGCTTGTTCTTCAAGGAGTTATCTGCCGCAGTCATTACTTTTGTATCCATGGCAAGGGTTGAGGAGGAAATTTCAATTATTTTATGCAAGCTTGAGCGAATATTTCCTCCCAGTTTTTTTGACTCAATGAAGCATTTACCAGTTCACTTGCCATACGAAGCGAGCATAGCTGGTCCCGTGCAGTATCGCTGGATGTATCCTTTCGAGAGGTAAATATATACATCATTAAGATATGTTGACATTTCAAATATTATTTCATTGCAAGAAAATTGGTTAATTTTTTATTTTAACTTTACATATAGATATCTTAAGAAGTTAAAAAATAATGTGCATAATAAGGCAAGGGTTGAAGGTTCTATATGCAATGCACACTTGGTCGAAGAAGTTTCAGCTTTTGCCTCGCATTACTTTGAGGGTCACGTCCATACGAGGAGCCGAAATCTTGGTCGTAACGATGACGTATGTGTGGATGAAGGAGAACCTAATGACGGTAGAATATCAATTTTTAAAGGTATCGGTCATTCATTTGGTGGGCAGAAGTCAAGAAATCTTAGCGATATGGAGTATAATGCAGTACATTATTACATCCTAATGAACTGTAGAGAAGTCGATCCATATATTGAGTAAGTGTATACTTCAATGCTTAATAAAAAATTTTAATTTAAATTACAATATACCACAATATTTAATTGCTAACATCAGTTTTCATCCTTTTCATCCCATAAGGATGTTTTGTGATAGACAACGACAGATGAATCCCGACATCAGTCAAGTTGCAATTGGGCAGAAATTAGAAACGAAGTTTGCTTACTGGTTTTATGAATTTGTGAGTAGTATCACTCAATCAATTTCAATAATGGCTTTTATTTTTTGAATTGGATGTGAATAGCTTATTAATTTATAGGTAAACGGTCCATGGTCCACAACCGATAATATTTTCATTAAATGTCTATCGCAATGGCCATTGAAGACCATAACAACCTCTACTGGCTATTTTGTAAATAGGTACAAATTTCAGATTGAACGATTAGCAGCTTCAAGAGGCACGCAGAACTGGGGCGTGTGTGTTAAAGGAGAAAGTGTTGGAGCAAATATGCAGGATTATTATGGAAAGTTAGTAGAGGTGGTTGAAGTTGAATATCCCGGTTGGCCTATGAAACGAACCGTATTATTTCATTGTGATTGGTTCGATCCGATAGTTCCTGTGGGCAAAAGGGTTCATAACGACTACAATTTGGTTGAAGTGAACCATCGACGAAGATTGCAGAAATATAACCCATTCATCCTTGCATCCCAAGCTCAGCAAGTCTTTTACTGCGGATATCCAAGTTTACGCAACGACAAGCGAGATTGGTGGGCCGTTTCTAAAATCGTCCCACGTTCAACAATCGTATTAGAGGAGAGTTCATCAAGTCAATCAGCCGAGTGCCCTGCATTTCAAGAGGATGAGATGGAAATGCATGCAATTGAGGACGACACAAGGGCTCCTGAAACATCACTTAGAGATCCAAATGGTGATGTCCAAGAAATTGCAGATGCAAATGTTCGGTTTCCTTCCGATGATAATGAAACTGAATCGCAGTCCGATACGGCATCGGATGTTGAACCAACATTTCACGAAACAAATGACACCGATTAAACATAGAGGTTTTTAAAATTTAACTTTTTTTTATAAGTGTTAAATTTTTACATAGTCAATCATTAATCGTAATTTAATTGTATGAATCTTTAGTATTTTCAGTATGACGGGTAGAGGTAGATCTACCGATGACAGACGGAGTGAGCAGGGATGTAGCCCTGCTGCATCAGATCACATGAGCGTCGGAGATGGAGAGTTCGGATCTCCAGCAGTCGCACAGCCTTCGATCTCTCCAGCAGTATTACCATCCAGCCGATCGGCACATACCTTCGAGAGTTCTTCCACCATCGGCCGCACCGTACTTTGACTTGATGCTCAGGGGCTATAAGTATATACTAATTAAAAATATATGTTTATATTTTTAAGTCAATTACTTATAAACATGCATTTTTTTAATAGATTTATTGAGCAGCATCATGTATCCAGCCACATCAGCGCCGTATTTCAGAGGCGTGCAGATCCCAGTGCTACGATTGGTGCCACGTATCTCCAGCCACGAGGGAGTTTTATTTTTCTGAGTTTTAGGTAAAATTATTAAATACAATTTATCACTGATATAAAATTTCTTAATCTTAATAAATTCAGAAACTAACTGTTTATTTTAATGCAGAAAAAGTTTACGTGGGATCCTGCCAGCCATGATGCCATTAGGGCAGCATGGGAGGCTCTGACGGGACGCCGATACTTCGACATGCTTCATCGTTGGAGGTCATCAGGTCAGCGTCCTGCACACGTGCCAGAGGGTATTTTGCACGAGTGGCAGTAGGCCTGGCAGTCCGATGGCTAGCGCAGGAGGTCCACATCAGCCAGCACGAACCACCGATCTGAGAAGGGCGGTCCTGGCACGGGTCTCTCCCGCCATACTTCGGGCTCCATTTCGATTCAGGAGCACAGACGGCGTATGGTAAGAAAACATAAATATTTTAATTACTATTTTAGTTATTTACAAATATTTGTATTAATATCAATTTTTTTATTGTTATAGTCTGAGCAGGAGGGCGGAGATCCTGGTGAGTTTCGTCTATTCAGGGCGACACACACCAGGAGGGACGGTTCCTGGGTCGACACGCGATCATGGGAGGTTGCAGTAAGAAATTAGATTTATGTAGTATCTGTTTAATTTCTAAAATTTTATTTTGAGAAATTTATTAACTCATTTATTGTTGATTTCATAATTTAAAGACACGAGTCGAGGAGCTTCGCTCCCAGGCATCGCAGGTCGACTCTACTGATGGGGAGACGCCTGTCGAACTCTCAGCAGAGGAGAGTTGGCGTGTGTTTTAGAGGCTATTGGTGCCCAGCCGTGAGACCGCAGGGTCTATGGTCTGGGCACTAGAGCTTCTACATATTTTTCCCATCAGGCCTCCAGCTCGCGAGTTTCTGGTCATATTCCTCCCGAGCGTTTAGACGACCTTCGGAGATCTATTGCAGAGGAGGTTCGGCAGGAGGTCGAGCAGGATTTCGAGGATCGTATGCGAGACCGGGATCAGGAGATTGCAGACATGCGAGATGAGATGCATCATTTGCGGGATATGGTTAGCCGCTTGTCGCAGGGTCTCCAGCCTCCACGTGATCACTCAGATTCTTGATGTATTTTTTTTCTTTTTTATATTGTACATGAAAACTTCAAAATTTTAATATATGAATTATTTTTGAAAATTGATTATTGTTTGGATCAATATGAGTGAAGAATGTTTCTATTAATATTTCAATTTAACGAAATTATTTTAACCATTTTAATTTTTAATATTTTATATTTTTTAAAAAATTTAATTTGCGACGCATTAGCGACTCAAATTGCATCGCTAATATTTTCAAAATATTATTATTAAATATTACAACGCAATGACCTGGCATCGCAATAATTTAAAAAAAAATTTAATTGCGATGCATTAGCGACTCAAATTGCGTCGCTATTATATCTAAAATATTTTTAATAAATATTGCGATGCAATGACCTTGCGTCGCAATATTTAAAAAAAAAATTTATTTGCGATGCATTAGCGACTCAAATTGCATCGCTATTATATCAAAATTATTATTATTAAATATTACGATGCATCTAGATGCATTGCAATATTGCGACGCAATTGAATGCGTCGCAATATTTAATAATAATTTTAAATATTAAAAATTAGTTTTAAATTTAGTGATACATTTGGATGCGTCGCAATATTGCGACGCACTGTTGCATCGCAGAGAGTCACAATATTGCGACGCAATTGCGATAAATGGATATTGCGATGGACATCTGAGCGACGCCGTCATTGCATCGCTATTGCGTCGCAATAGCATGTTTAGCGACGCAATTGCGACGTATTTGGGCGTCGCAATATTTTTTTTTTTCTTGTAGTGTGTGGAAGGCCAATATCTAAATGACCCATAAGCCAAGAGATAGTTATAGATGAGTCCTCTCCTAAGATTATGCTGACGTACTAAAATCTTTCATAAATTGCCGACAACCAATTCAAGCCGCTGGCAATTCTATATAAAGTAAAATCTATTTTGAAGAGAGAGAGATATAGCAAGCAGGATCCTTCTAAAATGATTATGAATTATAGCTCTAGCACTAAAGAAGTTAAGATGCACCAATCATAAAAGTTAATCCCTACATAGACAAACCAAGATATAATTTTTGGAAGGGTGCTCACATTCTGTGGTAGAGGGCCATGTTAATTGCCTCGACCTTTAGTAGCTTTTGAAGAGGTGAAGGAAAGGTATTTCTGCTTGACTTAAAGCCTATCTTGTAATCCATTTGAGCCTGAATTGCTTGTTTCCAAAATAGAACTTATTTCATACCTTCCATATCCACCATAGAGAATATAATAAAATAGTTTGAACCTTGCTTTCTATCCCAGGATTAGTACTAAAGAATCTTGTCCTACTGATTGAAAATTAGAAATAGGGCATAGGTTAAGACATGCGCACATTATCCTGAAGCTATGATAGTGGAAGAAGAGATAGCCAATAGATTCATCATATGCATCACATCGCTTACAGAAAGCTGGACAAGATACAATCCTCTAAGATAAAAAAAAGAAAAAAGTAGGAAGCCTCCAGGGCTTTCAGCCTAAGAACACTAATTTACTTTGTCACTTTATAAGAGCACACATCATAGGGATGGGATGAAAAAAAAATTCATAAAAAATATGCTCTAACATGATCACTCAATCAGCTTCGTTTCTACTACATTGAACCTCCTTCATGGGATCTCCAATCACAGAGGTTGGGTATCCACTGCTGGTGACCAAGTAATGGGCTTAAGCCTCATCCCCTTCGATGAATTTAGGACTCCACTCCAAGATAATTTCTTGGTTAATTGATTTGCCAAATTCTTTTCGAATTTAATAAATTCCAAGGAAATAATATCATTTTTTTATTTATACTTATGACAAAGCCTTATATAGCTTGGCAATGCTTGATATTCAAGATAAAGCCATACAGGAAAAATATAACTAAGGGAGATCACAACTTCCAAACTGAAACAAGATAAAACATGGTATAATCTCTCAATGGCTACTATAACCGAAAACACTTATTTGGAATAAAAAGACATACTTTTGCATTTATATAAGAATGTAGTTATATGCTAATAGCTGCACTTGAAAGTAAAATAATGAAATGATGTGAAAATATATCTACTTACATGCACGCATATATCATGTACACAAGTGCAAGCATGTGTGTGTACACACATGATATATATATAAAACCTTTAAATACCTTCTCCATGATCAACCATCCAAGGTGAAGATCCTTCAAAAGTTAAATTTAAGGCAACTAATGAGATTATTACTAGTTCACAATAGGTTTTGCAGTTACATAATATAGTATATATATATATATATATATATATATATATATCAAGTTTTTTTTTTCTTTTTTCTTTGAAGCTGCAAGCATATAATAATCATAGGAAAGTAGAAATCTAAGAGATGCTTATCAAATTTTTATGTAAGAAACTACTTACAGTCACCACTAAATGAAGTAGCTTTATATGAAAGCTCAATCTAGTCTTTTTCTAGTTCTCTATATATATAATTGCAGAATTGCATTTCATCAACTCGATGTAGTATGGTGGTTTAATTTGCTGCTCACATGTTGGCTCATAATGTTAAAGATCCTCTTCACATGACAAAGCCACTCAAATATGAGTCAAGTTTTTTTTATTTTAAACATCAGGATGGGACAGTATAATCAGTTCTATACAGCATAATTACTTTACCAAGATGCCTCCTGGACAAGCATCATATCATTCCAGTCAAAAACCAATACTGAGCCCAATATTGGAATTTGAAACCTTGGAATCAAAGGATGATGTGAATTTAAGTGAATTAGCCTCGAAGGATTATCTTTTTCATCACTCTAGTTATAGAATAAAAACTTTATCACAAGAGATGGTTAATCACTTCTATCACTTGTGATTTAAGATAGGTGTATTGTGAGAGCCTATATTCATTACATGAGTAAAATATAAACATACCAATGATAGAAGAAAAATACAGTTCATTCCATTAGAAAAAAAAAAATTATAAAGATTTTAATGACATGAAATACCTTGATCATAATAGATTTTTCTTACTGGTATCAAAACTAACAGAAACTATAAAATATTTCCTCACTTAGAATAAGGGTATACTACTTTTGGTTTATATGCACACAACATGCATAGTTTTACAAGAATGAACACAAGCTACAAATTCAAAATCTACATCTATTGCCAACTAATGTAATTGAAATAAATAAGCAAAATGAAGTAGAATTTTAGCTTAGAAAAATTTAAGATTACCTTAAATAAAATATCAAATAAGGTGTATTAGAGAAGGAATACACTTGTCATGATTGACTGATTTTATTTATACCTCTGATAAATAATTCAAATAATTTTTATGCCATTTGTAAGTAAGTTTATGGCATCTTAAATTTTAAATTTAAGATTTTTCTTTTTTTTCAAAGAAAATTTATAAGATTTCTGCACTGATTCAAAATAGGGATTTTTTTAAAAATAACTTATAATGAAAGTCCTAGCAACTTCGAGTAAAAAAGGAAAACTGATCCTTAGCTATTAGAAAATTATTTTATTTTTATAAAAAATCCTTTCCTAGAAATTGCTAGAAGATTAATTCTAAAAATTTAAATGCATAAATAAAATAAAAAAAGATATGAATGAGAATCAAGTTTGAATCGAGCCGTATTAGATACTCTCCTAAGAATCAGTTTTGTCTCTTTGTGCATATTGTTGGCGATCTGTTTTCAAGGTACAACGACTTGGCTTGATCCGAACCTTCCATCATAAGCACGATTGCGTGGAGGTGCAACCCAATGATTTCTTTAGATGTCTACAAAAAAAGATGAGTAAACATCAAAGAATAAAAAATAAATTTAAAATAAAAAGTTAAGAGATCCTTCCCTTTTCATTTTTTTGAAAGAGAGCTAGATCAGTAGTATAGAGAGACTCCAATGCTTCCATAGAGGAGTCCTCTTAAAGAAAGCTGACACCGTGATAGGAAGTCAAAAATGTCTAGGAGTCAAACCTTTTTTTTTTCTTTGGAAATTGCTTTGGGAAGAAGAAAGTGGATCGCTCTTGACCGGGCTTTGGAAAATGGAAGAAAACGGGCCTTCTTGTCGGTTTCCTGTTGGAAGGAAAACCGTATCTTTGGCTCTAGCTTCATTCTTCTCGTCTTTCTCGCTTTCATCGGCTTTCTTCACCTCCATCACCATTTACAAAATTAAGAAAGCAAGAGATTTTTTTTTTTTCTTTCTTGTTTCTTCGATTTTTCTTTGAATTTGGTAGAATCAGGGAACCTGGCTTTGATACCAATTTTTGTTGGGATTGTTTCCAACACAGATTATTTTGGGAAGAGAAATCAAGGTAGAAGAAAGGTTTTCTCTAAAAAAGAAAATAGATCTATATCGTTCATTAAGCACATCACCATATAAATATTATTTCTTATTTCTACGGATAAACGTAATGCCTCTTATGATCTTATCCATCTGACGCTACCCCATCAAAGCATAATAAAATAGCCCATTATGTAAAAGCCCAACTCAAACTAAATAAAATAAAATAAAATACTAAAAAACTAACAACCATTATATTTTAATATCAACTTAATATTATACTAAAATCTAATTCTATTAAGATCAAAATTAAGTTTAAGGCAATAGAAATTAATCAATTAATTACATATAATTTGAGTTTTAAAGTAGTTAGCGTCCCCGCCCAATTGGAATAGGGGACAGGAGTCATGGGAGAGACACTAGCCAGGATGACATCGGCTCGCCATGTCCGGTGAGTAATGGCGGTGGCCTAATGGGCCCCAACTTCAGCCATAAATTCACCCCTAAACGGAGCTATCTTTTGTTATTTTTTCAAACTCTGCCATATAATCTCTTGTGAATGAACCCCAAATGATCTTTAGTAGGTTCTCTGCGGACCAGACTTGCGTATAGAAGCTTGTGCAGTCACTTACCAAGAAATCCCCATGAACTCAATCTAAATAAAAGTCTTTTTCCAATACATTTCCCTATAAGAACTATGGCACATCGACCAAAAGCAGCAGTAGTTATTTCAGTAAAATCTAGAGAAACCAGAGGCTCAGAGCTATAATTGGACTGCTTCTTATTCTTTCATCTGAAAAATTGTTTCGCACAAATGACAGCTATCCATTTCCATTGCTCAAGATTTATTTATTGAGTCATCACGACTGTTCATTCATAGCAGTAATTCATCCAAAAGTAGGCAAGAAATAGAAAGTGAAATGTTTGGGTGATGGATGACCATCCTAGCAAAGCTCAGATTTTATCCCACATCACCTCTCCTGACATAAAATTCCCTGTGAGGAATTGAGCCAATTTGCCACGTTTAACAGTGATGATCTTACATCAGATTAAGGTAATTATGTTCACGATGCAATTATACAAAATAGGACAAATCATCTGATTTATCCATAACAATCCCATCTGTCATAACTTCTCTCCAGAAAATTAATTGACCTTCTAATGGATCATTAAGCAATGATCAAGATTCATCTATCACATCCTATTATTCTTTTTCACTTTTTTCCCTAATGAGCAGACTACTCTTTTTTTTTGCCTCTATTATATTCTTACATTAAAGCAGGAGTAGGGAACATAATAAGAGTTCGGTCATAGATGGTTCTTGTCTGTTCGCCTTCTATCTCCTATACATAGAAGTCATGGTTTGAAATCCTTTTGACATACTACTGGTTTTTCACCTAAAAGCAGAGTGAAAAGCTCAAAAGATTCATGTTGCTGCGGAAATCCGTTCTCTAACTCGGGTGCGGCCCACCTCTGGATCTGGACGCCAATCTCTCGCCCGGGTAAAACCTGCAAGACAGTTTTCGCGCAGAGAGTCGGGGATGGCCCTCTACGGAAGACCTTCTGATGCCCAAATCAGTGAAGATTTACAGCAAGCATATATGAGGAGAAGGCTCTCACAGAAGTCCCTCAAGAATGGTCTCTCGAGGAGTCAGAGAGCTCTATTTGAGCTTCAATGGAGTTTTTCAGAGAAAAAGTGAGCGTACCTGAAAGGATTTCGAGAAAGGTATTTATAGACTTTCTGAATGTTGGCAGTTTGTTCATCTGATTCTTCGAACGTGTCTTGAAAGATGGGGAACCAGAATAATAGGATTCTGATTTGAATCAAGTTTGTTACGAGGCCAGCGAGATTCGAATCTAGTTCATTAAGAAGATCAACAGCTGAAGAGGCTGATTCGAAGCTTCGATATTCAGTTATTCCGTTATCTAGCTATTTTTAGGCAACAGGCTGTGCCTGGCTTGATTTTCCTTTTGAGACGATGAGAACTGACGTGGCCGGAGGGTCATTTTTGGCTTTTGGCTACTTTGGGCCTGCCAAGACATGAGAATGGCTAGGCCTGGCCGAGACGAGGCCAAGGCGTAAGAATGATTCGCCCCTGCCAAGATGAGGCCAAGGCATAAGAATGGTTCGCCCCCGCCAAGATGAAGAGGTTTTGTCTTTTTTCGAGCACAGCGTCTGGCAAGTGAAAATAAAAAATGATCCTAACCTTTTTTACATATGCACGGATATTAATGCAATAACGATTTTGCTCCTCATCACATGCCTTTCATTCCCTAGTCCGAAGCGTAGGCTCGGGCTAGAGAGTAGGATTCCAGGCGGCTTTATCCGATTGGAGGAATTCAAACAGGCGAAGACGTGCTATGGGGCTCTCATATACGTCAGACTTCATCATTTCTTTCCGTCACATGAGGAGAAAACCTCTCGCCTTCCGCTGTCGGCCATGGGTAGAATGGCATGCGGTGAGCTCAAGGCTTGGTGATGCATGGGGATTCTTGCCTCACCGAAATGGTTTAAATAGAGTTGAGCAGAGTTATCTTTCGTTGCGCTTTTTGTCTATCTTCTTCTTCTTCAATAGACCGAACGTCTTAAACCCAGGATCAGACATGGCCAGCACTTCTTCCATTGATCTTGGAGATAAGGAGCGTCCTATTGACTCAGCCTCGATGATGACTCCTATAGATTTGGAGAGGATTCATCGGGATTACTGGTTCACAAGTGACATTCGGATACGGGTCCCTGATTTTGAACATAGGGTGCATGATCAATTGGAGGCGGGGGTCTTTTTCTATAAGGAAAGCTTCAAAGTGGGTCTCCGTTTTCTCTTAATCCACTAGTGAACAGTATAATGAAGCATTATGGCATTTATCAAATGATGATTATGCCGAATAACTGGCATTATATCATCGGGTTTATCTTCCTGTACATGTTTACGGGAATAAGAGCGACAGTTCCTCTGTTTCGGGCCTACCACAGTCTTACATCCTTCAAGGATTCATCTTGGTACTACATAGGGCCGCGAAAGAACTTCAAGAAGTTTTCTAAGGTTCCGACTTCTGTCAAAGGATGGAAGTCGCGATTTTTTATTATCAAATGGGATGCTACATTCAACTTTCCTCGCCAATGAGGGCCTCTTCCCACGGAGCCGAACTAGCATCCGATACTATCGAAGGCGAAGAAGGAGGACTTCAACATTCTTTATGGAAGCAAAGTGATTCCAATCGATGCTCTCCTAACCGAAAAGGCACTTTACAATGCCGGGTTGAGCAGAGTCAACCCCTTAAGTAAGTGTGACATCACTTTCTTCATGTCTTGATGTCTTTACAGGGATGTAACTGACCGTCCGACGATTTGTATGTTGCAGGGATCAGGTCTAAGAGTTTGGGGCTTAGATGAGAGGAATGCTCATGATCGACTATGATGATTCGAGCAAAAAGAAGAGTACGAAGCATCGTCGTACCATCTCGTCGACTCCCGTGAGAGGAAAGAGGGCCAAGCTTAAGCAGAGGCCATCTTCTTCCTCTCCCTCTAGGCTACAACTGGCTCTGCCGAGCCATCCACAATAATTAATTGAGTCCCAACCTTTGAGCCCGCCAAGGGGAGACATTGCAGAGGAGCCGATTTCAGCCCCTATTCTGGCACTGGAACTTGAGGAGCCAGCACCTAGTAACAAAGCCAAAGAACTGGCAGCTTGTGAGGAGCAGGAGCCTGCTCATTTGCCTGAGCCAGCGGATGATAATTTCTGGATAATAAAATTTCTTTATCCTGTGGCTACCGATGTATATTACCTTGAAGGAAAGGGTTCCATGAGTCCACAGAGATTGAGAGGATTATTTTTCGAAGATCAGGTGGCTGCTCTTGCAGCGAGTGTTGTCCCACCTTCGGCAGGACCTCCCCCTCATTGAGAGGAGGAGGAAGAAGAAAGGAGGGATATACTTGGTGGGAAAGGAGTTCACTCAATGAGACGGAGGAACCAGAACCTTCGGGGATATCGGCAGGCGACGAGGAAGGGATAGGTTGGCTTAGCCCTCTCCTCGATCCCTTGGGTCGTGCCACCGAAGAGTTGCAATCCTGGAATAACAATTTTTTTGATGTTTTTTTATGCAAAGGAACATGTTGTTTATCCTGAAGAAGGAGAAGACAGATGGCGAAAGGTTGCTTTTTGGTTGAGGGATTCGAGATACCTACCGATCTGGATGACTATGCATCGTTCCCCAGCCAATACATCTTAAGGGATATAAACTCTTCTTGCATTCGAGTGAGCTTTCTTTCTTTCTTTACTTTTGTTAAATGTTTTGCATAGTTCTTTCGAATTTAATCACTTGGCTTTATTGTAGGCAACTCTCCTCTAGCGGGTGCTCTATAGGCGCCTGATCTCTGCCAATGAATGCAATAGGGAGATCTTGCATGAGGTCGAGGCACTCCGTGCCAAAATAAACTCGGCTGATCAGCACTTAGAAGAATTGATGAGGGTGCAAGCCGAGCTTGATGAAGCTAGGAGGCCAGATGAAGATGCCCGATCTGAGGTGTTACGACTTTGGGCTGAGGCAACCGAGCTTGGGGAGGCTCAGAAAGTAGCTGATGAAGCTCGATCAGAACTGTCGAGGTTCCGAGGTGAGGCCCAAATGGAAATTGACTTCCTTAATGGCAGGGCTGCTGAGGAAAAATCCCATTTTGAGGCTTGGCTCAAGTCCTATCAGAAACAAATTTCCAATCTTTCGGTCGAGCTATGTCAAGTACGATTTGATGGCTCCAGGGACCAGATGGATCTTGAACATGCCTGGAAGGACATGAGCAGATGTAGAAAGAAAAGGAGAAGCTCGAAAAATAGCTAAGAAAGCAGAAGCTAAGGTTGCTCGCTATGTCAAAGAGGTATGTCCTCTTACCACTTCCATGCAACGGTTCATCTCTTCCCCATAGTTAGAGCTAACTTGACCATTTATTTTGTTTACTATTTTTTCTTCTCTAGCTGGATAAGACTAAGCATCGGGTAACTAATCAAGTAAAGGCTCTGACCGGGGATTTAGACTCGAGTCGAAAGAAGTGCTCCAAGCTTGAGCATCGGGTAGCTGAGGCGGACAATGAAATTGCTCTAGCGATTGAGAGATATAAAAGCTCGGATGAATTCGCTCGAGGTCGAATTCAGTTTTCGAAGGAGGCATACTGGGTTGGAGTGAGTGAGGTTTAGGCGAGGGTGATCCAAGAGTACCCAGACATCAACCTTTCATTTTTGGAGGACAAAATTATTTCTTTCCATCGCCAACAACCGAAGCATTGGCAGCGACTCCCTTATCCGATGATGGCGACGATGATGAAGATGCTCTCGGCATTGATTTTGAAGTGGCCTCAGAGGGAGACCCAATGGAGGCTCCTCTAGAATTTGCTGAGGAAGTAGAGGCCTCGAGACCTATTGCTGAGGAAGCCAGAGCTTTGCAGACAATTGCCGAGGTGGACATGGATCTGGGGCCAAGTGATGAAGGGGTCAACGCTCCCTCGGCAATTGGGGGGATGACCCAATCAGGAGGTCGGCCGGATCAGTGTGTTCTAGGCGTGGCTGAAACTGCCTCCGAAGATGAAGCTGAAACTTAAGAATTCATCTCTTCGCATTTTCTTTCTTTTCTTCCTTTCTTGTAATGTAAACAATATTGAGATATGAATGAATCTTTTGTTATTCTCCATATATCCCATTGTTTTGGTATTTGTGTGTCAGATGGTCTTTTAGCTCATACACATCTTGTCTAAACTTAGCTTGCTATGAAGCCAAGTGAGTAACCAGCCCTATTAGAGCTCAAAAAATTTTGGAATGACTTGTGTCAAAATTGAAGAGGTTGCTCGGCCTTGTTGAGACCAGCCCTATTAGAACTGCCCGAAGCGGGGGATAGCTCGGATTTGCTGAAGAGCCTTTCATCTTTCCCAAGGCATTTATTTTACCATTAATGCGTTATCTATTTTGATGTTATTTCGCTTTTCATATACACCAAGCATTGGATTGCTAGTAGACTGCACATTTTTTAGCAGAGGGTTTCTAAGGCTTCTCTGTCTCTTGGTGAACTATAAATGGCTCTTCACATTTAAGTCTTCTAATTTGATATCAAGAGGAAATCTTTGACTCTTTATTATGGTATGGGGAATGTTTCTAGCATACCCTGGGAAGTATCAAGTCCCGTCAGAGTTTCGCCACATGGCCTTGGATGCAACACAGTGGTCATGCCCTGAGTCCCAAAGTTCTCTGCCTTCATTAATGGCCGCTCTCAGTTTCATGTCTATAAAAAGGGGCGAGCGAGGGGATGTTAGAGCATACTCTGGAAAGCCTTCTTACTTTGTAAAAAGAAACTTTCATGGCTTTTATCATGCTAAGGTTAAGTGTCGTGGGGTTGAGCTTTCTCTTTGGGCTTGGTTTGGCTCCAATGGTTGGGTTGATGAGGAAGTTGCTGGGGAGCAAGTCATCCTCAAGGGAGGAGTAATGGAGATCCTATGTGAAGCGCAGAAGGGGGTAGAGGTCATATGGAAAGCGCACGCATGTGCTTTTTATTTGGCTCTATCCGCTCGCCATGGAGCCACGGAGACCATTGGAAACACAATTTTTTATGGGCCACGGCTTCCTTCATCTTTCCTTCATCCTCAATCCTTACATGGCTGCCATTTTGGATCTCTCAGTTCATCCATTCGAGAATCCATCAGCTAGCTTCTAATAAGGAAGAAGGTGAGTAGCACTGGACCATTTTCTTTTGTATCGTTGCCCAGCAACTCAGACAACTCAGCAAAGTTATCTTTTCAAATTTCTTCAAATTATGGGCAGAAGCTATGTTGAAGCAGCGTCGTTAGCCGAACTCGCCTATTTGAACATTTTCTTTTGTTCTTTGTGTATTTTCTATGCTGTAATGCACTTGTAATGCCTTGCGAGGGGCTATAACTTTTTGTAATAAAATATTATTGAAATAAAAGAACCTTTTTCTTTCGTACGTGTATATCTTTTTGTTATTTTGCTTCTGTTTTGCGAAGTGCAAGTTTTCCTGATGCATTGCTATTTTTGTGTCTTTTTTGATGCACAAATATCTCGTATACGTTGGATTGGAGGGTGCAGGATGAAGACTCGGTCTTGCCGAGATACGCATACAGCCATTAGGGCATCCCTTCGCTAAGGAAGATATTTAGATGGTCATATCCAATATTCAAATGTCGGGGGCATTTTAGAGGTTTAGCTCTTCGCCAAAAATTTTGATGGTTCGATTTAGGCCCGTCGATGCGTACCAAATTATGCTGGCCCTTTGAGAGTAGAGTGCATGATTTATCTTAGGCTGGAGCAAGGCCTAGACGGCTTTGCTAGCTTTTGATGGGAGTCCAATCATATCGAATATCCCCGAAGGCTTTTACTTAGTTCATTGGCACGGTTCGATCATGCCGAGGCTTAAAAAAATCACTCGGTCCTGCCGAGGCTTGGAAAGAGATTATATTTTACTTGGCACTGCCAAGGTACGAAGAAATCGCTCTGCCTTGTCGAGGCTTGGAGAAACATTATATTTTACTTGGCACTGCCAAGGTTCGAAGAAATCGCTTGGCCCTATCGAGGTTTAGAAAAAGATTATATTTACTTGGCATTGCCAAGGTATGGAGAAATCGCTCGGCCCTATCGAGGTTCGGAGAAAGATTATATTTACTTGGTGCTACCAAGGTACGGAGAAATCGCTTGGCCCTATTGTGGTTCGAAGAAAGATTATATTTTACTTGGTGCTGCTAAGGTATGAAAAATTGCTCAGCCCTATCAAGGTTCAGAGAAAGATTATATTTTACTTGGCGCTGCCAAGGTATGGAGAAATCAATTGGCCCTGCCGAGGTTTGAAAAAAGATAATATTTTACTTGGCACTGCCAAGGTATGAAGAAATCGCTCGACCCTGCCGAGGTTCGGAGAAAGATTATTCGAGGGTAACCTGTCTTTCATCAACGGTCTTTGGGAAAAATTGACACAAGAATATTGTCATCATAAAATTTTGTTATGAATAGAGCGGGTTCAGTAGAAGCATACTTTATTGATAATATATCCGGAGGTTGCTTGAATTCCATGTTCGGGGAATAGATTTCCCATCTAGGTCCTGGAGCTTGTAAGTGCCAGGCCTAATGATCTCCGCAACTTGATAGGGGCCTTCCCAATTTGGGGATAGCTTCCCCTGCTCTAATGGTTTGGAGATGGATGCCTTGCGAAACACGAGATCACCAGGGAGGAAGGATTTCCCTTTGACTTGGAAGGAATGATAGTGAGATACTCTTTGTTGATAGGCTACAATTTGGATTCGGGCCTGGTTCGGAGCTGCTCGTCGTTCGACTCCTCCGAATAACTTTCCACCCATGGCGATGGTAGACCTATCTCCACTGGGATGATAGCTTTCATGCCGAAGGCCATTTTGAAAGGAGTCTCACCTATGGGGACCCTCTGGGTGGTCCAATAGGCCTACAAGACGTGATGAAGCTCCTCTGCCCATCTACCTCATGCCCTATTGAGCCAGGCCTTGATTCCTTACAGCAAGGTTCGGTTGGTCACCTCGGCTTTTCCATTGGCTTGGGGGTGGCCGACCGATGTGAGCTGGTGACAGATACCATGATCTTCGCAAAATTCTTGAAACTTGGGATTGTCAAATTACTTTCATTGTCGGTGATATTAGTGTGCAGAAGGCCGAACCAACAAATGATGGATCTCCATACAAAATCTCTAGCTCGAGCCTCAGTTATCTAAGCAACTGTTTCGGCCTTGACCCACTTAGTAAAATAGTCAATTTCTATGAACATAAACTTTCTCTATCCGTGGCAAGAGGAAAAGGACTAAGGATGTCCATTCTCCACTTAGCAAAGGGTCAGGCAGACAATATGGGTGTCAGGTAGACAATATGGGTGTCAGGTGAGTGAAGGGGAGCCTCTGGATATTTGTATGCCGCTGACATGAGTCACAGGTTCGGACAAGATTATTGGAATCCTTTTACATGGTTGGCCAATAGTTCCCCGGTGCAAAAGCACAAAGCTCGACTGCTAAGATGACTACCACAGATGCCTTCGGAAACTTCTTGAAGAGCATAATCAACCTCCGACGGGCGAAGGCACTTAAGTAGTGGCATGGAGAAGGACCATTTGTATAGCTGATTGTCAAGTAAAATATAATGAGATGCTTGCATTTTCAACTTCTTTTCATCTTTTCTATCGGTCGGGAGCAATCCTTCCTTAAGATATTTAAAATTTTGATCGATCCAAGATGGCTCGGCCTCGATCTGCATCACACGATCATTGTCGATGATGCTAGGTTTCTCCAGAACTTCCAAATGGAATTTTCACTCGAGATCCATTGAATCCATGGTTGCCAAGTGAGATAAAAGGTCGGCGCATGAATTCTCGGCCCTTGAGACCTAAATCACTTCAAGTTTAGAGAAAATGGGGGGAGAAATCGTGCACCTTCTGAAGATACTAAATCGTATTTGGCTCTTGGGCCTCAGATTCTCCTCGTACATAGCCGGCAACCAGTTGGGAGTTGGTGTATGCATTCAATTACTTTTAAATCACGGGCGATCCGGAGTCTAGCAAGTCGAGCTTCTTACTCAGCTTCATTGTTAGAGACAGAAAAGGAGAAGTGGATGTTGTACTTGAAGGTTGATCCCTTTGAGTTGGTGAGGACCATGCCAGCGCTAGAGCCATTCTTGTTGGAGGATCCGTCTATATGAAGCAGCCATTGATCTCCAGGCTTTGGCGATTCAAAGGTATCTGAAGCAGATCCATCCTCAGGTATGGTACATTCAAGGAGAAAGTCTACCAGAACTTGTGCTTTGATGGCTAGGCAAAGTTGATACTGAATATCATGTTCACTCAGTTCAACAGCCCATTTGGTCATCCTTTCTGACACCTCCGAGCGATGAATTATTGATTTGATGGGCTGATCAGTCAAGACCACCATGGTGTGCACTTGAAAGTAGGGTTGCAACTTTCGGACGGATGTTACTAATGTTGGCCCAGATGGCAACCCAAGAGGAGGGGGTGAATTGGGTTCTTAAAAATTTAAGACTTTTTAAATGTTTTAAACAGATTTGCTCAAGATGTGCAAGTGAGAGAAATTAACTAAGAAGCAATGCACAAGCAAAATAAAGAGAGATAGAGAAGAGAAAATATAGCACGGCAAACACAAGATTTTATAGTGGTTCGGTGCAACCAACACCTACGTCCACTCCCAAGATTCACTTGGGTCCACACTATAATCTCCTCAGATTACAGCCGAGTTGTTTTCCAAGCTCACAACTCAAACTTGTTGTTTTTCCGGGATCACAACGAACCCAGCTGGTTTTACACGGGCTTACCAGCACAAAACCCTACACGTTGTTTTTCACGGGCTCACAACTAACCCAACACAAGCATCCCGGCTTGCAACGAGGTATAATAACCTCCACTGATTCAATCCACTGATTGAATCAGCAAACAATCAAAATAGAGTTTAAATATAAAAATGCTCCCCTTGAGCAAATATACAAATAAAGTATAAAAAGGTTAGAAAAGCCTGATAATATTGCAGATGGTGTGGCTTTGGCTTTCTTCCTTCTCCTCTTTAACTCCTCTTGAAGTGTTGAATCAGGCCTCAGCAAGATTCTTGACCGTTGAAAACTTTGGAGTTGAGATGAAGCTTTTTCTCCTTTTGTTGAATGTTGAAAATCCTTCGATTTGATCTTTGAAAAGCTTTTGGATTTTCTTTTGACTTTGTGGATTGATGATCTGGAGCAGACGAAACTTCCTCTTTGATTTCACTCCTTTTGAATCACTCTACTTTGAGCTAGAAGATTTTTCCAATAAGCTCTGTTTTTCCCTCTTTTTGAAAGATATTCTTTTCTCTCTTTTGATTTCTCTTTTGATTTGAAAAGAGCTCCTCTATTTATAGAATCTGCAAAAATATATCCGTTAGAGACAAGGAAAAATAGCCGTTATTCAAAAATCTTACCGTTGGGTGACGTGTCATCGTGAAAAATATCGCCCAGATTTGCTGGAGTCGACTCATGCTTTTCCCGAGTCGGCTCGAGCTCGTCTTACCAAAAATAGAAATGTTTATAAAGGTTAGGGGTCGACTCGCCAAAATAAAGTGTCGACTCCTGATAGTCGGGAGTCGACTCGTGAAAGGCTTGGGGTCGACTCGCGAAGTGCTCAGAAAAACACTCTTCTGGTGTCTGAGCGGAGTCGACTCGCACAGTCAGGGAGTCGGCTCGACAGAATCAGGGGTCGACTCGACAATTTCGTGGGTCGACTCGACACAGATGCACATTTCTGTACACTGAGCGGAGTCGACTCTGAAACTCAGGAGTCGGCTCCGGAACGTATCAAAAATCAGAAACTTTTCTGATTGACATTAAAATCGTTCCAGATTCATTTTAATTCATTGTTTTGACTTGAATTCAATAAATTGACATTTAGAATTGATTCAAGAACTAATCCAAAAACTTATTGAATAAAACATGAATTATAACATTTCTTTTCGAAAGTTTGAATATTGAGCTTAAAGTTTCTTTCAAAATTGATTAAAGTCAAACTTTAACATTCTCATTGATTGTTCAAAATAAATTTTGCTCATTTACATAAACTCATTACATCTTTTAATGAACTCAATGGCTTTTAGTAATCATCAAAATCAAAAGGATTGGATCATATAATTTTTCTATAATCTTCCAACAATCTCCCCCTTTTTGATGATGACAAAAACATTGAGTTTGTTCATGATTGATTAGTGAATTTATTTTGTTTTCATAGTTAGGCTTAGGCTCCCCCTTAATGAGGTAGCTCCCCCTATGAAACTTAATTAAATATCTCATTGTTTATCTCATTGATTACTTTGATTTCTTTCAAATATACAATCATAGAACTATAAAATTCTCCCCCTTTTTTGTTATCAACAAAAAGGTAGAGAAGTAAACAATTCAATCAAGATAAGATTTGACAATTTCATTCATTCATTGAAAAGGAAATACATTGAGTAATCAAATAGAGAATTCATTTCATTAAAGGTCTAATACATCAAGATGTTCAATACATTGATTTCAAAATGAAAGCATAACAAAAATTTCAGTACATAACAAGGATTGAAATTCAAAAATGAGTTCTTACTTCTAGTTAAATGATCTACTATATTCTTCATTCCTTCAGATTGAATTTTCACATAATCTTTGAGTCTTCATCAACAAAGGTGCACGCACTCTGAATCTTGTCTTGAAGCTCCGCGTTGCACTTGGCATATGTCTCTCCATCTCCGCATATATCCTTAAGTTCTTCAAATATATTTTTGAGATCACCACTTAAGGATACCGAAGAAGAGCTGAGAGTAGACTCTATCTTAGAGATACGATCATCAATGAATAAAGAGTCTCCCTCAAATTCATAAATTATTCTCAAATTCAGTTTTAAGTTTTTCAGATTGATCATCAAGTAGAGCTTTGAGTTGCATAAGTTGTTGATCTGAGAAACTGGCAGAAGATGAAGCTTGAACAAAAGATGGAACTGGGGCTGGAGCAGAGGCAGAAATCAAAGGGCTCGGAGGTGCAGGTGAAGGATGTCTAACAGAGGGTCCTGCAGCCTCAGCATCTGTAGCTCTATCTTCTGTCACTCCTTTCCTTTCCCATTTTCCATTCTTTTTGATAAATCCCATCCGATGAATTGTTGCCAGGCTATAAAAATCAGTGTGTCTTAGATTCTTCATAGGCTCATTGTCAGAAATCACTACACCTTGGCTCAGAAAAATCTTTGTAAGGATCATTCCATAAGGCAGACTAGACTTTCTTTTCCCTCCACAGTCTGCTATGTACCATAGTATCATACTGGGAAGATTTATAGGCTTGCCTGTCACAATGGCATCCATTACAAAGATATCTCTCTCCGATACATAGTCAA
Organism: Calamus simplicifolius; assembly: GCA_900491605.1. Taxonomy (NCBI): domain Eukaryota; kingdom Viridiplantae; phylum Streptophyta; class Magnoliopsida; order Arecales; family Arecaceae; genus Calamus; species Calamus simplicifolius. The sequence continues at coordinate 230,299 of UESW01005045.1, read as the reverse complement.
ATCTACCAGTTTTGGAAAGAGTATCCTACTGCAATATTGTGTAATAATCTCAATTCTAATGAAAGTTGATTAGCAAATACCTCTTCAAATCCACTACATCCCGATTTAATAATCTCGAAAGCTGGGGCGCGGTCATCAGAAGAAAAGGTGGAAGTGCCAGATAAGGGTAATTCCAACAGTCTAGATAGAATCTCAGCAGTAACAGATAGCCTGATTCCTCTCACATTGCTAACTAGGCCATGATCTCCTCTAGACAGATTCTTGTAGAATTCCTTTACCAGAGGGATAGGTCGGACAATCTAGAGAACAAATTTTCTCCCATCCCATCTCGATCAGCTGTCTCCCAAGCAAAAATCCCTTCAGCTTCAAATAATTCAAAATCTACCTTTCTACCCGTGTTATAATCCTATCCGCTAATCGATCTACCTGGGAGAAGTAGCAGCAGGTGAAGCAGTCGGAGTAGAAGCAGATGAAGTGGAGTCCGCGCTTGGAGAAGGCTCACGCACCGGACGCCTCACCCTCTTCTTCACGGCACGCTTCCGCTTGACGCCGCCCGCACAAGACTAGATCCTCTTTTTGGGTGCCATTGTGATTGGAGTGATAATCAGGGATTTTGGAAGTTTGGAAGGTTTGGAAAGTTTGGAGAGAGTATTTTGAAGGATTGGGTCGAATGAAATGAGCGGCGAGTCGACTCTGCCCTAGATAAATCAACTTGGGACCACTTCGAGTCGGCTCGCGCAAACCCAGGTGTCGACTCCGGACAGTCACAGAAAGGCCATCCCGACATGGAGTCGACTCGCGCCGAAGAGGGGTCGACCCGAGAGTTTCAGTCGAAACCGGGAGTCGACTCCGATACGCACCGAGTCGGCTCCGAGACCATTTCAGACCAAAAACATGAAATTTCTGAAATGTGTCCGGAATATGATCATAAAAATTGATAAATAATCATTGGATATGAGTGAATCAATTAGATATGAATTCTAGATAAGATTTCCTTAAGATCGAGGATTTGAAAGAATCTTAGATAAAATTTCCTTAGGGGTTTCAAATTCATTCTAAAGGATCACAAATACCTAACTCTCCTCTAAGATAACAGAATCTCTCTTCATTTAAAGGTTTAGTAAATATGTCAGCTAATTGTTCTTCAGTGTTAACATAATCAAGACATATTTCATTATTTGCTACATGTTCTCTTATAAAATGATATCTGATTTCTATGTGTTTAGTTCTTGAATGTTGAATTGGATTCTTTGTTAGATTGATTGCGCTAGTGTTATCACATCTTATGGGTGTTTTATCAAGTGTGATACCATAGTCTTCAAGTTGTCGCTTAATCCATAGGATTTGCGCACAGCAACTTCCAGCCGCTACATATTCAGCTTCAGTAGTTGATAATGCAACTGAATTTTGCTTTTTGCTAAACCATGTGATTAAGTTACTTCCTAAGAATGGCATGCACCACTTGTGCTTTTTCTATCTAGTTTGCATCCAGCATAATCAGAATCCGAATATGCAATTAGATTTAATGTGGAGTCTCTAGAATACCATAAACCTACATTTTTTGTTCCACTTACATATCTTAGTATTCTTTTAACAGCAATTAAATGTGATTCTTTAGGTTCTGATTGAAATCTAGCACATAAACATACAGAAAACATAATATCTGGTCTACTTGCGGTTAAATAAAGAAGGGATCCGATTATACCTCGATAATACTTTTGGTCAACCTTTTTACCTTCTTCATCTTTGTCCAGCTTGCATGAAGGACTCATTGGAGTTCCGAGGGGTTTCATTGATTCCATACCAAACTTTTTGAGTAGTTCTCTTGTGTATTTGTTTGGTTGATGAAGATTCCCTCTTTGCTTTGTTTGATCTGGAGTCCAAGGAAGAAGTTGAGTTCTCCCATCATGCTCATCTCGAATTCTCCCTGCATCAACTTTGCAAATTCTTGACAAAGAGAATCGTTAGTAGCACCAAAAATAATGTCATCTACGTATATTTGTACTACAAGTAAATCTTTACTTTTTCTTTTCAAAAAAAGTTTTATCAACATTTCCTCTTGTAAAATCATTTTCTATTAAGAATTTACTTAACCTATCATACCAAGCTCTAGGTGCTTGTTTCAAACCATATAAAGCTTTGTGCAATTTAAAAACGTGATTTGAAAATTCGTGATCTTCAAAACCTGGTGGTTGTTCTACATAAACTTCTTCATTTATAAATCCATTTAAAAATGCGCTTTTTACATCCATTTGAAATAAGTTAAAATTCATATGACATGCAAATGCAAGTAATAGCCTAATGGCTTCTAATCTAGCTACAGGTGCAAAGGTTTCATCAAAATCAATACCTTCCTCTTGATTATATCCTTTAGCAACCAATCTAGCTTTGTTTCTAATTACTATGCCATTTTCATCTAGTTTATTTCTAAAAACCATTTTGATCCTATTACTGAATGATTTTTAGGTCTTTCAACTAAAGTCCATACATTATTTCTTGTAAATTGATTTAATTCTTCTTGCATTGCTAACATCCAATTATTATCTTTTTCAGCTTCTTCTATAGTTTTGGTTCAATTTGTGATACAAATGCAAGATGATTACTAATATTTCTCATATATGATCTAGTTCTTATTCCTTGAGATGGATCGCCTATAATCAATTCCTTGGGATGACTATGAGCATATCTCCAGTCTCTTGGAAGATCTGTATCATTATGATCAATATTGACATCATCGTCCTTATGTGAATCATCATCTTTAGCTTCTTGCTCATGATCAGAAGATACTTCAATATTAAGTTTTTCAAGATCTTTTTCAATTATGTTTGTATCTTCCTCATCATCAAGCTTTTCAGAACTAGATGCTAAAGACTCATCGAAAACTATATGAATGGATTCTTCAACTACTAAGGTTTTCTTGTTAAATACTCTATAAGCTTTACTAGTTGTTGAATATCCTAAAAAGATTCCTTCATCAGATTTAGCATCAAATTTTCCTAAATTGTTTTTACCATTATTATGAATAAAACATTTACATCCAAATGCATGAAAGTATTTTATATTTGGTTTTCTTTCATTCCATAATTCATAAGGTGTTTTCTTTAAGATTGGTCTTATTAGGGCTCGATTTAAGATGTAGCATGCTGTGTTAATAGCTTCCGCCCAAAAGTACTTTGGTAGGTTACTTTCGCATAGCATGGTACGGGCCATGTCTTCTAGAGTCCTATTTTTCCTTTCAACTACACCATTTTGCTGTGGAGTCCTAGGGGCTGAAAAATTATGATTAATTCCATTTTCAGAACAAAAACTTTCAAATAAGTGATTTTCAAATTCTGTTCCATGATCACTTCTTAGAGATACTATAGTAGTGTTTTTCTCATTTGTGACTTTCTTGAAGAATTTCAGGAATATCGAGAAAGTCTCATCTTTGTGAGCTAAAAACATTACCCAAGTATATCTAGAATAATCATCTACAATCACTAGACCATATTTCTTTCCTCCTAGACTTGTGGTTCTAGTTGGTCCGAAAAGATCCATGTGAAGTAGCTCTAGTGCCCTAGAAGTTGAAACAATGTTTTTAGATTTGAAAGAACTTCTAGTTTGTTTTCCAAATTGACATGCATCACATATTTTATTATTTTCAAAATCTAGTTTAGGTAATCCTTTAACTAAATCCATTTTAATTAGTTTTGAAATAAGGTGTGTGCTTGCATGACCTAATCTACGATGCCACAACCAACTAATTTCATTTATGTTAGCATTGTCAGCAATTAAGCAATGATCACTCAAAGATAATTTTTCTAGATCAACCAAGTAAACATTGCCATGTCTATAACCAGTAAATACAATGCTATCATCAATAGAATTAGTTACAGTGCATACAGAAGATTTAAATGAAACATTAAAGTTTTTATCACATAATTGACTTATACTTATTAGATTATGCTTCAAACCATCAACATAAAGTACATTATCAATAAATGTAGATGGAGTTATACGGACTTTACCAAGGCCCATAATTTGACCTTTACCGTTATCGCCAAACGTAACAACTCCACCTTTCTTTTCTTCTAGGGTGATGAATTCATCTTTGTCACCCGTCATATGTCTTGAGCAGCCACTATCAAGGTACCACTTTTTCTTTGATCTTTTGGCTACAAGACATTCCTGCAACATAATTTAAACTTTATGTTTAGGTACCCAAGCTTTCTTGGGTCCTTCATGGTTAGTAGCAACAAAAATTGTTCCTTTCGGAACCCATATTTTCTTTTTTAACATTTAACTTGTTGTTATTATTTAATGTTTTGCATTCAAATGATTTATGACCTTTTTCATTGCATTTGAAACAAGTTATATTACTTTGGTTGGCTTTTACAAAAATATTCTTTAAAGATTTTTGTTTCCTTAATGTGTTATACCCTAAACCTGCTTTGTCAAAAACAGCTTTTTGACTATCTAAAATCATATTAGTTTAGTTGAGCTTAGAGTAAATTTCTCAACAATATCTTTATACTTTTTAACATCTTTCTTAAGAAAATCATTTTCATTAGAGATTGATTCTTTTTCTTTAATTAGATTTTCATTTTCAGATTTTACCAAATCAATCTTATGAACACAATCATTCTTTTCATTAAGAAGTGTTTCCATTTTATCTTTTACATCTTTAACTACAAATTTAATTCATTTTTCTCTTTAATTAAATTTAAGTTTTCAGTTTTCAAAATTTGTGTTTCTTTTTCAAAGCTTTGAAATCAATCATAATTCATTGAAAGCTTCAAACATTTCATCAAATGTAAATTCATCATCGAGGGTTTCGGTACTTACCTCTTCGTTGTCGTCCGCCATGAAGCAAACATTAGCAACTTCTTTTTGTTCTTCTTCTTCGGAAGAAGACTCTTCACTATCAGTCCAAGTTGCCATGTAGGCCTTTTTCTTTTTCTTGTAGGCCTTCTTAAGTAAAGGACAGTCATATCTAAAATGCCCTGGCTTTTTACATTCATAGCATACTAAGGGCTCTTTCTCTTTGTCCTTTTCCTTTTTCTTATCCTTTTCTTTTTCTCCTTCCATTTTTGAAACAAATCTCTTTTTGTGGAAGGGCCTCCTTCTTTGCATAAATTTCTTGAATTTCCTTGCAAGGAGGGCTGTCTCATCATCATCATCCTCTTCATCATCGCTGCTGCTTACTTCCTTTTCCGCAGCTTTGAGGGCGATGGTCTTCTTCTTTCTTGACTCATCCTCATTGACATGTTGTTTAACTTGAAGCTCATGAGTCATCAGCGAACCAAGAAGCTCTTCCAAGGTAGGATGTTCAGATCTTTGGCTTCTTGTATGGCGGTCACCTTGGCTTCCCAAGTCCTTGGAAGTGACCTAAGAATTTTGCGAACAAGCTCAGAGTTAGTATAAACTTTTCCAAGACTTTTTAAACCATTCACAATATCAGTGAATCTAGTGAACATGCATGTGATGGTTTCATTTTGTTCCATAGTAAATAATTCATATTTATGAACCAAAATATTTATCTTTGATTCTTTTACTTGGTTTGTTCCTTCATGTGTTATTTCCAACCTATCCCAAATTTCTTTTGCGGAATTACATGTTGAGATTCGGTTGAATTCATTTGAGTCTAAGGAACAATATAAAATATTAATGGCTTTAGCATTTAGTTGTGCCATTCTCCTATCATTATCATTCCAATCCCTTTCGGGCTTAGGAACAATAGTGCCTTCAACTACGTGTGTGGGTGTACTAGGTCCATTTATTATTACTCCCCACAATTCATAGTCAGAAGCTTGAATGAATATTCTCATTCTAGCTTTCCAATATGAATAGTTGGTTCCATTAAATAAAGGAGGTCTATTCGTAGAATGACCTTCAGCAAAACATGAACCACTTTGTGTTGCCATAAGGATCTTTAGCCCTTGATCGTGAGATCAAATTCTAAATGAGCACTTGCTCTGATACCAATTGTTGGCCCAGATGGCAACCCAAGAGGGGGGGGGGTGAATTGGGTTCTTAAAAATTTAAGACTTTTTGAAATGTTTTAAACAGATTTGCTCAAGATGTGCAAGTGAGAGAAATTAACTAAGAAGCAATGCACAAGCAAATAAAGAGAGATAGAGAAGAGAAAATAGCACGGCAAACACAAGATTTTATAGTGGTTCGGTGCAACCAACACCTACGTCCACTCCCAAGATTCACTTGGGTCCACACTATAATCTCCTCAGATTACAGCCGAGTTGTTTTCCAAGCTCACAACTCAAACTTGTTGTTTTTCCGGGATCACAACGAACCCAGCTGGTTTTACACGGGCTTACCAGCACAAAACCCTACACGTTGTTTTTCACGGGCTCACAACTAACCCAACACAAGCACCCGGCTTGCAACGAGGTATAATAACCTCCACTGATTCAATCCACTGATTGAATCAGCAAACAATCAAAATATCAGAGTTTAAATATGAAATGCTCCCCTTGAGCAAATATACAAATAAAGTATAAAAGGTTAGAAAAGCCTGATAAGATTGCAGATGGTTGTGGCTTTGGCTTTCTTCCTTCTCCTCTTTAACTCCTCTTGAAGTGTTGAATCAGGCCTCAGCAAGATTCTTGACCGTTTGAAAACTTTGGAGTTGAGATGAAGCTTTTTCTCCTTTTGTTGAATGTTGAAAATCCTTCGATTTGATCTTTGAAAAGCTTTTGGATTTTCTTTTGACTCTTGTGGATTGATGATCTGGAGCAGACGAAACTTCCTCTTTGATTTCACTCCTTTTGAATCACTCTATTTGAGCTAGAAGATTTTTCCAATAAGCTCTGTTTTTCCCTCTTTTTGAAAGATATTCTTTTTCTCTTTTCTATTCTCTTTTGATTTGAAAAGAGCTCCTCTATTTATAGATTCTGCAAAAATATATCCGTTAGAGACAAGAAAAATAGCCGTTATTCAAAAATCTTACCGTTGGGTGACGTGTCATCGTGAAAAAATATCGTCCAGATTTGCTGGAGTCGACTCATGCTTTTCCCGAGTCGGCTCGAGCTCGTCTTACCAAAAATAGAAATGTTTATAAAGGTTAGGGGTCGACTCGCCAAAATAAAGTGTCGACTCCTGAAAGTCGGGAGTCGACTCGTGAAAGGCTTGGGGTCGACTCGCGAAGTGCTCAGAAAAACACTCTTCTGGTGTCTGAGCGGAGTCGACTCGCACAGTCAGGGAGTCGGCTCGACAGAATCAGGGGTCGACTCGACAAATTTCGTGGGTCGACTCGACACAGATGCACATTTCTGTACACTGAGCGGAGTCGACTCTGAAACTCAGGAGTCGGCTCCGGAACGTATCAAAAATCAGAAACTTTTCTGATTGACATTAAAATCGTTCCAGATTCATTTTAATTCATTGTTTTGACTTGAATTCAATAAAATTGACATTAGAATTGATTCAAGAACTAATCCAAAAACTCATTGAATAAAACATGAATTATAACATTTCTTTTCGAAAGTTTGAATATTGAGCTTAAAGTTACTTTCAAAATTGATTAAAGTCAAACTTTAGCATTCTCATTGATTGTTCAAAATAAATTTGTTGCTCATTTACATAAACTCATTACATCTTTTAATGAACTCAATGGCTTTTAGTAATCATCAAAATCAAAAGGATTGGATCATATAATTTTTCAATAATCTTCCAACAACTAAGGCTAACACCACTATCTCAATTTGAGAATACCTTGTTTCTGCATTCCGAAGCAATTTGCTGACATAATAGATTGGCTTTTGAACTTTGTTTTCCTTCAGGACTAGTGCAGACCCGACGATGCTTTTCGACACTGCTAGATACAGGTAGAGCTTGTCCCCAAGTCTTGGGCTGCTCAGAAGAGGTGGTGAGCCAAGGTATTTTTTGAGGTCTTCAAAGGATCTTTGATAGTCCGAAGTCCATAGGAAGTTCTTAGCCGACCAAATGCCTTGAAAAAGAATAAACAACTCTCGACTGATCGAGCAATGAAGCGATTGAGAGCCGCTACCCTTTCGGTAAGTCACTGCACTTCCGGAGTGTGGCAAAGCTTTCTGTAAGATCATCAATATGCTGAGATGCCTCCTTGCTTTTAACTAGCATATCATCAACAGAAACCTCTATGTTTCGATCGATTTTTTCTTTAAAAAACTTTATTAACCAGCCTCTGGTATGTTGCGCCTGCATTTTTTAAATCAAAAAGCATGACTCGGTAATAGTAAATACCTCGATCGGTTATGAAGGCAATCTTTTCTTCGTCCTTAGGTGCCATTCGAATTTAATTATAGCCCAAATAAGCATCCATGAAGGTCAGCATCTGGTCAATCTGAGGCTGAGAAAAATTATCCTTCGGATAAGCCTTATTGAGGTCCATGAAATCGATGCAAATTCTTCATTTATTGTTCGACTTTTTCACCATGACAACATTTGCTAGCCAGTTAGGATAGCTTACTTTCCGAATGAAGTTGGCTTTGATGAGCTTGTTGACCTCCGCTTCAATAGCCTTCTGGCGTTCAGGGGCAAAGCTCCTTTTCTTCTGCTTGATTAAATGAAATGTCTCGTCCACATTAAGGCGATGGACAAGGACGTCTGGGCTAACCCTGGCATATCTGAGGCTGATCAAGTGAAGATGTCAGCATTTCTCTGAAGGAAATCGATTAAGCACCGCCAAGGCTTCCCTTCCAATTGTGATCTGATCTTAATAGTTCAATCCGGTCGAGCCTCGTTGAGTGGTACTTCCTCAAGCTCCTTGGCTAATTCTTCTCACTGTTCAGCAAAATCCTCTTGAGCATCCAGCCCATCAATCTTGGGCTTTCTAGGCTGAGGGTTGGCAATGAAGCAATACCGAGCCATAGCCTGATTTTCTTGGACAACTCCCACTCTCCATTCGGTGGAGAATTTCATGGCAAGATGAGGAATAGAGATAATAGCTTTGAGGGACATCTGTCCTGTCCTAACGAGGATGGCGTTGTACGAAGACCGAAGCTTGGTTACCAGAAAGTCCATGTGCACAGTAGCTATGCTGGGCCAAGTGCCCACTCGGACCACTAAGGTGACGACCCTCTCGGGGATAATAGCGTTGCCTGTGAAACCCACTAAGGTGGAGTCTATGGTCCAAAGGTTTTTCATCCATAATTTCATCCTCACAAAGGCATCAAAGAATAAAATATTAACAGAGCTTCTACTATCAACCAAAATTCGTTGTATATCATAGTCATTCATGTTGAGGGATACAACCAACGCATCATCATGCGGATACTGTATCTACCGGAAGTCTTCATTGGAAAAAGAAAGCTTATCGGCCCGAGCCTTTTTTGGTAGATTTTCTTCTTCACCCGGCCGAGTCGATGAGGAGCCGATCATTGCTATCATATTGACATTGCCAACGACCGATGGATTCGATGGAGGGGGTTGGTGAGGCTCAGGCTGGCAGTCTCATCCATTGTTTGGCTCGAGAGCTCTTCTGAACCGATCCAGTCAGCCCATCGGATAAGCCATTCAATCTCATTTGAAAGCTGCCAACATTCTTCGATATCATGCCCATGATCTAGATGGAATTCACAATACTTGGTCGTGTCTCTCTGGGCTGCATTCCCTCGAAGAGGCAGCGACTGAGGAATCTGGCGCTCGATCTCCATCAAGATCTATGCCCTTGGCATGGTGAGTGGGGTGTATTGGTTGAACCTTCGGGCTGAACTTTGGGTACGATCTCTAGGCGGCGATGGAGGAGCTCTCTGGTGATGGGATGGGCTTGTATGGCGAAGGGATCGGCTCTTCTCCGAGCCCTTGGCCTCCTTTCTTCTTGATTGCTCGGCTCGAGTTGACCTTCGCGACTCCTCAACCCTAACATACTTGTCTATCAAGGCCATCATGTTGAAGAGGCTCTTCGAATAGTTGACCTCCAGGGCTAGATAGAAGTCACCCTCCTTCGACACTTCACCCACCAAGGTGTACATGGCCATCTCGTGGTTGAGGTGATCTACTTCTAGCATAGCCGTGTTGAATTGGCCGAGATAATTCTTTAAGGATTCCTCCTCTCGTTGCTTGACCTCGGAAAGGGAGTCGGATCTACACCGATGGCGGCGACTACTGATGAACTGGCTGATGAATATGCTGCTCAGCTCGTCAAAAGAATTGATGGAACCTGGCTTCAGGCTATTAAACCAGGTTCTGGCAGACCCCCTAAGAGTAGAGGGAAATGCTTTGCACAAGATCGCATCTGCACAAGATTGAATCAGTGGATCCATGGTATGGTTCGATGGTGGAAAGCTTAAATGAAGAGGGATCACTTTTCGCATGATCTCCTCAGAGAAGGGGAGCTTGCTTACGGCATTGACTAGGATTGTGGAGCTTGCTTATGGCATCCAACTCTTGATGCCATTTCTAGCGCATCTCCCGAATTTGTCGCTGGATCCCCTTGGCTTGGGTGGTAGGGAAGATCGGTCTAGGAGAGTATGATGACGGCATCGAGTCATGATGGGAGAATGTTGGAGAGAGAGAGAGAGAGCTTATTGAGATCTAGGTGGGCTCTTCCCTCCAACCCTCTGCCGCGCCGGTCTAGCCCCTTTGGGCTCCTGGGGATAACTAGCGACCTCGGGCGGGTTAGAAGAAGAAATCACCGATGGAGCAGGAGCGATGACTCCATCAGGGAGTTATGGAGTGGAGGCAGTCGGATAGGGAGCCCTCTGGAGCCCTTGCACCAACTGAGTCAGGGCTTGTACTTGTTGAACCAGCATAGCGAACTGGCCCTGGGTCACTCCGGTCACCGGTGGCGAGAGGGTCTTGGCCGGCAGCGGCAGTGGAGGCACTACGTTGTTTGTGGGATTAGGCCTCTAGAAGGTGGTCTGATCCTAAGCATCAGAAGTGGCTCTCCTTCGATTCGCCATTGAGGGTTTGTTCTTCTGGATTTAAACCTTATCTCCTTGATTACAAGTTTATGGGACTTGAGGCCCTTCCTCTAGCACCAATTTGTTGCTGCGAAAATTCGTTCTCCAACTTAGGTGCAGCCTGCCTCTGGATCTGGATGCCAAGTTTATGGAACCTGCAAGACAGTCCTCGCACAGAGAGTATCGGGAATAGCCCTCTGCGGAAGACCCTTCGATGCTCAAGTCAGTAAAGATTTACAGCAAGCAGAAATGAGGAGAAGGCTCTTACAGAAGAGTCCCTCAAGAATGGTCTCTTGAGAAGCTAGAGAGCTCTATTTAAGCTTCAATGGAGTTTTTCAGTGAAAGAGTGAGCGTACCAAAAAGGATTTCGAGAAAGATATTTATAGACTATCTGAATGTTGGCAATTTGTTCACCTGATTCTTTCAACGTGTTTTGGGAGATGGGGAACCGAAATGATGGGAATCTGATTCGAATCAAGTTTGTTACGAGGCCAGCAAGATTCGAATCCTATTCGTTAAGGGGATCGATGGCTGAAGAGGCTGATTCAGAGCTTTGAGATTTGGTTATTCCATTATCTGGCTATTTGTAGGCAATAGGCTGTGCCTGGCTCGATTTTCCTTTGAGACGATGAGAGATGACGTGGTCGGAGGATTATTTTTGGCTTTTGGCTACTTTAGGCCCGCCAAGGCATAAGAATGGCTAGGCCCCCGCCGAGATGAGGCTGAGGCATAAGAATGGTTCGCCCCCGCCGAGATGATGCCGAGGCATAAGAATGGTTTGTCCCCATCGAGATGAGGAGGTTTTATCTTTTTCTAAGCACAGGTCTAGCAGGTAAAAATCGAAAATGATCCTAACCTTTTTTACATGTGCATGAATATTAATGCAATAACAATTTTGCCTCTCATCAATTCACATTCCTTTTTTTTATTGCATACTATCATTCAATACTGCCATAGGCATTTGGATTACAGTGCACATAAACTATCACTCGTGAGCTATTTCCATTGAGTCTAGTGCCCAAATTTTGTAATGCCTTGTTTATAATAATAATGATGATTTAGGCATAAGTGAGGTGAAATCATTGCATACCAATTGTTTATAATAATAATGCCATGGGACCCAACACTTGAAATAGAAATTCTATAGGGAAAAGTCTTTGTACACCATCTCCAGTGCAGCAAGTCCTACGTGGGCTGCACCGCCCTTTTTTATTGGTCGATGCCCATTAAAAAATGTTAAGACACCTTTACGACATCCCGAGGGAAAAAATTATGATACCCTAATTTAAACTTATGACACCATAGTTATAAAGTTAAGACACCCGTTCAGGAAGCAAAAAAAAAATTACGACACCGTAGTTATAAATTAAGACACCCTTTCAGAAAGCAAAAAAAATTACGACATCCTAGTTTTAAAAATACGACATCCTAGTTTTAAACTTAAGATACTCGTTCAAAAAAGGTGTCTATACACAAATTAAAAAAAAAATCTATCTGACATGCATTAATACCCGTTTAGCTTTTTTTTTTTTGAATTTATGTATAGACACCTTTTCTGAACAGATGTCTTAAGTTTAAAACTAGGGTGTCGTAAGTTTAAAACTAGGATGTCGTAAGTTTTTTTGCTGGGTGTCTTAATTTTATAACTACGGTATCGTAAGTTTAAAACTAAGGTGTCATAAGTTTTTTTTGCTTTCTTATGGGTGTCTTAATTTTGACGTAATGTGTATTAATATCCATTCAGCTTTTTTTGGAATTTGTGTACAAATACATTTTTCTGAGTGGGTATCGTAATTTTATAACTACGGTATCATAAGTTTAAAATTAGGGTGTCAGTGTCTTAATTTATAACTTCGTAAGTTTAAAACTAGGGTATCGTAAGTTTTTTTTTTTTCTTAATGGGTGTCTTAATTTTGACGTGACGTCAGCTTTTTTTTGGAATATATACAGACATGTTTTCTGAAGGGGTGTCGTAATTTTATAACTACGGTGTAAGTTTACAACTGTGGTGTCGTAATTTTTTTTTGCTTTCTAAACGGGTGTCTTAATTTTATAACTATGGTATCGTAAGCTTAAAACTCGGGTATTGTAAATTTTTTCTTGGGATATCGTAAAGCTGTCTTAACATTTTTAATGGGTGTCGTGCATATGTGGACCAATAAAAAGGGACGGTGCAGCAAAGGTGGTGTACAAAGTCTTTTCCAATTCTATAGTGATGTGCATGGAGGTTGTGGTACAAAGCACCGATCCCTTGGAGGAGGTTGATGGCAAACTCAATAAACCAATGAATAGTTCACCAAGCAGCATCAGAGCTCCATATGTTCTTTGAGTGTAGAGAATGGAAAGATACGAGGGACATCAAAATCTCTCCCATCCTTGGACCTTATCTGTATCTAAAAGATTTTGAACTATTTGTAAAGAGTTTTTTTGCATTCTTTTTGGCTCTCTGTATCCTTAGGCTTGTTCTATATCCGGTTCTCTTCTTAACAAATTTTTCTTTGGTGGCCTTGCATCCTTCTCCACCAAAAAGAAAAAGTAGAGTCTGAGGAAACGAGTACATCATCTCCCTCCTAAACTCAAAGGGAGCGGATAAGGCCCAAGCAACACCTCCCTCCACCTTTATAAATTCTTCTAAACTCTCTGTAATATCTCAAAATAATCTCATATTGAATGAAAAAAAAAAAAATTAAGTGCTTATAACTTAAGCAATTCACTTACTGCCAATTAACTTCTACTTGAGTTTTTGGGCTATATAATTTTAGCCCGCTAATTAATTAATTGGGCTAACAGGCAAGCTTGGGAATCCGTGTGTATAAAAATTGGTAGCCATGAGAAAGGGATTGTAATACCCAAAAAATAGTCTCATATCAGAATTAACTACCACTTTGTCCAATTCCTCTGCTATCAATTAACTTTCACTCAATCCGTCTAGCTGAGTTTAAATGCAATACAAGAAACAACCTTATTTAGCATTTAATTGGAGATATGATTTAGATCAGCCCTTACGTTACCTTATGTTTGAGAGAAAATACATAGGGCTCTTATCACTGTAAGATATAGATAAGATGACCCTTACCTTATCCTATGTTTGAGGAAAAATACATAGAGCTCTTATCATACTGTATACCTTTCCATGTTTCAGTTCATTCTTTTTGGTTGAAGAATGCCACCATATGCTTAAAGTGTGTCTGAAGAAAGATAACTCTGGATTGCGAAGGTGGAGATTTTTTTCATCTTTCTAATCAGAGCATTTGAAGGTTTACGTTGTATATGACCAAACCACTGCAATCGATTTTCTCTCATTTTATCTTCAATTGGGGCTACTCCTATCATTTCTCTTATATGTTTATTTCTAATTTATCTTTTAAAATTTTATTACATGCCCATCTTAACATACGCATTTCTGTTACACTTAATTTATTCATATATTTTTCAATATTACTCAATACAAATTAGCTTTGATATCTTAAATTAGACCAAGCAATAACTTCAGTAAAATTTGCCTTCATAATGTCCTGATTCCTTTTCCATCAGTAACGGAAAGAATTGTTAGCTTTAGTTTAGCTTAATTAGCTTTCTTAGAAACATGATTGCAAGCATGTGGAATTTGATCCACAGTTGATTGAGATGGCCTCTACTGTTCCTTGATTAGTTGGCCAAGGACAAGAAGGTTGATTGACCCAGTCCATACTTGAACGCCAGCCATCCCCATTCAAATGAAGTTTAAACCTTCCCTAACCGCTGCATTAAATCTGAGATCCTGAAGCAGTCAACATGGATGAATGAAACCCGGTCAATAATTTACGGCTAGCATTTAGGTGGCGTAGAAAATACGTAAAGGTGCAAGCCCATAACCTGCTCCAAAAGAAAGGATCCAAAACCAAAAAAATAACACTTTTTCATATGCTCATATTATTTTAAGACTCATAAATACGTCGCTTTTCTTAGAGAATACGCTTCCTTGCATGTCTCCATTGGGTAAATATATAGCTTCAAGCTTATATTTAAGGAAAAGTATATAGGGCTCTCATTACCACAGGATGTAGATAGGATGCAGTGATGTAGAAAGGATGACCCTTATGTTACTCTTATGTTTGAGAAAAAAATATAGGGCTCTCATCACTGAAGGATGTAGATAAGATGATGTTTAAGAGAAAATACACAGGTCTCTCATCACTGAAGGATGTAGATAGGATGATCCTTATCTTACGCTATGTTGAGAAAAAACACATAGGGCTCTCATCACTGTAGGATGTAGATAAGATATAGTGATGTAGATAGGATGATCCTTATCTTACCTTATATTTAAAGAAAAAACATAGGGCTCTCATTACCGTAGGATGTAGATAGGATGTAGTGATGCAGATAGGATGACCCTTACCTTACTCTTATGTTTAAAGAAAGACTCTATGTTTGAGGAAAAATAAATAGGGCTCTCATCACTACAGGAAGTAGATAGGATGAACCTTACCTTACGCTATATTTAAGAAAAAATACATAGGGCTCTCATTGCTACAGGATGTAGATGGGATAACCCTTACCTTAAGCTATGTTTGAGGACAAGAACACAAGGCTTTCATCATTGTAGAATGTAGATAAAATGCGATGATATAGATAGGATGACACATACATTTCTCTATATTTGAGAGAAAATATACAGGGCTCTTATCATTGCAAGATGTAAAGAGGATGATCGTTACCTTACACTATGTTTGAGAGAAAATACATAAGGCTCTTATCACTATAAATGCAGATAGAAAGACCCTTATCTTACTCTATGTTTGAGGAAAAATACATAGAACTTTCATCACTATAAGACGTAGATAGAACGAAATATATGTAGTCTCTCTACCTAAGGAGCTATTTTCATGTTCTGAACTGTGATATCAATATAACTTTGTCGCACCAAGACTCACTCAAAGTCTATGCTAACTGGCGCTAGGAAATATGATTATATTATTTTAGTTCATTATATTATAATTATTTCTCAATTATAGTGCATAGATCTGCAGTTTCTTTGTAGACCACATGAAGACCAATTCCTACTTTACCTGGCCAAATAAAAAGTCAGAAAAACAAATTTATTCTGCCATTCACTCTTCCACAGCGGGAGGTCCTAGCGTTCGAAGCATTCAAAGACCACTGTAATTGTCAAAGTGACCGACGTTAAGAGAGCTCAGTATCCAGCTCACTGCTAAAAAAACTGTTCACTGTCAGTAGAAACCTTTTATTTTCACTTACAATGGCTGTGTTAAAATGTTAAGAAGTAATTTGCAATTAATGACTTGACTGGAAACTAAAGAACCATACTTGTATTAATGACTTGACTGGAATCCAAAGAGCCATGTTGGTAATATCAGAAATTATATTCCCAGCAGATTGTATTCCCAAGAAATTGTATTCCCGGAAGATACTTTGGTAAACCAAAGACATTAAAATTGTCTTCCTTCATATCTATATAAGGAGGCATACAGCAGGATTGTATGACAAGAAAAGAGTTATGAAATAAGAAAATATTCTTGCTCCTATCCCACCAACTTTTGTCTTGTTCCAACAAATTTGGTATCAGAGCCTTAGAAGAAGCACTTGTCAAGATAGCAACTTCATCAACTACCATGTTCTCCTACACTTCTAACCAAGTTCCTATCTTCAATGGTGAGCATTATGACTATTGGAGTAGTCAAATGCAAACCATATTCATCTCCCAAGACCTATGGGATATAGTCGAAGGTTCCTATGAAGAGCCACCTCAACCACAAGATGCTACAATAAAATGGACAACAGAGCAACAAAAGGAGTACAAGGAGAATGTGAAGAAAGATGCAAGTGCTCTTCGATACATTCAACAAGGAATAAGCCAAACCATCTACCCCAAAATTTTTGGAGCAAAGAAAGCAAAGCAAGCTTGGGAAATACTCAAAGAAGGTTTCCAAGGTAATGAAAAAAATCATCTCACTAAAGTTACAATCACTTTGGAGAGATTTTGACAACATGCAAATGAAAGAAGGACAAGGTATGCAGAGCTTTCTTACCAAAGTTATTGAAGTGGTTAATCAAATTAGAAGCCTTGGAGATACCATTGAAGATAGAAAAGTTATTCAAAAGGTTCTTAGAAGTCTTCCTATAAAATATGATCATGTTGTCACTGAAATAGAAGAATCAAAAGATCTCTTTACTTATACTTTTAATGAACTAATGAGTTCTCTTCAAGTTCATGAGGAAAGAATGAATAGGTCTTTACTCAACCTCTTGAGCAAGCCTTCCAAACCAAACTCTACACCTCAGAGAAAAATAACTTTAAACAGAAGTACAAAGGAGGACCATTCCAAAAGAAGGAAAAAGGCAACAATCAAGGAGCAAACCAACAACAATCAGGTGGTTTTAATCCTCGATGCCGAGTCTGCAAGAAGAACAACCATGACTCAAAAGATTATCGATATAGATTCAATAAGTGCAAGATTCCTAATCATTCACAAAGGGACTGTTGGTACCAAAAAAGGAATGGAAATGATGAAGCCAACTTCACTAAAAATGAAGCTGAAACTCAACAACTCTTCTCTTGCATGAATGCCCAAGAAGATTCTCAAAATGTATGGTACTTGGATAGTGGGTGTAGCAACCACATGACGGGGAATCAAAAAATCTTCGTCCAACTTGACAAAAATTATTCTTCTCAAGTCATGCTCGGAGACGGCAAACTCCAAACTGTTGAAGGCAAAGGAACTATTGAAGTTCTCACCAAAGGAGGTACCAAAAGGCTTATAATGATGTTCTTTATGTGCCAAATCTATCTCATAATCTCCTAAGCATTGGGCAACTTACTCAAAAAGGATATGCTATCAACTTTAATAACAGTAGCTGCAAAATTTTTGATAAAAAGAATAACTATCTAATTGCTACTGTACCCATGAGCACAAACAAGGTTTTTCCTCTAACTATGTTATCTAAAGATGTCGTATTCAAAAGTGAAGCTATCAATATGTCAACTTTATGGCATCTTCGATATGGACACTTGAATATGAAGGGGTTGCATCTACTCAAGCAAAAAAAATATGGTGATTGGTCTTCCTCTCATTAAAGAAAGAAGCCAAGTATGTGAAGGCTGCATATATGAAAAAATGCAAGCTACCATATCCAAAGTCTTCATGAAGAACCAAAGCACCTCTTGAACTTGTTCATGCTGATATATGTGGACCCACAAGAACTCCATCACACAACAACCGAAGGTACTTCATTCTATTTGTTGATGATTATACAAGAATGATGTGGGTTTACTTCTTGCATGCCAAGTCCGAAGCTTTCTTATTTTCCTACAATTCAAAGTACTAGTTGAGAAATAAAGTGGACTTCAAATCAAGATCTTCGAACTGATCGAGGAGGAGAGTTCATCTACAAACCATTCATGGAATACTGCCAGCAAAATGGTATCCAAAGACAATTCACAGTTCGTATGAGTCCTCAACAGAACGGAGTTGCTGAAAGAAGAAATCGAACCATTGTGGAAATGGTCCGAAGCATGCTGAAAGGAAAAGCTTACCAAATAATTTTTGGGCTGAAGGTATGCATACTGCTGTTTACATTCTTAATATATCTCCTACAAAAGCAGTGCTTAACAAACTCCATTTGAAGCATGGCACAAAAGAAAACCAACAATACATCATCTTAAAGTATTTGGTTGTATTGCTTATTCTCACATTCCATCACAGTACGGAGAAATTTGATGAAAAAGGAGAAAAACTAATCTTTATTGGTTATAGTGATGAATCTAAAGGATACAGGTTATTCAATCCAAAAACCAAGAAGCTTGTCATCTCAAGAGATGTAATTTTTGATGAAGAAACTAACTGGAATTGGACACAAATCTCATCTCAAATGCCAAACTCATATGAGTTCATAGAGCCACAAGCTAAACAAGAAGTGCATCAACAAATTCCTTCTACATCACCAAGTTCAATTCATTCTAATCCTTCATCACCAACACAAACTTCATCATCTACATCACAAGCCTCCTCTTCTTCACCAAGTTCCATTCATTCTCCCACTTTCTTAGAAACCATGGATACAGATTCTCCACCAAAGAAAGTTTGATCCATGCAAGATATTTATAACTCTTGTCACTTTGCCTTCTTTGGTTATGAACCTCGGATTTTGAGGAAGCTGTGGTGAAGGAAGAATGGAAAAAGGCAATGGATGAGGAAATAGCAACAATTCAAAAGAACAAAACTTGGGAGCTTGTCAACTTGCGGAAGGGAAGGATGTAATCGGGCTAAAATGGATCTACAAAATCAAGTATAAAGAAGACGGATCTATTCAAAAGCATAAAGCTCGACTTGTCGCCAAGGGATACTTGCAGCAGTCTGGCATCGACTTCACCGAAACATTTGCTCCAGTTGCAAGAATGGAGACAATCCGTATTATCCTTGCTCTTGCTGCCCAACTTGAGCTTCAAGTCTTTCCAACTTGATGTCAAATCTGCCTTCCTCAATGGCGAACTTAAGGAGGTATACGTCAAACAACCTCAAGGGTATGAAGTGGCAGGTATGGAACACAAAGTCTATAAACTTCACAAAGCTCTATATGGCTTGAAGCAAGCTCCACGAGCTTGGAACAACAGGATTGACAAATACTTCTATTCAAATGGATTCCAAAGAAGCCCAAGTGAACCATCTCTTTATATAAAGATATTTGATGCCACTAACTTTCTTGTTGTTTGTATCTATGTTGATGATCTTGTCTACATTGGGACTAACATGCAAATTGTAGAAGAATTCAAGCAAAGCATGATGAAGGAATTCGAGATGTCAGATCTTGGATTAATGAAGTATTTTCTTGGCATCCAAGTAAAGCAAGCCAAAGGAGAAATTTTTATCTCTCAAGAGAAGTACATTAAAGACATGTTGCAAAAATTTCATATGGACAAAAGTAAACCAGTTTCAACTCCAATGGCATTGAATGAAAAGCTGAAACAAGATGATGGT